>JARHVA010008327.1:150000-280000 GCA_037957365.1 Torreya grandis
GATCAAGGTGATAAACCTATGGAAGATTGTGAGTACTCAAATTTCACTAGTATTCTCATTAGGTTAAATTATTATATCTTATAAATGTGTTTGTTCCCCTTTGACCTAAGATTCTAATTCTGGTCAATGAATGCATCAAGGCACTGAACCTCTGAAAATTTTTGGTGCTTATATTTTGCATTTGTGATTTATTCAAGGATAAGAGTAAGAGTTTTTTTGTAATGCATCTTATATATATATATATATATATATATATATATATATATATATTGATCCCCACCACTTATTATAGAAATATCTAATGAATCATTTATGATGGACTGTTAGGGTGTGGAGCTAAAAGCTTCACCCAGATGGAAACATGGAAGAGGGTTGCAGTGTCACAGTCGCTGACATCGGCAGGCCACACTGACGTCGGGCAGGGATCGACAGAAGAGCAACTGACATCGGCAGGAGTCGACTGACATCAGTCACCTCCAGGTAGACAAGGACTGACGTCGATCGCCTGTGCAGTTCCAAAACTACTGTTGACAGAAAGTTAGTTTGTTGACGGGTTGTTTGCATGTAAAGACTAGTTTGAGTCTTTGAGCCGCTTGTCTAATTATTGTATGCATGAGATCTATATAATAGACTCATGGGCTATATTGTAAAGTAGTAGAACTAGGAGAGTTCTTCCCATGGTAGAATCAAGTAGGATTCTTCATGTATGTAAGATCAAGTTTGATATGCAGGGTGTTGCAAGATCATGGTGGAGATCTACATGTGATAAGTAAGATCAAGTTGGTCTGCAGGGGTGTGTGTATGCAAGGGTCAGAAAGGAGATCGGCGAGGGAGCAAGATCCAAGGTGACAATAATACATCAAGGAGCAAGATCATGGTGAGATCTACTTGGAGTACCGGTTCGTACTCAGCTATATTGAGAGTACAATGAGGTGAACAACAACTTGCGTTAGCTGTGTGTTGTGACCTATTAAGAGAAGATTACTCTTGAGGGAATATTACTGGGAGCCCTTGAGGAGGAAGCCTCACAGAGGTGGAAGAAGAGTGTGATCTCTTTATTGTAATTTCCTTTGTAATGAGTTGAATACAATTGTGTGTTGCCTCTCATATTCTGTGTTATTTCTCATTAATAGTTATTTGTTCTTCTGATTATTTCCACATGTTTAAGTTGCTTATACAAAGGTAATCATGTGTGCTCTTAATTTTGACAAGTTGTGTCAGAGCTTTGGGGAACCTAGGTCCTATCAGTTGGTATCAAAGCCTGGCTGTAGGTTCAAGAATGTGATACCAACCTAACAGTTGGTATCAGAGTGAGGTTGGAGGTTCTCAAATCGAGGTTTACTAACAGGTGGTTTCAGATCTGTTAAGTGTTGTTGATTACAGGTTACTCACAGGGGTTTCTATTTGAGTGGGAGTATAGCAATGGCAGAAGAAGGTAAGCTGAGAATGGAGAAATTCAGGCACAATATTAACACCACAAGGAGTGTGGTGGGTAGTCTTCAAGTGGGAGCTTGAAGAGGAATACAAGACATGATGCAGAATAGATAAAGTACTGGTATAGGTACAGGTGCAACTATTTATCTCCAAGTGGGAGATTGTTAGGGTGTGGAGCTAAAAGCTTCACCCAGATGCAAACATGGAGGAGGGCTACAGTGTCACATTCACCAACATCGGTAGGCCACACCGACGTCGGGCAGGGGTCGACAAAAAAGCAACCAACATCGGTAGGAGTCAGCCGATGTTGGTCACCTCTAGGTAGACAGGGACTGACGTCGATCGCCTGTGTGGTTCTAGAACTGCTGTTGACGGATAGTCAGTTTGTTGAACGGGTTGTTTGCATGTAAAGACTAGTTCAAGTCTTTGAGCCGCTTGTCTAATTATTGTATGCATGAGATCTATATAATAGACTCATGGGCTGTATTATAAAGTAGTAGAACTAGGAGAGTTCTTTCCATGGTAGAATCAAGTAGGATTCTTCATGTATGTAAGATCAGGTTTGATATGCAGGGTGTTGCAGGATCATGGTGGAGATCTACATGTGATAAGTAAGATCAGGTTGGTTTGTAGGGGTGTGTGTATGCGAGGGTCAGAAAGGAGATCGGTGGGGGAGCAAGATCCAAGGTGACAACAATACATCAAGGAGTAAGATCATGGTGAGATCTACTTGGAGTACTTGTTTGTACTCAGTTGTACTGAGAGTACAATGAGGTGAACAATAGCTTGCGTTAACTGTGTGTTGTGACCTATTGAGAGAAGATTACTCTTGAGGGAAGATTACTGGGAGCCCTTGAGGAGGAAGCCTCACAGAGGTGGAAGAAGAGTGTGATCTCTTTATTGTAATTTCCTTTGTAATGAGTTCAATACAATTGTGTGTTGCCTCTCATATTCTGTGCTATTTCTCATTGATAGTTATTTATTCTTCTGGTTATTTCTGCATGTTTAAGTTGCTTATACAAAGGTAATCATGTGTGCTCTTAATTCTAACAAGTTGTGTTAGAGCTTTGGAGAACCTAGGTCTTATCATGGACAAATTAGAAAATAAATATAGATCTAGTCATAAGGGTCTGGTGGGTTCAACTATTGTTAGGAAGATTGACAAGATGGGGTTTAGGAATTTATTCCTTAAGACTCATAAGGAACTAAATTTGACTCGACAAGAAGACATGGATATATTTTTCTCTGATGAAAATCCCAATTATGTGATTGTTTTAGAAACCAAAACTGAGGGTATCCATGCCAATAATACTTATCATGCTGATTACATAACCATCAATCTCTAAATCTAACAAATGTGATTGATGCAAGATATAAGAATGGAGTGAAGAATTTGTTGTTTCTTGATTATTATTGAATTTAATTAAAAATTTTCTTGAAAATAATCATATAATATGTACTCCTAACCAGTCCTTTGGAACCAAATAATGAATGGTATGCTACTGCTAAAATTGTTGAGATAAATATGTATAAAACATACCATTTATAATACAAGTCGGATGTAATTTTTGGTATGCCTATAAATATATATATCCCAAATGATAGTTTTCATCCTAAGAATGATCATGTATGTTAAATTTTAATGTGTTAATTTCATGAAGTTAAAGTTTTGGGAGCAAAAGAAGTAGTTTTTTGGAGCACCAGTTTTCCTTTGTGTAAATTCCTCAATATGGATGACCTAGATAATGCAATGATTTTTCTTATGGATAGGTATAATGATTGCCATATTATGAATATGAGAAGTGGGATTGAATTGAAAATCAATGAACTTGTATAACTTATTAAGGAAGTTTTAGGATTTGAAGGGGAGCTTAAATGGGATTCTAAAAACTTAGATGGAACTCCTCAAAAGCTCATGGACAATTCAAGATTATAAAGTCTAAAATGGAAGCCTGAGGTATTTCTCAGGGGTGGACTTATAGATACATTTACATGTTATTTAGATAATCACACCTTATGATTTTAATTTCCACATGTATTTAACCAAAATAAATATTTATGGGCTTTTTGTTGACATCTTGACTTCTAACATAAGACAAAGCTCAGTGGTATTTATTGATTATGTGGGATCTCACTCAAGGTCTCATTATTGTTCTAAGGATTTATTTGATTATAAAAATTATATGAAACATGGATAACAATCCAATTACATTCTATATCTTGGTATGATTTATATTATTAGTCTCGAAGGGTAAATTTAAGGAATCATTTTGTTTTAACTATTGATTAAAGTACACCTTCTAGACTAATCAAAATTCAATGTTTTTTGTAAATGGGAAAATTTCTAGTTTTGTAATAGTCAAGTTGTGCATTTTTAAACAAAAATAATGAAAATGTCATTTATTTATGTTGTGATTGGTCAAAACTATTTACATCTTATTTAGGGGTAGAGCAGTGACATCATCAATAATAGCTTCACACATGCACAGGTATAGGGGTGAAAGTGAATTAAACTATGTAGACATGTGTTAAAGGATACAACATTCTACAAAAAATTAACTAAAATTTACTTTGCACAATTGTCATGTAATGACTATCCTAAAAATTAAATATGTGGTTGTTATGTAATAACTGATACATGAAATGATTTAATTAATTTGATCATTCCAAATTATTATGTTCACTATGAATTGGAGATCATTGGAGCACTCTTGTGTAGTGGATAGTTAGATTCATCTATAAGCATTATATTTTTGTCACATCAAAGATAAATGCATTTTTGTTGAAAAAGAGAAAGCTAAGAAATAGGATGGTTGAAACTACTTGAGCTAGTCGCTGTGTAGTCATTTTTACTATGGTGCACTTCTGGAATCTATTTACCCTATTTGGTGGTAAATTTATTTTGTTTTGAGTTAGACAGTGAACATGTAACAACTCAAGATATTTTATTATGCATGATTTTATATATTAAATATTCATTGATATATTTTACATAGAATATTCTCATCAGGAAATATGTATGTTTTCATGTTTGTTATAACACCAAATTTTATCTTCTTTGTGTTCTATCATACTTTGTTTAAGAATGCCTATGAGACCATTTTGATGCTTTGTACATTGAATTTGTAATAGTATATGTTTACTATGCTATGTGTCTATTTTGTTATTTAAGCTTATTAGAGAAATTAATATTTTTTTTACTTTTATCTTGAACCAAATAAAATATATACAATCATGATATTGTATCCTTCATTTACATGCATAGGTCTATGCAGATTGCTTAAGAAAAAAAATAGTTTAATCAGATATTGAGTTGTATTTAAAAAACATGAAAGTTATCAAACAGGGCAATTATAGGTTCTAAAGCAGGTGATTGTTTGATGAATTGACAATAAGTCTAATAGTTTTGGTGAGTATTTTCCAAGCTTTCCACTTATCTTGTTTTTTTTATTATCTTAAATTTACTTGGAATTATATAATGGAATTAGAAAACTCAAAATAAAAATAGATGCATATGCATAGCATGTTCGTGTAGGACTTTACTTTTTATTTATTTACTTTATTCAGATTATTCCTACACATGT
Source organism: Torreya grandis (assembly GCA_037957365.1). NCBI lineage: Eukaryota > Viridiplantae > Streptophyta > Pinopsida > Cupressales > Taxaceae > Torreya > Torreya grandis. The sequence continues at coordinate 155,019 of JARHVA010008327.1, forward strand.
GATTTAGCTTGCTTAGGTGTCATTTGTCATAGGGAGTTACTTGACCATCAATTTTAGTTAGTTGGTAGTAGTTACTCCTTGACCAGTCATTCTAACATAGGAGTTACATGCCTTTCTAGGCTCTCTCTCCACTATTCTAGGGGTGGTTACTTGTCATATCTCCTATTTTTAATCCCTTTGTAAAGTTGAATACATGGAAGATTTTCATGGTTTTCACTCTTGATTTATCTCACACAACTACTTTGTCATTCACCATTATTGATTTGTTCAAGCTACAGTACATTCATAATTCCATCTTTGATCTTGGTAAGATCTCCAACTTAGTAGGCAACAAGTCATTTACATTGAAGAATACATGCCACTATTAAAAACTCAATGCAATTGTTTAAGAATTCCCATGAAACCAATACAATGATAAAAAAAGAGGGGGTTGGATTCAAATCATGGTCTCATTAAAAATAAAATTCATAACTAATTATATTCTCTCAAGGTTCAAAGTTTTGATGATTTGTACATTGAATTTGTAATAGTATATGTTTATTGTGTTATGTGTCTATTATTCTTTTAAGTTTATTTGAGAAATTGATTTTTTTAACTTTTATCTTTTGCCAAACATAAAATTTACAATCATGATTATGTGTCTATCCTCACTTTACATACATATTTCTATGTAGGTTACTTAAGCAAAAAAAATAGTGTGATCATATATTAAGTTGTATTAAAAAAAAGATGTCAAACAGGGCAATTATAACTTCTAGAGCTGGTGACTGTTTGATGAATCAACAATAGATATGTGATGGTTTTGATGAGTATTTTCCATGCTTTTTGCTTTTTTTTTTATTGTATTAAATTTAATTGGCATTATAGAATAGAATTGAAAGCTTTAAAACAAAAAATAATGCATATGCATATCAGATAACAAAGGCATTTCTATTGATGAATACATGTCATTGTTAAAACTCAATGCAATGACATAGATATTGCCTTGGCTATAAATAACCTTTTTAGAATTCATATTTTCAAATAAAATTAAGGTGATTGATTTTTTGATGATTTTCAAGTGCTATTGCATTTTATGTACACATAAATAGAGTTACGTTTAGGATTTATAGAGCATTTTGTAAAATGTTTGTTTGGATAAAAATGATCCCTATGCACTAAGGTCTTTTGAATTGGATCCTAAGGAAATATATAGATTGCATCAAGTATAGGATGCTAAAACATATTTTTATAGAATTTAGCTTTCTACAGCTTCATGCACACTAAATGGTGAACATGGTCTATGGGGAGATAACTTCTAGATAAATTGGATTTCTAAATGGTTATGTGTGTGTGTGTGTGTGTGTGTGTGTGTGTGTGTGTGTGTGTGTGTGTGTGTGTGTGTGTGTGTGTGTGTGTGTGTGTGTGTGTGTGTGTCTAATATTTAACTAGAATACAAAATTATTTTCATTATAATGAGGAAGCTCTTGCACTACCATATTGCATACTATTTCATGATCAGAACCCTGTCCTTGGCCATTATAACCATTTTATTATACAAAATTAAATAATTATCAATGTTCCTTGCCACAAACATATCTATCAAGAACTTGTTCTTTGCTTTCTCTTTATTAGGAAACAAATGAAAACAAACTGCTATCATGCAAGATGTTCAAAATGTTGAAAACCACATCTTATTATGGTGATAGCATATTTTGTTTTATTTATCATTTAAAAAAATGTTTTTTACATACATTCTTTGTGATTCTAATCAATTTAGTATTTGTGTAATGTATTTCATTCTAGAGATATAAAAGCACATACTTTTTAAAAAATAGTTTGACAAACAATGTCATAAAAAATATGCTAACTATTACAAATTGGCAAGCATACACTGTAAATATGGGTCTTATCTATGATGATGATGATGGAATTGAATGATTTAAACCATGGGGGCCTAGGACTGAGATGTGTAGGGGAAAATTAAGTTATGTATATGCAAAGTGAATGCAAAATGGAGTATTCAAATAAAATGATCAAAACACATTTAAAATGGAGCAAAAGTCTTATTTAAAAGAAATGCAACTTATATTCATTAACAATGAATAAGGGAGAGAATAAAATGGCTATATATCATGTATATAGAGTAGGTGCACACAAGTAAACTATCTATGTTATGATTATATACTAGGCATCCAATTACAATACATTAAGGTGTCTAGTTCATCCTTTATTGTTATTATAAACAATATATATATATACTCATACATAACATTCAGAATACAAGAGTAGTAATAACTACTATTTTGAATTAGCCTCCATGGTAGGCATGGTATATGAGTTTCCTTTGGTAGTAATGGTCAGAATTATTAATGTTCTAATACTTCCCAACAACCCCCCTTTTTTGGACACAAAAAGGAAATGGTTTGGGAATTTAATGCTAACAACTAATTCTATTCTAATTATTGAGACACATAATCAGAGTATACTGATAGGTGGTTGAGCTGAGGTGGAACTCGAGGAGTGCATATGGGTTGAAAACCAAGTGTCTATAAGGGGCACACTTTATAATCTCATGTGATTAATATGTGAAAGTTTACGATAAAGTGCAAGAGTTGGGTGGAATATTGTCAGCAAAATCTTGGTGGTGGACTATGCAAAAATAGGGGAGTGGTGCAAGCTTTGTGCAAAAGAATAAATGAGGAGTGATTTTATCTAAACAAAGGATACACATAGATAATTTTCCCTTTATTGAAGATTAATGATCTCTATTGCATTAGTGTGTAATTTGGGGAAGTGCACTTAAATATGATAAAAGGTGTATCACTTAACTTGATTATAGTATTGCCCAACCTTGACCACTCTAAAAAGTTAATGTGTGCCATACATGTGTCTATAAATTAAATGATTTGGTCCTTCTCTATAGGTCACAAATGCTTGGGATAAAAATTAGAAGGATGTTGTGTCACTTCTGGATCAAGAAGTAGTGGAGTGTAAGGCTTGAGAAGCTCTATGCTAAAGACTAGGCACATGCCCAAGTATCGAGGTAGATCAAGAACAAAGGTGTTATCAATAAATTTGCATAGAATGGTGTAAGGATCATAACACAGAGGCTTGATCTTCTAGTGTGGACCTTTGAAGTGCTCCTTTTAAAGTTACAACCATACTTTATTTCCAACTCAAAATGAATTAGGTGTGTAATGTGCATCATGGCACTCCTTTTACTTATCTTGAGTTCAAGAGAGAATTTACTAAACCTATTGGTGAATAGACTGGATGTGGCACATATAATTATTAGATTTGTTTACATCCCATTCTTTTGAATGTGAATTAGTGCTTGATGGTGCATATTAAGAGATGTCTAGGGTTCGTTTAAACCCAAGACATGTCTCGAATGGACTGTGACCAGTAGAGCTATAAATAGCCCTATTATAGGTGTGTTGAATGTATAAGAGATTGTAATCATAGGTGAGAGTGTGTATGAGGTTATAAATTTGTAAAATATGAAATTTTTTATGATTGATCACTTTGGTTTGCCCATATGTCTAAGGATGAAAATCCATTGAATGATCCAACTATGTGCCCTTAAAATCCCATAATGCTTACTAAAAATGACTCAGAAAACATGGATCATGATCAGAGATAATGGATGTTGGTAGCCAAAAATGAACCCAAATATGGTTAAATAATGCCTACATGGTGTCAAATAAATCAATGTCTTTCTTCTATGTGACCATGATAACCATCTTACAAAATTGATCCGCTACAACAAACACAACATCATCTTATCATCTCATCATAGGTAGCCTAGTCATGAAATCCATGCTAATAGATTCCCATGGTCTAGATGTAACTAGTAGAGGTGTGTAAAGTCCTAACTTACTATTCATGGTATTATTAATATAACAAAGAATTCAAGACTTGATGTGGTACTCCATGTCTATGTGCAGGTGTGGCCAGTAGAAGTGTGACTACAATGCAACTAGAATCTTTGTCATACTAAAGTGTCCTAAGGTCTTGGCATAATACACCTCCTAAATGAGTCAATATCAAGGTGATCCATAGGGAACATAAATGTGTTCAAACTTGTAGAGAATTTGGTTAGATAGGTAGAAATTCAACACTTGTTTACCTTATGTGAGGTTGGTGTAAGTTGATATGAAGTCCTGATAAACTGAGTAGAGGGGTACCTAGTTTGCAAAGTTGTGGCATCACATGTCTAACACTATGATGAGCACATGAAATGGTGGTTATCTAAGGAAATTTGTGGCCTTATTGTCCTTTCATTTCTTGCGCTTTATCACAATATTTAAATTTTTTGGGTAAACCATTCATTTCATGTTTCATGTATTTTCTAACTTATTTTATAAATGTAAGAATTAAAGTGGTTTATGGTCTGAATGAATAAATGTATCCTTATCGAGAATGTAGTGTCACTATTAATTGATTTATTGCACAATAGCATAAATTTCCTTCTCATAGGTAGAGTACCTTTGCACTATGTCACTGAATGTCTCCAAGTGGTATGTGACTGGATGTTTATGTTGTATAAGCAATACAATGAGGGAATAATTAGATGCATCAATGTGAATTTTTAAGGTCTACATAATTATCAAGCATTACAAGAATAGGTGCTACATAGAGGAGTTTCTTGAGTGCCTCAAAATCATGTTATTATATATGAGTCCAATCAAACTTAGATTTTTCATGTGTTATTTGGGTGAGGGTCCAAGAGATGTGTTCATAACCAAGGATGAACCCATAGTAAAAGTTAAAAAGTCTAAGAAAATTCCTCAATTCTATGAGATTACATAGATTAGGAAAATATTGGATCACTTTGATCTTTTTTGGAACTACTATGATGCTAGTGTGGTCAATTATGTATCTAATGTATTAGAATTGCACTGTACTCAAGGTACACTCAGTTTGCCTATAACTTATGTTGGTATAAAGTGCATAAGATATATGATATGTGTTCAATGTGCTCCTCCCAAGTCTTTTTGAGGATGACATCCAAGTGTTGGAAATATTGTCATTGATGTCAAAGGTATAGCATTATTGGTGATAAAGGCCTCATTGCATTTAATAGTGTTTTTAATATTCATATCTTGGCTAATGTGTGTTAATATTTATTTAATATTAATGAATATATTTTTGGTTGCATATAAGTCAAAAAATGGCCCATGGAGAAGTCAAAGAGTCATGGGGTAAAAGATGAAAGAGGAATGGGATGCATTTTCTCATGAAGAGTCATCTTGAGTAATTCCAAGAGTCACCATGTGAAGACAAAATAGGGTATGACACATTTTTCTATGAAGGGACACTTTGATGACTATTAAAAGTCACCAAGATAAAAACAAAAGAGGAAAGGATGATTTTGATTATGAAGGGTCACCATATGACTCTTCAAATGTAAGGATACAAAGGGTCATGCAAATTTGGCACCATTTTCCATGAGGATTGAAGGGTCACAAAGGGTGAATGCCAAAGGTCATTTAGAAAGCTATAAATAAAGGCTTGAGAAGCCATTTGTAATATGTAAGAGATTGCATGGTTTGTATTTGTTTTTGAAGAGAGAAAAGTAGGAGATATTATAGAGTTCTATCATTTATTGACTAAACAATATTGAGAGATAGTTTTATTTTATACACAAGAGGGGTTGGTGCTCACAAATACTTACAAGGGGTTGGTGATCTTATGGGTTTGTGTTTGAAAAAAGGGTTGGTGCTCCTACAAGTTGGTGCTTACAAACTTTGTAATTTGAGTTGGTGCTCATTCATATACTTGAGATTGTTCTCCATGGTTTTTCCCACTTTGGGTTTCCACGTAAAAATCTGGTCTCTCTCTCTCTCTCTCTCTCTCTCTCTCTCGTGTGGTGCATATTATTATTTCAATTTTATTACATATCTTGAATGTGTAGTTAAGTGGTTAAAGAAAAGGAATTTGATTAAGAAATAATATATATAATATAGTGATTCACCCCCCTCTTAGTATATTTTATGCTTAAAAATTGGTATCAGAGTAAGTTTCTTTGAAAAGGTTTTACAGCTTGAAGGTAGATCGAGAAAGCATGATGGATGGATCACATGAAGGTTTGTATACAAATAAGGCACCTTTATTTGATGGGACAAATTATTTTTATTGGAGCATAAGGATGAAGACTTATTTGATGGCCCTTAGATTTGACATATGGCAAGAAATGTTAGAGGAATATGAAGAGCCACAAACACTTGTAACTACTCTGATAGAAAAGAAGGAAAGTGAAAATAATTCTATATCTTTAAATACTATTTTATGTGGTTTATGTGAATCAAAATTTGTTAAATTTATACAATGTAAATCTGATCATGAAACTTGGATAAAACTTGAGAATATTTACCAAGGTGATGGAAAGGTTTAAAAAGCCAAGCTTCAAACTTTAGAAGATAGTTTGAGAGTTTGAATATGGAAGAGGAAGAAAATATAACAAGTTATCTTTTACAGGTTGATCAAATAGTTAATCAGATTCAAGGTCTTGGAGAAAAGTTAGAAGAATAAATTATGGTTTAAAAAATTTTGAGATCTCTACCATTGAGATATGATGCAAAAGTTTCAGCAATTAAAGAGATGAATAATTTAGCCAAGCTAAAGATGGATGAGCTACATGGTATTCTTACGACATATGAGATGTAGGCCGAACAAGAGAAACCCTCAAAGAGAGAAGCTGGTTTCAAGACATCAAAGAAAGAGAAAGCTAAGATTCAAGAATCAAGTGACAGTTCTAACGATGATGAAGATGACAACAGAGCTCTATTCATTTGTAAGCCAAAAAAGGGCATATGTAAATATCAAGTAAAATTACCTTTCAAATGTTTTAATTGTGGAAAGATTGGACATTTTGTAGCTAAGTGCCTGGATTAAGGTAATGGTGACAATGAAGAAAGAAATTCTATATAAAAGAAGAATTTTAAAGGAAAATTCAAGAAGGGATTTGAGAAGAAGAGTTTGTATTCTAAAGATCCTAGCTCAGCTGAAGATAGTGGAGTCAGTGATTCAGAAGAAGAGATTCTATTTATGGCCATACATAAAGATAGATCTGCAAGTAAAAGTAAAGATGATCAAGAAGAAAAATAGGATGAAACTAAAGTAAATCTAGAAGAACTCATTTGTGTATTAGAAGAGTTAAAATCTATTGAAAAGAAGAATCGAAGATTAAATCTCTATATCAAGAAAAATAAAAGGAGTCAAAATAAATAATTGAAGATCTACAAGCACACTTTGAAGAAGCCAAGAAGAATGAAGAAGATCTAACGGCATAGTTGAAAATAGTAAGTAAAGAATGTGAAAGGTATGTTATTGAAATTGCTTCTTTAAAATTAGATTTTGAGAAAATAAATAAAGCAATCAATGATAGAGCATCCAATGATTCAAAATTTGAGAATAAAACTAATATGTTGAATAAGATATTAGAAAATCAAATATCAATGTTAGATAAGATAGGTATTGGATTTGAAAAAGAGAAAGGAGAGGCCACTACTTTCACAAATAAGGAAAAAAGAAAGAGCTATGCTAAAGCTCTTACGAAATAATAAATAAAAAGGGAAGAAGTTAAGAATACAAAGGACATCTCAAACAAAGAAGGCTGGAGGGAATAGGGTTGTAAAAGGCAATCATGTTAGAGATACACAAATAGTTACTATTTTTAGTGTAATGGATATGGTCATAAGAAAATAGAATGTCAAAAAGGGCTAACAATTTCAAAAATAAGGAGAATGAAAGTCATGCAAAGTCAAGCAAAACCCACAACTCTTTTGCTCCTCTATCAGGCTTTAATGAAGAGGCCATAATATGTTACAAGTGCAACAACTCTAGACACATAACCTGATACTATAGAAGTGTGTTTGAGTCAGTCAAGAAGGACCAAATTTTCAAGGCTCTCCATTCATCAAGAACAAAGTTTAGATAGGTTCATGGCAGAAGAAACAACCTAAAAAATCTATGTTAGTACAGACAGCTTTGCATGCAAGAAATGAAGAAAATCCATGGTTCATTGATAGTGAATGTTTGAGGCACATGATATGAGATAAAAGTAAGTTCATAACCCTGAAGAAGATCAATGGTGGCATAATGAAATTTTGAGATAATACTACTGCTAGAATTGCAATAAAATGTACACTAAGTTTGGATAATGGTAGAACTAAAAATAAAAATGTTTTGTATGTAGGTCTTAAGCATAATATTTTGAGTGTAAGTCAAATGTGTGATTAGGGGCACACACTAAAATTTTATGCAAAAGGTTGTGAAATTAAGAGAAAAAATTTAGATGTATTGATTGTAGATGCTTAGAGAACATGCAATAATTTGTATATGTTATCAGACATTAAAGGTTAAAGATATTGTTTGATTTAGATTGAAGAAAGTTGGCTCTGGTATATAAGAATGGGGCATATAAATTTTGACAGTCAGAAATATTTCAAAGATTACAAAGCCATTTGACACACTTTGTGAACCTTGTCAGCATGGAAAGCAGGCCAGAAGGCAGTTCAAAACAAAAGAGTACTCAACCACTCAGATGTTAGATATTGTTCACAATGATCTATGTGGACTTATGAGAACTCAAAGTACTCAAGGTGATAAATATTCCATGTTGCTTATTGATGGTTTTTCACGTATGACTTGGGTAATGTTTTAAAGAAAAAATTAGAAGCTTTCAGAAATTTCAAAGCATTAGTTGAGAATGAAACCAGTTTGAAGATTAAGTGTCTAAGATCATATCAAGGAGAATTCATGTTAGATCAATTTATTGAGTTTTGTGAAGACCATGGAATAAAAAGACATTTTTAGCAGCTAGAACTCTACAACAAAATAGAGTAGTTGAGTAGGTAAATAGAATAATTCAGGAGATGGTGAGGACAATGCTAAATAAATCCAAGATACTAGATAAATATTGGAGAAAGGTAGTTGCTACAGTAGTGCATATTCAGAACATAGTACTATTGAGAGTCAATAGTGACAAGACTCCTTATGAGCTATGGAAAGACAAACCAATAATAGTTGATTGTTTCAGATTTTTCTATAGCAGATGTTTCATAAAGAGAACTGATGAAAAACTTAGTAAGTTTGAATCTAGAGCAGATAAAGGTATATTTCTTGGTTATTCTTTCAAAAGTAAAGCTTATAAATGTTATAATAAAAAAACCAAGAAAATTGTTGAAAGTACAAGTGGTAGGATAGAAGAAGATGGAACACAAAGAATAAATGATCCAATAGGCATTCCTAAAATTATTGAAGAGGAAGATTTTAAAGAATTAGATGAAGATGAGAAGAAGGAGAAAAAGGACACTAAAACTCCACCAAAATATGTTTAGATAAATAATAATAAAATTGACATCATCGGGGAGATAAATGAAGGAATTCACACCAGAAGAATAATGGTAAGTGAATCTGAGCAAGTTAATTTCTCTTTGTTATCCAAAATTTAGCCTAGAACTTTTTCTAAAGCTAGATGTGACAAGCATTAGGTGAAGGTAATGGATGAATTATTAAATTAGATAGAAAAGAATGATACTTGGGAATTAGTGCCTAGACCAAAAGATCACAATGTGATATGAACAAAATGGGTTTATAGAAATAAGCTAAATGAAAATGGAGAAGTGACCAGGAACAAAGAAAGATTAGTATGTAAAGGATATGATCAGATTGAGGGAATATATTTTGAAGAAGATTTTGCACCAGTGGCAAGGCTAGAGGCTATTATAATGTTTCTTGCATATGTAGTGTTTAAAAATTTCAAAGTGTTTTAAATGGATGTTAAATCTACCTTCCTGAATGGAAATCTAGAAGAAGAGGTCTACATTGAGTATCCTAAGGGATTTATTCTCTCAAATATTGGTATCCATGTATGTAGATTTAAGAAAGCATTGTATGGATTGAAACAACCTCTAGAGCTTGGTATGCAAGACTTGATAAGTACCTACAGGATCAAGGTTTCAAGAGAGGATTTGTTGATAGTAATCTCTACATCAAAATAAAAGGTGAGCATCAATTGATTATTGTGGTATATGTTGATGACATCATTTTTGGAAGAAACATTGAAAAGATGATAAAATCATTTTCTAATAATATGCAAAAAGAATTTGAGATGTCTATGCTTGGAGAATTGTCATTTTTCTTTAAGATTGCAAATACTTTAGTTAGATAAAAGAATTTTCATATCTCAAAGTAAATATGCCAAAGAAATATTGAATAAATTTAGTTTTGAGGATTGTGCACTAATTGGCACACCAATGTGTATAGGAAATAAGGTGAGCAAGGATGAATATTCACCTATTGTAGATCAATATTTATATATATCTATGATTGGTAGTATTTTATATTTAACAACATCAAGGCTAGACATCATGCATGCAGTAGGTATGATTCCAAGATATCAATCATCTTCAAAAGATAGTCATATTTAGTTGGTGAAGAGAATATTCAGATATATCAAGGGGACATTGGATTATGGATTGTGGTATCCCATAGGTATAAATTTCACTTTGGTTACTTATACAGATTCAAATTAGGTAGGGTGATTGGATGACAAAAATAGTACAAGTGGAGGAGATTTCTTCCTTGGTGATAGCTCAGTATCATGGCTAAACAAAAAGCAAAATTTAGTATCACTTTATACAGTTGAAGCATAATATATTAAAACAATATTATGTTGTACTCAAGTGCTTTGGATGAAGCAAACTTTGGAAGATATCAAGGTAAAATATGATGAACCTATTTCTATTTTTTGTGACAACACAAGTACTATTAATATTTTGAAGAATCTAGTGATGCATTCAAGAACAAAACATATTTCCATTAGATATCACTTCTTGAGAGAGTAGATTGTAGATCAATAGGTTAAGATGGAGTATATCAGTACTATAGAGAAGATTGCAAATATTTTCACAAAGGCACTACCAAAAGACACATTTGAGTATCTACGGGAGAAGTTGAGAGTAATTTATTTTACTTCATACCATTAAGGTTCAACATCAGTTAAGGGGGAGTTGAGTGTTAGCTCCAGGTAGGCCCTTTGCTATTAATGTCAAAGGGGGAGAATAATAGGTATAGGTATAGGTACAGGTATAGGTGTAGAAATAGGTAAAAGGAATAGGTACATGTTGCTACAATAAGGGGGAGTTATTGTATGTTTTGTAGATGGTAGTATGTGTAGGTTTTAGGATGTGGAAGTTTCAATTTGAGGTTAAGATCAATGGCAAAGGGGGAGATTGTTGGAAATATTGTCATTGATGTTAAAAGTCTATCATTATTGGAGATAAAGGCCCCATTACATTTAATAGTGTTTTTAATATTCATATCTTGGCTAATGTGTGTTAATATTTATTTAATATTAATGAATATATTTTTGGTTGCATATAAGAGGGCCCATGGAGAATTCGAAGAGTCATGGGGTAAAAGACGAAAGAGGAATGGGACACATTTTCTCATGAAGATTCATCTTGAGGAATTCCAAGAGTCACCATGTGAAGATAAAAAGGGTATGGCACATTTTTCCATAAAGGGACACTTTGAAGAATATGAAAAGTCACCAAGATAAAGACAAAAGAGGAAAGGATGTTTTTGCTTATGAAGGGTCACCATATAACTTTTCAAATTCAAGGATACGAAGGGTCATGCAAGTTTGGTGCCATTTTCCATGAGGATTGAAGGTTCACAAATGGTGAATGCCAAAGGTTATTTGGAAAGATATAAATAAAGGCTTGAGAAGCCATTTGTAATATGCAAGAGAGTGCATGGTTTGTATTTATTTTCAAAGAGAGAAAATCAAGAGATATTGTAGAGTTCTCTCATTTTTTGAGTAAGAAACATTGAGAGATAGTTGTGTTTTATACACAAGAGGACTTTCTTGCTCCTATGTGTTGGTGCTCGCAAATATTTGCAAAGGGTTGGTGCTCATAAATAGTTTCTATGTTGGTGCTTGACAAAGGGGTTGGTGCTCCTACAAGTTGGTGCTTGCAAACTTTTTAATTTGAGTTGGTACTCATTCATATACTTGAGATTATTCTTTGTGGTTTTTCACACTTTGGGTTTCCACGTAAAAATTTGGTGTCTCTCTCTCTCTTGTGTGGTGCATATTATTGTCTCAATTTTATTGCATATCTTGAATGTGTGGTTAAGTGGTTAAATAAAAGGAATTTGATTAAGAAATAAGATATATAATATACTGATTCACCTGCCGCCCCCACCCCCACCCCCCCCGCTCTTAGTATATTTCATGTTTAACACCAAGTAGATGATGATGAAAGAGTTTAAGAAGGGCTTGATTAGATCATCTATTAAGCTCATGAATGTGGCTAGTGCATTGGTGAGGCCAAAAGCATGACTAACCATTCATACAATCCTTCTTATGTCTTGAAATCTATCTTCTAGATGTCTTCAAGATGAATAGGAACCTAATAGTAACTAAAATTCAAGTCAATATTGGTGAAGTATTGAACACCTTAAAGCTGTTCTGGAATGCCGTTAATGTGCATTAGTACGTATTAGTTCTTCACCATGATTTTATTTAATGTGGGATAATCTATGTAAAGTCACCAAGACCCATCCTTCTTATGTGATAGGACTATTAGGTTTCCATAAGGTGAATATCTTGTCCTGATCTTGCCTTGATCAAGGAGATCTTGTAGTTATCCTAAACTAATCTACGATACATGGGGCTATTTAGAAGAGGGGATCCAAGGACCAAATTGAAGTAGTGCTTTACTACATAGTGTGTTGAAAGGCCTTCAATTTGTGAAAAGACTTCATTTTGTTTCTTAAGTAAATTATTGAGATACTACTATTACAATGATGTACAAACATCATGTGATACCAAGGTGTGATTTTTTTTTTGACTATGTAGGTATATCAAGGTGAATGATGAGTAACAAAAACTTTTATACATGTAATACAAGCTTGTAGAACTATTTGGTAGAGACCAAGGTTAATTTTGTTGAGGGCACTAACTCAAAGAGTTTATAGAAGTGATCTTGTCAGTAGATAACCCATTACTATAGATTGAACTAATATATAGATTTGCAATTGAAAATATATGGTCTTCCCAACAAGATGTCGTATACCTTAAGAGGTGAGATGTCACAATTTATGTTGTCCTCGATCGGCTTGAACTTGTATTGAAAATTATTTTATTGTTAGAATTTTATATCTTTGCATTGTTTTAGCCACCCAAGAGAATAAGGCTTAGGGTGTGAAATTGAGTTAAGACCAAGGTGTTATGTAGTGTATTATACAATGATGTTATTTTGGGTACCACTATTAATGATGAGATGGAGAGGCTAACCCATCACCTAAAATTGAGTGTGGAAGAGAAATTCAAGTTCCTCAAATATGTTTATCATAGTGGAGTTAGTGCTTATAAAAGAGGCATTTACATTAGTGTTGTCTATTGGCATAGGTATTAATATAGATTGCATGAGAAGAGATTTTTGCATGAGGTATTCAAAGTCATCATGGGTGGATGAGTGATGGCAATGAAATCATTTATCACCAAACTTCTTATATTTGTTTAAAGTAGAAGGTGTTGTATCCTTTGAGTGTTGTGAAATTTTTTGAGGATACATGCTCTTACATGAAAAGTGTTTTTACTTTGACATAGGGGTTATGATTTGGAATTGTGTAATGGTGGGTCCTTGTGCACTATGTTAGATGAAGAGGTGACACACTACTTCATCTTTTCCTTATCTTAGAGCTTGATAACATTGTGATATTCTTGTCCTAATGCATTAACACTAAATAAATCCATCTTCATGTGAATATAAGGTGAGAGTATTTTGATCTACTTCAACTCCCTATGTTGTTTTCTCAAGTTCTCTTGTAGGCACACACAGAAGTCATGTAAAATGTTGGTGTAGTCTTCCATGGACCAATCCTTGCATTGGAATAATTATTTAAACTTAATGTATTCATATTAAAAGTGTAAGAGAGGGTATTATTCCTCCTTTAGTGCATCAACAAAATTTCTCCAGGATTCTATTGGAACACACTCTTGCATGTGTTATGCACTAAATCTTTCCCACTAGTGAATGACTAGAATGGATATATTCAATATTACTAAGGTGATCTTATAATCATTATTAAAGGAATTGATGAAGAAGTATGCCTCAAGTTATTGAATCTAGGCATCCAATTATTTGGCATCAATTTTGGCTTTGAATAAAGGAATGTCAAGATTGAATTTTAATTTAAAGGTGGTTTGTTGCTAAGAACATTGTGGAGGATGCTATTGAGATGAGTAGGAGGACACCAAGTTGAGTTGTAACATTAGCTCATATAACTAACCAAAAAATTTGGTACATTTTACCTCTAGAGCATTGGTGATGAGCCTTCAAATCTTAAGGATTGCCTCAAGTTGATTTTGGGTGTCAATCATCTTAATTTTGATTTGAAATTCTAATGGAGTCTCTAAAACAAAATTGACTAATAAACCTTCTCTCTCTCATTTCACTCTTGTGGTTATTGGCATAGAAAAAAGAATAGATTAGAGTTCTGATACTAGTTGATCCACGCCATAGGGCCCAAGACCAAGTTATGTGGGGGACAACTAAGTTATGGCTATGCATAGTGAATGCATAATGGAATATTCAGATAGAACAATAAAAACACATTCAAAATGGATTGAAAGTCTTACTTATAGGAAATACAACTTATATTCATTAACAATGAATAGGGGATAAAATATAATGGCTACAAAGCATGTATACAAAATAGATGCATGCAGGCAAACTATCTATGTTATGATTATATAAAAGGCATCTAATTATAATATGTTAAGGTTTATAGTTCATAATTCATTGTTATTATAGATAATATATATGTTATAAATATATAACATGCATAATAAAAGAGCAGTAATAACTGCTATTTTTAAATTGGCCTCCATAGCAGACATGGTAGTTAATCTTCCCTTGGTGGTGATGTTTAGAACTAATAATGTTCTAACCATTCCTAGAAACCCCCTTTTTTGGTGGTAAAAAGGAAAAGGCATGGGATTTGAATGCTAATGGCTAATTCCATGCTACTTGTCGATTCACATAGTTAGAATAGACTAACAGGTGTTTGAGCTAAGGTATAACCCAAAGAGTGCATGTGGATCTATGACCAAGTGTATATGATGTGTGAACTCTATGGTATCATTCAATTATTGTGGGAAAGTCTGTGATAAAGTGTGAGATTAGGTGAAGGATTGTCAATAGAATTTTGGTGGTGAAATGCACACGAATGGGGGACTAGTGCAAGATATACACAGAGGAATGAATGAGGAGTGTGTTTGGATACACATAGGCTGCACATGAATCATTGAAGGTAATGATTTCATGATATAATGGATTTTGAATTTGTTGAATATTGACATCTTCTTAAGGTCATTGATTAGTCAACAAATAGTCAAGACCTATAATGACTATGCTCAATCATAAGCCTTATATAACATCATAAAAATAAATACATAGAATATATATTATGAACCATTACTTGTGAAATAACATATTGAAGTGAGGATTTGTGCTATTTTTGTTTATTCAAAAACATTTTAGAAATAAAACATACTCTCTTTACATATAAAAATAACATTGCATGTGAAATAAAAATAAATCATATGCACTATAAACCATTGACAATAGACAAGGATATAAAGCCATAATTTTACCCTTACGGTTTTACTATGTAGACATTATGACATGTTTATTCCATGTGTTTAAAATTATTGAAAGGAATGACACATAACAAAAAAATAGATAAGGAAAAACTATCGATAAAAAAGGAGATAGAAATATTTAACAAAAAAATTACAAACACACCCATACATGTTTGTATTATTTTAAATCAATTATAATGCAAACATAATATGAAACATTTTGATCAGTTTGAAAAGAACACATGCAAAAAATTTCTGCCAAACTGTCAAGCCACTTGAAGAAAGAAGATATGTTTTAAATACAATCAATCATCAAGACATGGAAGCATTATTACATTTGCAACACTCATTAATATTAGACTAAACAAGTGATTTTAATTTGTATACATGCTAACGAATCTTGAAGAAAGGCTTGTTGCACTTAGAATTACATTTGATTAGATAAGAAACTTGGCATAAAACAAGCCATAAATTGGTTTGATAGGGCTAATTATTAGTGTCCCATCAAGTATTGATATAATTCAAAAGGTACTCCTTTGATCCATAAATTAAAAAAAAATTGTAATAGATTTAAAGAGATGATTGGAATACAAAAATGCATATCAAATAGGAAGAGTTTATCCAAAAATTATTATGGATGAATTGTAACAACTATGAGCAAAAATATTTTCCATTGATCATAAGGTGAAAATTAATTCTGATTGGAAACCCTTTGTATCGATAGATGTTATTGGAAATGCAAAAACCAATAACATGTCTAGTAAATCTGAAAGTTATGGTGATAGTGAAAATAATGTGTCTTCTGACATAGAGAAAATAGGTCAAATGATACTTTGGTGCATGGTTTTATGAACTTAACATGCATTGATGCATTGGAAGACAAGTTAATTACAATAACACCAACTAAAAGAAATTATCCTCTGGGAATTTTCAAATACATATTTAGAATAAATGAACTTTACAACACTTTTCATTGACTATCTTCATGACGATGACATTGTGTCAAGCTTTTCATTTCAAAAAATATCACAATGGGATATTTTACATACTAATCATTATTTTTTGTATCATGTTACAATTTATTTTTCAAATCAATCAAAATAATCATAGACCAAGTGGGAAAGATAATGTGGATCCAAATTTAAAAATTCTAGTTATGAAAAAGAAAGCTTTTGAATAGAGACATCAAATACAAGCCAAATTTGGAAAAGTTACTCAGATCAAAAACTATATATGTTAATTTAAAAAATATGTATTTTACTGAATGACATGCAAGGTCTTAAAAAAATTGTTTGTGCGATGATACGTCAATTGGGGTCTCCAACATTTTTATTGACTTTCAAAAGTGCTAAACATTCTTGGAAATCTTAACAAATGCATTGAAACAATTGTATAGAAAACATTAAAAAAAATAAAATTCATAATTGAATGAATCAGATAAGGCAAATGACATTTATTTCCTTATGAGAATAGATCTCATCACTTGTACACATAAATATATGCATTGTATCAATGCATTCAATCAAATGCTATGTAAAGATAAATTATTGCTAGGTAAAATCATAGATTATTTTTATGTTGTAGAATTTCAACATAGAGGAAATACTCATGACCTTTCACTAGTATGGATTGAAGATGCAATGACATATGCTAAAAACTACAATTCAAAAATTATAGCTTTTATAGATAGATAAATAACTTGTAATATTGATGTTCTAGAAAATGACTTGGAAAAATTGCATATTCATCATCATACCAACAATTATAAAAAATTGAAAAAAAACAATGTAGATATAATTTTACACAACTCCTAATGAAACAAACAACAATACTAAAACCATATGAAATAAAAAATGAGCATTCAGTTTTAATATACATGTAAATTTACTTGATGTTAAGCATAAAAGAAAATGCTTCTTTTGATAATTGTGATATTTTATTCATGATATCTAAATAGATGAGTGTAAATACATAAAAATAATATAGATCACAATTAAACAACCTATGATTTTTCTTGAATACAAACCATCTCAGGTGTGGAATAATGCTTTCATAAAATTCATGTCATACTTATGGAAGGTGAACATAGATGCATAGTTTGTTTTAAACTCATATGCCACATCAACATATTGTAGTTCATATATGACAAAAGGGAATTCAAAAATTACACATCCTTTTAAAAAGATACAAAAAAATATATGTGGAAATAAACATAGATGTTACATATCCTAGTAAATATAATGCTAAATTATCAATATATGTTTACATAATAAGTCATTCACTTAATATTGACATTATCATTAAATCATTGCTAAAAAACATGTATCTTTATAAATGCATATTTGCTTCATGAATGGACATTTATCTTTAAACCGCCAATTCTCTTGAGGCAAGAACAAGACGAATCCAAAAATGTTATATGCCATTCAATTATAGAATATTACATTGCACGCCCTACAATGATTGATCATATTTATTTCACTGAGTTTGTTTCTTGACACCAAAAAAATGGGAAGCCAGTCAAGA
Source organism: Torreya grandis (assembly GCA_037957365.1). Lineage (NCBI taxonomy): Eukaryota > Viridiplantae > Streptophyta > Pinopsida > Cupressales > Taxaceae > Torreya > Torreya grandis. Next base: position 173,191 of record JARHVA010008327.1, read on the forward strand.
TAAAAAACCAAATGTAATATGTTTTATTAATTACAATAAACATGTTGACCTTGAATACTATTTCTGTGAACAATTATTGTTATTTGTTCCATTAAAAAATAGTTAAACCACTTTAAATAAAAGTCTTGAATTTTGGAAAGATGCATATAGTTTTCAAGAAAATTAATAAGACTGAATGAGGTGAAGTTCAAATATGACATCAATCCTATGTGGAGAGACATGCAGGATGCAATTTACTAGGCTGAACTTGAGATTGAAAACAAAGTCTATACAAGATTTTTTTCAAAAAAAAACAATGATAAGTAAGAAGAGTTTAATCTACAGATGGACTTGTCACTTGTAAATTGTTTACTGGAAAAAAAATTGTAAACTATTTGAAATTGTACATCATAAACACCGATAAATGCTAAATGATAAACATGAAGCAATTGTTAAAGACATTGCTTTGAAAAAACATGTAGATAAGAACAAACCATTTTATTTATTCTTAATAGGTGGTAGAGGCACTAAAAAGACTTTTTCAGCAAAAGCCATATTCGAAATGATTATTTGCATTTATGCACAGTCTATTGATAACAACCTGTGCAAGCCAAAAGGATTTATTCTTGCATATACATGCAAAGTTGCATATAATGTAGATGGAATAAAATTTTATTTTAAATTTTTATTTCTTTTCAACAAGTCATATATTATTCTATTGGGTAGTGAATTGATTGATACATTGTCTAAAAAATTATAATCAATTGCATTTAGTGCTAATTTATGAAATCTCACTTGTCAAAGAAATAATGTTATAATAAATTGATAAACATTTATGTGACATTATGAAGTTGTTGACTATGTACTTTGGTAATATTGACATGATCTTTTATGGAGACTTTTACCAGGGTTAGCCTATACACGATTGCATCATATTTGAATATCCAAAAATCAATGAAGAAATAGTCCCATATGTTTTTTAGCAAGATAATGTAAAATCTTACCAGCTACATCAAACTATGTTCTAGAAAGATGAAATATTTATGGAGATCTTGAACATAATACATACATGTTCACATATAGAAAATGATAAAGCATATCTTAATCATAAATGTTTACATACAACACCCAATGATCCTTTGTTCCCCTATATATTTTACTTGAATGATGATGTTTATGCACACAATAATATAATTTTAATGCTTGTTTCAGATAAATAAATTATCATTGATGCAATTGAAAATAAATATGATGCATATAGTGAAGGATAGAGATATGCTAAAGCTATATGTCTACCAAAAAAAAGTATTCCAAAGCCTAACATGTTAGTTTAACTCTTCTCTATAAATTATGATATATAAGATGATCTTGTTGATGGTTCAAGTGGTATCTTTAAATTGTGCACCAATAAAGATAACAAAGTCATTATCTAGGTCAAATTAAAAAAATAGTAATGATGGCCATTCTCAAAGAGAAAAAATATTAATTTGTATAAAATCCATATTGATTCAAATTAGACCTCTATTTTTTATGTTTCAAGACCTAATGCAAAGCCTGCTTACAAAAAATATTAACAATATGAAGCCAATTTATAATAAAGTTGGCTTGTGCATGTATAGTAAATAGGTCCTAGGGTATAACCATGGAATGTGTTGCATTTAATTCCCTCAGATCTAATAGACATGGATCGATATATACAACACTTTCCCATCTAAAGACCATGGAATCATTATACTTGCTAAGCCCGCTCACAGAGAAAAACTTCAAATTAAAAAAAAATGGAGATGTGTAGATTAGAATCAAATTCAAAGCAAGAATTAAAATATATCTTGAGATCATACATCTATACATAAACTATATAAATATGTTCATTGAACATTATTATTATTCATTCACATTCAGGAGACATTATCAATGACCATGACATGATGAAATGCAGCATATTATGCTTACAAGAAACATACACATCAAGTACCAAAACTAATAATCATATTATAATATTTATGACTTGTTATTTAGTGAATAATGTTCATGGTATTATGATATGTGTAAAAAACATGCTACTACTTCAAATCCAATTCAATACATTAAAAATGCAGTCAAAGCATTGGATCAAACATTGTGATACATAATCATGAATTTACAATTGTTAATATCTATGCATCTGCATATGCTTTTATTTTGGACATCATAAATATTTTAGAACAAATACTATCAAATGCAAATTCATAAATAAAAATTTACATATTTGGGGAATTTAATATTGACATGGCCATCTCCAACAAATCAAATATGATACTTGAAAAACATAAATCAATGTCAAGCTTGTATTTATTGCCAGCAAAACATAGCCAATACACAAATAATTTCATAGATCATGTATGGTAAAAAATTATAAGCAAACATAACCAAATTATAGAAATAGACACTTATTAGATTGATCATGATGCTATTTATCTAGTTATAAATAATAGTACCTAAATCCCAAAGAAAAACTATGTACATAGCTATAAGTTATTCTGATTGTTTATGCATACAATATAAGCACTATTTTTTTATTTTACTATTAAATGTTTTCACATTAATTTTTTTCATTTCAGTACATGGTATGAATGTAACAACAAAAATGGTAACATTGAATTCAAATATCCTTTTCTTGCTTTTATTCCAATAGTTATAACAACATTAGAATTAAAACTTCAATCCTAATACATTTAATAGGAAAATAAAAATCTTGTTTTATTTCCCTATAGGGCATTTTAGAACATGTATGATATGTCTTCACTAATCCTCCAAAAATAAAGTTATTTGTGTTATCATTGGAAAGATAAACTATTATCCATAAACATCAATTTTTACGGGGTATTTTTACGTCCCTGTTTAATGGTCTATATCTATTTTTATGATGTTATTTATCTATTTTCTATTTATTTATTTATCTTAAAATGTAATTCTACAATGAAATTTCAAGTGATGTTCCTTGGAACTAGTTATAAATATGGGCTCCATAGAATTGATTTGCCATACACCATTGAAATCTCTATAAAATGGTGTTTTTTTACGCCAATATCATTGATAATTGTAAGAATCCTAGTTAACTATTTTACAAATGAAGTGGTTTAGGCCAATGTGTTAAATTCTTAAATTTTATATTTAGTATTTACATTACTATTTTTTTTTTGATACTATATGTTTATTGCAATTGTATTACAATTTTTTTGTTTTTTGGAGTTAAACCTAGGTAATTTTTTTCATTTGTAGGTAAAAATTTAAGATATGCAAAGAATTTCTCAATGGATCACTTTAAGAATTTTTGGTGAAATGTTTTGTTTGATATTATTTCCCTATAATCTTACCTGGGCTACATTCAATATGGTATTCAAAAGATGAGGAAGATTTAATTTGTATAAGGTTTGAGTCTAAATTCACTAGGAAAGATCCCTACCATTAATATTTTTACCATTGTACATATCAAATGTCACATAAATATTGAAATGAGAGTTGCAACAACTTATGCTTATCATTAATTGTATAACTGTAATGGCAAATACTAGTTCAACTCTAATGTGTATAATATAAATCTTGTGCCATAACTATCATATTTTACACAATTTACATTGAACTCTTTTTATTATTCAAAATAATTAGACTTAATGATATATATAATTTATTGTTCTTAGAATATTGAGTAATACTAATAGATCATGTGTGATTAACATGGAGTTGTAAGTAATTAAAATAATATCTTCATTCCATTTTTTATATTTTCTTTTTAAATTGTGAGTAGACCATGATTTTTTTTAGAAACAAGATTTTGCACCATAACCCAAGGCATGATAATAATTGCTAGATCCCAAAAGACTATACAACCTATAAAAATACAAAATATTTAACTATGTATGCAAGTTCCAAATAAAATATAATAAATTTGCAGATCAAACACAAAGTGCCTTATATAAACAAGTTGTAAATATTACACAACTCTAGACAAGAAATCAATTAGTTTTGTTAGTTATTTCAAAATCCTGAAATCTTCCCCCCATATGTATCATTTTGAAACCAAATACAGTTTTTTTGCTATAAATAACAACAATGCCTTTTTTTCAATAGCAGACAAATATATGTCAACTTTCCTAAAAACACATACACTAATTCCTTGACAAACCAAGTACCGGTAAATACAAATCTAGGCACAAATAAAGTAATAACAAGAACCATGAAAGCATATTATTCTCAGAGCTCTTGGTAAAAAAATCTTGCCATAGGAAAAAAGAGAAAAATATAGATTATAACAAAGAAAAAATAACAAGTAAGATCATATTCTTTAACCAGGATAACAACTAGACTATAATACATATTAATATACTTTCAAATAAAATATAAACTCTCATTATTTCATTTATTAATCTATATGTATGTTTTATAGTTATTCAAAAGCTTATGTTCTAATTAAGGGCCATCTAAATGTGAATGTTCATGCCTAAATAGAAAATATATCTTTTATTTTTCACATTTAGTCAGGGTGGTTAGGGCCTCTTTATGGGGAATTCAATAACTTTAGTAACCCGATCTTTGAATATGCTAAGTTTAAAGCCAATCAAGTCAATTTGGCCGTGTTTTAAATCTGAACTTGATTTGCCTTAGCTATATTCATTTTTTAATTTGAAGCCTTAAATTTTTCACTTTCTTAGTTCTGCCATGTGTTTCTCAAGGATCATTTCTTAGTCCTGAGCGAATTTTATAAAATTCATAAGTCTAAAGAGTTTCCAAGTCTCTTTAAAGACTTTGGGATTTAAAATCATGTCACATGGCATAAATATAAAAGTCCAAAAACATAAAGGTATTAACATAGATTTGAATATTATAAAGGTTTAAAGACTCCAAAGACCCATGAGGATGCCATGTGACACCTTCTTAGGGCCTTGAAATATCAAAATGATTAAATCCTTCGAGTAGGTCTAATGGAATAAATGATTTGAGGCCCTGAGTTCTTGAGAATCCACCACTTGGTGAATTTTGAGAACCCCAAGACACTGGGGGAAAAACTAATTTCAATATCAATCTAAAAGGTTAGATCCTTGAGAGGATCCAAAGATCCAACTAAATGAGTGACTGCCACATGGTAATGTGATGTTGTCAACATCTCTTGAGGTTAAATTTGATAGGCATCCACATGTCACCAAATCATGGACCCTAGCCCCCAAGCTAATAATAACATGCCACAAGGCATTGGATGAGCTTAAACCTAATGGTTATCCTAAATGTCAAAACTATTGAAAATCCTTAAATAACATTGGTCGATCAACATTCAAATTTAATTAGTTGGGTAGACTAGGTAATGACATTTAAAAGTTATTGAATTGAATTAATGATTAATTTATATATATGATGTATACTTATAATAAAACCTACATTTTGATTAAGGACCAAATAAATTTCAATGTTGATGTCAAAATAGAAAATATATCTTTTATTTCTCAAATTTAATCAAGGTAGTGTTGATGCTTCTAAATGTACCACATGTGTTCTTCAGTGTTTATAAACACTTCTCATTTTAGGATTTGAAAATCTAAGGCATGAGTTACAGTTTGTGACAATTTAGTGATGTCTGTGGTGGAATAGAAGCAAAGAATGGGAACTATCCATAATATTTGTTTAGTTTAGTGGTTGGTGCCACCAGGATCTGAATCTTTGGATCTTTATGAATTTGATGATTTCTAGACTAATCTAAATGAGTAGTAACAATGATATTTAAACTAAAGTGAGTCTTGATAAAGATAAGAAAAGAGAAGGGTAAGGTAGAAAGGAAACATGATTGTAAATTCTCATCTCAAATATTATGACAAAATTCTAATTACTTTGAGCACACATGAACCAATTTATGTTATAAAATAACATGAACTCAGATTACATCAAAAATCAAGCAAAATTTAGAGGAAATATAAAAATCATAAGAACCAAGTTTACTTTAAATGTTTGCTATTGTGGTCTGAATAGCCTAAGCACATCCAAATGTAGATCAAAATAAAAAGAAGTATACTTGAGATCTTTACAGTTAATCTAGTGTTAACACAGATCAACAACCCTATGACATAGAATGTAACTTAAAGTATGGAGAATCCTTCAAACTTAAGATGACAACATGCAATTGAGAGATAAAATTGACATTTAACAAACTATAAAGACAATCTTCTCAAAATTCCTTAGTTATATTAAATGTTCCTGGTTTACAATTACTAAAAAGCTCTCTCTTTACAAAATGGTAATCCCATACCTATTTATAGGAAACATAGGTGGTTTACTGGTTAACCTTCTCAAAATATCCACATAAAAGATAAACAATGTATATGACCTACTAGATCAAAATTGACAAAAGGAAACCATAGATGCTAACATGCTAGCATATATTTATTACAAAGGGATATTCCTTTAAAAATTACATTGGTAGTGGGATCCTCGATATTTAAGTTCATGGCTATGCCACTTATCAGCCCAAAAAATCTTACCCATATTGCTTACTCTTTCCAATTGCTATCTTGGCCATGCATTAGCCACGTGTCGAGTTCATGGGGCTTTTGAAAATTCTTTGGGCTCATCGTACCATTAGATCAAATCCAATGGGTGAGTAATCACCATTGGATTTACCAGGTCTAAGTCATTTAATTGAGTTCCTTTATTAAATGGGTCCCATCAAATTTTCATCCTTCAAATGGAAAGCTACCATGTATCCTCCTCGTAGGGCTCTATGTACCTCTGTCAGTTACCATGGTCATGAGTAGGCCATGTGTTGAGTTCATGAAGCCTTTGAAAATTATTCAAGTTTGATGCACTTTTGGATCAAATATAGTGGGTGAGTGATCACCATTGGATCTTTTAAGATGAATACCTTTTAATTAGTCCTATGACTATACAAACTTAGACTTAAAATGATGTTCCTAAGGTCCTTTTATGTTAACAAACACAAATTGACTTAGGTTAATGCATTTTATGCTAAGTCTTTATACGTAAAAATACAAATAATTCCTTTGAAAGGGTCTTTAGAAATGCCCCCTTTGCTTAGGATTTGAAAATTTGTCTAGGTCAAATTTGATGGGTTTGATAATGTCAAATATATCCTCATGGATGTCAAATGATGGGAATGAGCTTGTCAAATTTAAGATAATGGAATTGCTTTGGTCTAATGACTGAGTGACATGTGTCAAGCTCTTAGGAATTCTTTGGACTTTGGGGTTGATGTGCACCATCAGATCAAATCCCTTGAGGTAGCGAGGACCATCAGATCATAATTTAAGTGCTTGATAGCGATTGGTCTCCCTTTTGATGTCAGCTCCGGTTTACACTGTTGGATCAAAATCTTTAATTTAATGTGAGGTACTAGATCTATAAAATTGCATGAGATTTAAGTTAAGGCTTGATATTTATAAAGTTATAGACCAAGGTTTCAACCTTTTAAAATTTTGTTCATGCTTGCAAACACCAAGATATTTAAACCTTAATAAAAACCTAATTAATCCAAAATGGCTCTCAAGTTTTAAAGGGGAAAATCAAAGGTCCAAGTCTTTATTTTATATTAATGTTTGGTCATGTTAAAGAACATAATCAAATCTTAATATAAAGTTAGACTTAGGGTTTCTATAATTGAAAGGAAATCTAATTTCTTGCTAAACTTTTCCCACAAATGTTTGAATTCAAACCCCTAGGGTTTACTGCTTAGAAACCCTAGCTTTCTCCATAGCACCTACAACTAATCACCTCAAAAATAATCATTAACAACATTAGTCCATGAAACATAATCACAATCAGATACACTGAGGCTCATGTCTTTTTTTAATTGAATTGCCTTAAATTTCAAGAGAGAATAACCCCTTCACATTCAATCCATAAAAAAAATGGTTTGAAACATTCACAAGGGTCCCCTTTCAGTAAATTTTTAAAAATGGGGGTATGTTGGCCTCAACAAATGGTGACTCACAGGGGGAACATAGCAATATGTTGGAACCTAGGGTTCTAGTTTAGATTTGTACATAAGTGTTTTTATCCCATTTTTACATATACCATCTCTTGAGTCGATTATGAATTGAAACAAGCCTCTTATGTGTAAAATTTGAACCTGAATATTAAAACAAAAACATGTAGTGTGTGCTTTGATTCCACTTACTATTTGTCATGAGACTTCAATAAACAATGTCTATGTTCATATCCTTTTGGCCATTGAATTTGACTTTAAGCATATTTAAATATTATCTTAGGAATAATTGATCTTAATTTAGGGAAGGCTTGGGCATTGCTCTGCTGCCAGCTAGGCATCTATAGCCCTAACAAAGATACCTTTGGCTCCACTGCTAGCTAGGCATCCATAGCCCCAATGGAGATTGCCATAATCACCTTTGACTTTGATTATTTTGATTTAGCATTAAGTCTTTCTTTTTTTTAACAAAGGTTGGGAGCCAAGATAGCTAGGTTTAAGGATTTTATCAAATGTCCTAGCCTTAGGATACTCTCCTTTAGTTGAAACTTTAATCCTAGATAAGGATGTGTTTTAAGTGTAAGCATGAATGTGAATTAACAAACTAAATTCACATTATACACATATGATTCTTCTTAAAACCAAGCTTTGATTCAGAATAAGGTTTGAATTTTTGTGGGACATTTATTTCTTGTACCTATATGTGCTAGTGCCTTTGGTTTCATCATGATGATTTATCGCCACCTCATGTTTACTTTTGTAATATTCATACTCATACTTTTTGAGAAATTCTAAACAAAGATAATCTAAAAGACTTTACTATAATCAAGGAACACCACCAAGAAAAAAAGATGAAACACAAATAAACAAACTAACAAACAACAAAAATAGACAAGCACAAGTAAATAAATATATACAATCCCAATAAGAAAATACAAAGCAAGAAAGGAAACTAACTAGCCTACCTACTCTAACCTTAACAATCTTATAGATTTATTCCATGAAGACCCCTGGTGGGGTAGCAAAATAGTAATTCTTGAGGTATTTCCCATTGGTGGGCAAAGTAAACTCTACTCCTTGAAGATCCTTCAACCTAAAAGGGTTATTATCTAAGATTTTTGCAATTTGTTACAGACCAATCCATAAGGGGGTAAACTTTCCATGTTTGCCTTTAGGCTCTGATGCCTTATCCCAGAGGAGGACTAGGTCTCCCTACCTAAACGCCTTTATTTTAGACCTTTTATCAAACCATATTTTCATAGTTGATTGGTGCCTACTGAAGTCTACAAATACCTTTTCCCTGGCATCTTCCATTTGAATGATGTCTAATAGCCTGAAATTAGCAAGTTCTTAGATGTCCTCCATGTATTCTTGCATTAATGTGAATGTAGGAAACTTTAAGGTGATGGGAAAGATAGGCTCCTGACCATATACTAAAAAAATTGGTGAAGCCTTGAGGGCTTGTTTAATCTTGGTTCTATCTACCCATAATGTAAACTTGAGTTTATGCTATGTTCTGGGTTTATCTTTAGCAAAATTTTTGATGGCTTTCATTAGGTTTTTATTTTTGGATTTAGAAACACCATTTCCTTAAGGATATTGATTGGAGGAAAACTTGAGTGCAATTTCTTAGTCATAAGCACATTCCATAATTTCAATGGATATGAAGGCAAATCCATTATCACAAACTAAGGAAACTAGGGTTCCAAATCTAGTGCAAATATTTTCCTCTAAGAAATTAATCACCTCTTCTATTCCACATTACTTAGTGGTTACTACCTCAATCCACCTAGTGCAATATTCCATAGTAGTTAGGAAAATTTGTGACCATTATAAGAATTGGGGTTTATCACTCCTACAAATTCTAATCCCCATTGTGCAAAAGGCTTGTCCACCATCATAGGTTGTAAAGGCATGGTTGCCTTTGGATCTTTTGTGATAAAGATCTAACATGAATGACACTCCCTCACATGTTTATATGCATCTTTGAAAATGACGGGCCAATAATACCTAGCCCTAATAATTTTGTGAGCTATGGTTCTCCCTGAAGGATGTCCATTGCCCAAATTTTCATGGAAAGTAGACATGATTTGAGAGGCCTCTTATTTTGACACACATTTAAGTAGATCCTTTCCAATTTTTTCCTATAAATGACTCCATCTTTGATGAGGTAATGGGATGCTTTGATCATTAAAGCTTTCTTACATTCTTTGGTGAGTCCTAGGGGACAATTACCTCTGATAAGAAGATGCATTAAATGGTCATACCATTCATTGGGTTGGAAGTTCTATTGATCCACTTGCATGACATAGAGATTGGGGTTAATATTGGAAATCATCTAAACTAAGCCTTGACATTTCACTAATTTGGAAATTTTCATCTCTATATCATAATCTTGTAGGATTGACATCCACTTGACTCTTCTTTCCCTGAGCTCATTTTTAATTAACATAAGCTTTGTGGCTGGGTCAGGAAAAATGGCATGTACCTTGTTTCTAAGGAGGTAATGTCTAAACTTGTTTACTACCTTTACGAAGGCATAGGCTTGCTTATGAATGATGGAATAGTTTACCTCTGCATTTTTTAATTTAGTGCTCATGAAGGCTATAGGGTGATCATTCCCATCAACCTTTTGATTTAAGACATTAACCATGGTGTGGTCAGAAGAAAATTCATATAAGAAAAAATCCTTTGAAAAGTTAGGACTTATCAAGTTTGGGGCTTGACTAATTGCTCTTTTAATGTCAGCAAATGCTTTCTTGGATTCCACATTCTAAGAAATTTTAGCATCTTTCTTAAGCATATCATTCAAAGGTTTGATAATTTCATCAAAGCCTAAAATAAACTTCCTTATGAAGTTAATCTTGCCAAAGAATAACTTTAGTTCTTTTCAGTTGTTGGGCAGTGCAATTTTAGAAATGGCCTCCACTCTATTAGGATCTACAAAAATCCCATCTTTGGTAATGACATGCCCCAATAATTTTCCCTCGGTGACATAGAATATGCTTTTCTTGGGGTTAAGAGATGCACCATACTTCCTACATCTTGTCAAATAGTTGTCTCAAGTGCATGAAATGTTCTTCTCTATTCTTAGAGAATACTATGAGATCATCCATATATATGATGATGCATTTTCCCACTAGATGTTGGAAAGAATGGTCCATGGCCCTTTGAAAAGGTTCCCCTACATTAATTAATCCAAAAGGCATTCTTTTGTAAGCATATGTTTCCCATTTAGTAGTAAAAGCTATTTTTATCCTATCTTCTGGAGCAATAAGCACCTGGTTATATCCAAAAAAACCATCTAAAAATGACATCATGGAAGATATTGAAACATATTTGATAACTTGGTCTAGAGAAGGCAAAGGATAATTGTCCTTTTCAGATGCTCTATCCATATTTTTGAAATCTATGCATAATCTTAATTCCCCATTCTTTTTTCTGACTGGAACCATGTATGCAACCCAAGTGGAATGCCTAATAGGAAACATGATCCTTGCATCCAGTAGTTTCTTGACCTCCTTAAATATCATGGGTTCCAAAGTAGGGATAACTAGTTTTTGCTTCTGTCTAAAGGGTTTGCAACCCTCATAGAGAAGTATAGTATGAGTAATAACCCTTGGGTCAAATATTTTAAGATCTTCATAAGACCAAATAATTACATCTTTGTATTTTGTAAGCAGCTCTCTAGATTTTCTATTTTCCATTTCAGTACAAGCCTTCCTTATATTCACCATTTAGGGCTGATCATGTGGGCCAAGGTTCATTGCATGATAGTCTTTACCACTTACCTTGGGTTGCTTAGGTTCTTCAAAAATCTTTTCAAAATCAAATAGCCTTTCCAATGAGACCATCCCTTTAGGTATCTTATTTTCACTTAGTTGGATGATTTTACCGTTAATTTCCTTCTCAGGAAAAGTTTCATCAGCTTCATCAATAATGTGAGCTTTAAAGGCTCTAGAATTAGTCAAAAAATCCATAATTTATTGATCATAATTGAAAACTTGGAAATGATTTATGTTTTTAAGGATTAAGGGACATGGTAAAAGCTCAATACTAAGGTTCTAAGAATCATTATTAGGCATGAGGTTAGTTGTAGTAGAGGCAATTTCATCAATAACTTTGTTTTCTTCCCTAGGGACATACAAGATATTGAAGGCATCAAAAGATTCCACCAAGTCCCAAAATTTGAATTTGTACCTCTTAAGGTAAGATATATTACACTAGCATTTATTCTTTACTTGATTAACTACAAGTTTAAAATCTCTATAAACAAGGAATTCCTTGACCTTGTGCTTGATGGCAATCTATAATCTTAGGATGAGAGCCTCATACTTAGCCAAATTATTAGTTCAGGGGAATTGTAACCTATAAGATGCATGGTATTGTTTTTCTATAGGGTCTATCAATACAATACCATCCCCTAATCCTAATTTTCATTTGGCACCATCAACATATAACTTTTACAAGCCAGGAATTGGAGGAGAGATCTTGGAACCATGTTCCTTTTTAGTTTCTAAAGTGAAAACTCCTAGATCAGAATCTAAGAAGTTTATCCTTTCATTGAAAACATTGTATTATGTTATCATGTGTTTCATTCTAGGTTCCCTTTCTACTCTTATTTGATTTAGCACACCTTTCCAAGGTAGCCACAAGTGTGAGAAATTAGTAGACATGTAACCATTTAAGGCCTTAGTCTATTCTCTACTCAAGAGCAATCCATAAGGATTAGGAATATCTACCACTTGTATGTTAATGAATTATTGAACCCTTGGTTGACTATTCAATTGCATATACACATTCAATAACTCCCCAATGACCTTGAATCTTGATTTATCCAATTGAGTAACCACCCTATCATACTTGATTGGTGTTAGCCCAAGTTTTTCACATATCCTAGAAGGCATGATGTTGGTTGAGGCTCCAAAATCTAAAAGACAATTATGGAGATTCTTACCAAATATCCTAACCATAAGAAAGAAGGGCAAGGAATATACTTTGGTTACTTGCATAATTACATTAACACTATCACTCTTAGGGGGCTTCCTAGGTTTCCTGGACAATGATTCCAAGAGTAAATCTCTTTGTTCTATAATTTGAGTCAGCTCATGTAGAGTGATGTTGGCTTTAATCTTTTTCATATCTTCCATAATATTGTAACCAAATTTTCTTGAAGGAGCTTCCTTTGGGAGGTTCAGGATTATTCTTTGATACAGTGTCTAGAGGGGTCCCATAGTTGTTAGGTGGAGCAGAAGTAGTCAATAGTTGTTTTTTCTCCCTATTTCTTAGAGGATATGTCTTCAAGAACTACTAAAATGCTTGAATCTCATTAGGAATATTCTCAAGCTCATTATCTTCTTTAAAAGGGAATTGAAAAGTTTCTACCATATGCACTTGGTCAGATGGTTTAGATTTAGAAAGACCTACAACAACATCTTTGTTTGGAACCATTTCAAATGTGTCAAATTCCTCTTGAAAAGCTTCAAAGTCTTTGAAAATTCAATGTAGTCAATCTCACCATGTTTTGAGGTAGCATGCATCCTATAGTAGTCTGGTAAGTTAATATCAATGAGGTTGATATCCATAGTCCTTTTGCTAGAGGAAGGCTCATTAGCTTTATTATTGTATAAACTATCATTCTGAAATCTATTTCCAGGCTTGTTAAACTTTTTGAAAGTGAATTTCCTTCTAGAGTTATCATTAGCATTACCAACTTGCTTATATAACTACAAAAAGTCTATGCTGAGCTTCTAGACCATTTTTAATATAGACTCATTCTCATTCTTTGGAGTCTTAAAGTTTTGACCTTGGCTATTGTTAATACCATTGACAGGCACTAAAGCCTTCTAGTCATTTATATGAGATCCATTGGTAGCTTGATGGCTCAAGAAACCTAAGTTCTGATTAGGGGCATCATGGCTGGTAGGTAATGCATTCAAAGTAGGAAATGGTTTAATGTTTGAGTATTTTGGTTATTATATGGGAAAAGGTTTAATGCAAGAATTTGAGGATTAACATTTGGGATAGAATAAGCCATCTATCCTTGGGGTTGCATTTGTTCATTAATAACCACTACTTCAAAATAAGCTTGAGCCAATGTGATGATAATTGGGATATCTCTTTTAAGAAATACAAAAGTCATGGGGTCAACAACATCTTTGTAAACCTACAAATTTAAATCTTCATTAGGTTTATATGGATCCATGGTCTGACTAAACATATTTTGGAACCTATCATTAAAGGACCTAATAGGTTCACTTGTATCTCTCTTAATAGTTTTGAATTGATGATAGATGACACATGGGCTTATGATCTTTCCAGATTAATCAATAAAGATAGTGTCAAAATTATTCCATGAGATAATATAATTGTTAGGAAAATTAAGGAACCATTCATATGCGACATCTTTAAATGTAAATGGGAACAACCTACATGCTACATCTTCATGAATAATGTTTAACAATCTTAATGTAGCTTTGAAAGATTTAACATGTCCCTTCATAGTTGCAATACCAATTGGACTAAATATTGGCAAATAGTTTTTAGGATTATGTGATAAGTCATGAACCACACCTGGTATATTGATGGGGGAACTTCCAAGCCATGCCATATTTGTATGAAGATTGAACACAAGAATCCCTTATAAGGGTGAATATGGTAGAGATTTAGAATGCTTACGCCTTCCTCTATCTTTCCTAGTTATTTTGTATATTTCAAGCTTGAGCAAGGGTTCTCTAGTCTTTGAATGTGATTTGGTCCTAATCCTTGGCAATTATAGCTTGAGGATTAAGGATCCTATTTGAAATATGATGAGTAAAGTTAGATCTTCACAAATAATCAATAATCAACTTATATAGTAAGCTTATTTTTCAAGGATTTGCTCATAAGAGGACAAAGGACATCAATATTTGACTAAACAAGCTCAAAGATGTGTTGAACTATTCAAATATGACCATTCTTTACATCTTATGACTCAAATAAACTTCTTATTGACAAAGAATTGTCAATTTTAACCAGAATAAGCCATTCTAATTTCAAATACTAATGAATCCTTAGCACCATAAGCCGTATATACTATAATTAAGCATATGTATTTGAAGAATATCAATCTTTACCTGAGTAATCCCAAAGACTAGTATAAAACCATGAAGGTCACCAATATTTACACAATTTATGCTAAAAGAAGCAAAAACATGTAAAATATAGAGTGATCTTTGACCAAATACACCAAAACTAGCAAAGATCTTTAAAGATTTGTGGCCCTCCTTTTAGTGTCAGTAGAGCTTCCTCATATTGATGCTTCTAAATGTACCATAGGTGATCTTCAATGTTGATGAACACTTCTCATTTTAGGATTTGAAAAATCCAAGGCATGAGTTGCATTTATGATAATTTGATGATGTATGTGGTGGAATAGAAGCAAAGTATGGAAACCGTCCACAATATTTGTTTAGTTTAGTGGTTAGGAGCCACCAGGGTCTGAATCTTTAGATCTTTGTGAATTTGATGATTTATAGACTAATCTAAATGAGTATTAATAATTATCTTTAAACTAAAGTGAGTCTTGATAAAAAAAAATAAGAAAAGAGAAGGGTAAGGTAGAAAGGAAATGTGATTGCAAATTCTCATCTCAAATATTATGACAAAATTCTAATTACTTTGAGCACACATGGACCAATTTATGTTATAAAATAGCATGAACTCAAATTACACCACAAATTAGGCAAAATTTAGAGGAAATATAAAAATCATAAGTAAAAACCAAGTTTACTTTAAATGTTTGCTACTATTGTCTGAATAGCCTAAGCACATCCAAATACTAAGCAAAATAAAAAAGAAGTATACTTGAGATCTTTATAGTTAATCTAGAGTTAGCACATATCAACAACCCTATGATAAAGAATGTGACTCAAAGTATCGAGAATCATTCAAACTTAAAATGACAACATGTAAATGAGAGACAATATTGACATTTAACTAACATAAAGACAATCTTTTCAAAATTCCTTAGTTATATTAAATGTTGTTGTTTTACAATTGCTCAATATCTCTCTCTTTATAAAATGGTAATCCCCTACCTATTTATAATAAACATAGGTAGGTTACTGGTTAAGCTTCTCAAGATATCCACATGAAGGATAAAGATAGTTGTCCTTAATACAAGGATTACAATGTATATGACCTACTACATCAAAATTGATAAAATAATACCATATATGTTAATAGGCTAGCATATATTTCTTACAAAGGGATATTCCTTTACAAATTCCATTGGTAGTGGGCCCCTCAATCTTTAAGTTCATGGCTATGCCACTTGGCACCTTGATAAATCTTACCCATGCTACTTACTCTTGCTAGTTGCTATCTCAGCCATGTGTCAAGTTCATGAGGCTTTTGAAAAGTCTTTGGGATCATCACACCGTTGGATCAAATCCATCAGCTGAGTGATTCCCATTGATTTTACTGACATGATCTTGCTCCACCAAAAGAGTACATATGATTACTTCTTGTATTAGCAACTAAACACGGAATTTAACCAGAATCAATAAGTAACTAGAAATATGAAACAACACAGGAATATGAGAGACAATACACAATTGTATTAATAATCACTCAGAAGAAAATACAATAAAGAAGATGCCACTTCTTCTTCCACCTCAAAGGCTTGCCACACCTCAATACCTTCTTCCCTCTCTCTCTCGGTCCCAACACACAACTCAAATATAGAGTTGTTGTTCACCTCATTGTACTGCCAGTACAACCGAGCACACAACCGTACTCCAAGTAGATCCCCTGCTCTCTGCTGCTACCTACAAATCACTAGACCTTACTCACCATTGTAGATCTCCAATAGAATCCATGCACACCTGCTGACCAAGATCATACATATACGAAGAACCCTTCTAATTCTCCAAACCAACACCCAAACTTGGTACTGTGGAACTAGGAGGAACACCCCATTGCTCTCTTCTCTCTGAAGGAGCTTATTTAGCTCTCTTACTCTCTAGCACAAGTTTACAATACAGCCCATGAGTCTATTATATAGATCTCATACTTACAATAATTAGACTATCTTAATTACAATAATTAGACACACAACTCAAGACTATAATTAGCCTTTACATGCAAACACTCTGTTCACTTAACTAACTCTTCGTGCAACGAGCAGTGCTGGAACACACAGGCGACCGACGTCGGTCCCTGCTTGCCTGGTGCTGCTGACGTCGACTGACTCCCTGCTGACATTGGTTGCCTACTGCATTGATCATGACCGACGTCGGTCATGCTATCGACGTCAATTCTTCTGGATCTTCAACAACCACCTTTTCTTCATCTGCATCAAGTTGAAGCTTGTAGCTCCACATCCTAACAATCTCCCGCTTGGAGATAAACAACTGCAATTGTACCTTTACTTGTACTCCATCTAATTTGTTTCCCTAGCTTGTATCCCTCTTCAAGCTCAAACCTGAAGACCAACCACCACACACCCTGTGATGCTCTACCTGTCATCCAAATCTTTTGCTGCATCTGCATCTACAAACACCTGTAGAAAAGAACTTGACCCTGCATAGCATGTGCACCTGCTATTGGTCCCTCTAAGAATTGACTGAACTGCCCTCTAGTACTTCTTTCCCAAATTAGCTCCAAAATTTTTGACAACTCCCACTACTTGGGAAAACTCAGGTCTACACTAGACCTCATGTGATTTCAAACACTTGTTCTAAGCTCAGCTTGAACTGTCCAACCCTTTGGTGTGCTTTTTGATTTTGCATCCTGCATCTTGAACCTCACCAACACCGTCTTCACATCAGCTCCCACTTGAGATCAACCTGTGATCTTCCATGTCTCTTATGCCAAAGAATTTTATTGCTCCAAATTCTTCCTGACATACCTCTGAACTAACCTTACCCTTAGCTCAACAAATCCCTGTATGTACAAACCTGCTAGCAAATCACACACATACAGTAACCGGATAATGTTGTGACTCATTATCCACCTGGTAAGACAAAATCACAATAGTTACACTAACATTGACTAAAGACATGCTTAGTCATCCACCTATCAAACCCTGTACCATTGTCCTGCAACTACCTTAAGACCATATACCATAGCCTTCTATCTCACGTGTCCATCCACTCTCTTCTTTAACTTGGGAATCCGTCCCTCATCTAGTGCTTCCTTCCAGCTGACAACTCTACCAACAAATTCCTGTTTGGTTCTTCTCCAAGGACTCACTCCTCATCCATGCCAAGCTCCCACTGTTTCTAGATTATACCTACATTACTTCTTCACATCTTCCTAGTTCTTGACCATCAGTAAGCAATATAAAGAAGGTGAATAATGAATATGAGGTTCACTTACCCTTTCTGACCTCCATATGGGTGTTTGAGACTTATTGACAGCTTGTTGTCCGCCCACCATCCGTTCCAGTGACCGATCTCGGCCATCTCCCAGTCTGCTCCCAACAGATGTCGGTTCCCTGCACTGACCCTGACTGCCAACGTTGGTTTCCTTGCCGACGTCGGTATCCCTTCTACCGACGTCGGTTCCTTTATGACCAACATCGATCTTCCTATTTTCGATGTTAGTTAATGTGTGACTGATGTCGGTACCTGTGTTCACCTATGAGTGATGACTTTTTACCCGTGAGCTCCTTTTGGATCAAACCCTTGTCCATACTGCCCTGTTCAGAATAATTCAGTCCCCTCAGCTGATCTCTATTTGCCATCTCCTCCATAAACACCAAGGCTTTCCAGTTCTTAAGCCTATCAAATATATCTGTCTTTCGCTTAAAAACTTGCATTCCCCTCCTACATATGTGACCAAGCCTACAAAGCCACATCTCTGTAACAAAAGGTGAATAAGTAATATAAGTAGATAGATAAAGGATACCTACTTTCTTACCACCATCTAATTCAATTGCATCCGTTGTGAGAGTTACTTTGCATCTCCCATCACCCAAATTTCTTGAATAAATTAGACTCATCTCCAAGACTGGTACCTGCATGATTTCCTTCAACACTTGTGTGTTATCCATCTACAATATCAGCTTCACTTCCCCTTCGTCAATCATCTGACAAGGCTCTCCAACCCCTAAATAAATCTCTCCAAAGTCTCCCTGGACATACCTATGAAAAGATACTCTATTTCGGGCTGCATGGAAAGAGGCAAAAGAATCTGTAAACCAAGATTATACTTTATCCAAAACATCCTGTGTAACAACCTCTGCAACATATGCTTCTACGCGCTGATCTTCTGCCGACCAATAATCTCCTTTTACCTGCTCTTTCTTTCCATCAATCAGACCATTCATGCTATTCAGTTTCTCCATTCGTAGCTTACTTTCTTCTGCCATTGCTGAACTCCCACTCAATCAAAAAACCCTGTGAATGACCTGTAATCAAACAATACCTTGCTTCCTGCAAACCGTAGCTTTGATACCAACTGACAGGATCTTGCTCCACCAAAAGAGCACATATGATTACTTCTTGTATTAGCAACTAAACACAGAATTTAACCAGAATCAATAAGTAACTAGAAATATGAAACAACACAGGAATATGAGAGACAATACACAATTGTATTAATAATCACTCAGAAGAAAATACAATAAAGAAGATGCCACTTCTTCTTCCACCTCAAAGGCTCGCCACACCTCAAGACCTTCTTCCCTCTCTCTCTCTCGGTCCCAACACACAACTCAAATATAGAGTTGTTGTTCACCTCATTGTACTGCTAGTATAACCGAGCACACAACCGTACTCCAAGTAGATCCCCTGCTCTCTACTTCTACCTGCAAATCACTAGACCTTACTCACCATTGTAGATTTCCAATAGAAGCCATGCACACCTGCTGACCAAGATCATACATATACGAAGAACCCTTCTGATTCTCCAAACTAGCACCCAAACTTGGTACTGTGGAACTAGGAGGAACACCCCATTGCTTTCTTCTCTCTGAAGGAGCTTATTTAGCTCTCTTACTCTCTAGCACAAGTTTACAATACAGCCCATGAGTCTATTATATAGATCTCATACTTACAATAATTAGACTATCTTAATTACAATAATTAGACACGCAACTCAAGACTATAATTAGCCTTTACATGTAAACACTCTGTTCACTTAACTAACTGTTCATGTAACGAGTAGTTCTGGAACACACAGGCGATCGATGTCGGTCCCTGCTTGCCTGGTGCTGCCGACGTCGACCGACTCCCTACCGATGTCGGTTGCCTTCTACACTGATCATGACCGACGTCGGTCATGCTACCGATGTCGGTTCTTCTAGATCTTTAGCAACCACCTTTTCTTCATCTACATCAAGTTGAAGCTTTTAGCTCCACATCCTAACATCATCACACCGTTGGATCAAACCCATCAACTGAGTGATTACCATTGATTTTACTAGGTCTAAGTCATTTAATTGAGTGTCTTTATTAAATGGGTCCCATCAGATTTTTGTCCTTCAAATGACAAGCTCCTATGTGTCCTCCTTGTAGGGCTCTATGTACCTTTATTAGTTACCCTAGCCGTGGTAGGCCATGTGTCAAGTTCACAAAGCTTTTGAAAAGTCTTTGGGTTCAATGCATCATTAGATTAAATCTAATAGATGAGTGATCATCATTGGATCCTAAAAGATGAATACCTTTTAATCAGTCCTATGACTATATAAACTTAGACCTAAAATGATGTTCCTAAGGTCCTTTTATGCTAAGTCTTTCTACATAAAAATGCTAATAATTCCTTTGAAAATGTATTTAAAAATACCCCCATTTCTTAGGCTTTTAAAATTTATCTAAGTTAAATTTGATGGGCTTGGTAACATCAAATGCATCCTCACAAATGTCAAATGATGGGAGTGAGTTTGTCAAATTTAAGACAATAGAATTGTTTTAGTCCAATGACTTAGTGACATGTGTCAGGCTCTTAGGAATTATTAGGGCTTTAGGGTCAATGCATGCCATCAAATCAAATCCCCTAAGGCTATGAGTACCACTAGATCATAATTTGAGTGCTTGATAGCAATTGGTATCCCTTTCATTATTGGCTTTGGTTCACACCGTTGGATCAAAATATCTGATTAAACATGAGGCATCAAATTTGTAAAATTGCAGGAGTTTTAAGTTAAGGCCCAATATGTATAAAGGTTTAGACAAAGGTTTCAACCTTTTAAAATTTTGTTCATGCTTGCAAACACCAATATATTTAAACCTTAATAAAAACCTAGTTAATCCAAAAGGGCTTAAAGGGGAAATCAAAGGTCCAAGTCTTGATTTTATATTAATGTTTTGTCATGTTAACGAACATAATCAAAGCTTAATATAATGTTAGACTTAGGGTTTTTATAACTGAAAGGAAATATAATTTCCTGCTAAACTTTTCCCATGGATGTTTGAATTCAAACCCATAGATTTTACTACTTAGGAACCCTGGCTTTATTTATATAACTTGAAACTAATCACCTCAAAAATAATCATTAGTAATATTAGTCCATGAAACATAATCACAACCAGATACATCGAGGCTCATGTCCTTTTTTAAATTAAATTGCCTTTAAATTTCAAGAGAGAATAACCCCTTCACATTCAATCTAGAACATAGATGTTTTGAAACATTCACAAGGGCCCCCTTTCATCAAAAGCAAAAAAATGGGGGTATGTTGGTCTCAACAGGTGGTTAGGGTCTCATTATGGGGAATTCAATCACTATAGTATTCCTAGATTAGAATATGCTAAGTTTAAATCCAATCGAGTTGTGTTGGCCATGTTTTAAATATGAGTTCTATTTACCTTCATAATATTCAATATTTTTATTTTAAACCTTAAGATTTTCTCTTTCCTAGATCTACCACATGTCCCTCTCAGATCATTTCTTAGTTCTGGGTCAATTCTAAAAAATCTTTACATCTAAAAAGTTTCCAAGTATTTTTAAAGACTTTAGGATCTAAAATCATGTTTCATGGCACAAATATGGAAATCACACACCATGAAATATTTAACCCATAACTCAATAATTTAAAGGATCTCAGCCTTCAAGGTCTTGATAAAATTTCATGCATCACCTTATTAGATCCTCAAAATCTTGGAATGATTCAAGCCTTTAGGTAGGTCTAATGGCCTAGTGGCTTTGAATCCACATGGCATCATCTCATGGACCTAAATTCCAAGAGCCACATGACTATGTTCTTAGCTCTCTAGTCCCCAAAATGATGCCATGTGTCATCATCTCAAGTAAATGGCATCCCAATGCCACGTGATTATGTTATCTTTCTAACTAGGACCAAGGTAGTAATATTTCATTCAAAGCAAGCCAAAATTAATATAATAAAAATGATGAATAAATAATTAAAGTATAACTTTTAGTCTATCATTTCCTCTCCAAAAGCATGAGCCAAACATAACATAGATACAACCATGAAGGTGGAGTTTGGCAAAGCCAATTATATTTCCATAGCAAAGGTAAAAAACTAGATCTAGGAAACATAGATCATAAAATTAAATCTCTTTGATAAATTCCAAATCAAAATTGCACAAGAAACAAAAATCCCTTGTGCATTGATATCGCATGAATTGAGCATTTATGACAAAATCAATCTAGGCTTATAAAAACTACAACTGCATTATTGTTTGGTTATTATAAAAGCTGATACATTTGTGACTGAGATATGAATTGTTGCCAAACTCATCTCAAAGTATCCAAATAATAGCTACATAATGAAGTCTTTCATCTTCCCTGCAAGAACATTTTTTAAATCATTCTAAGTTTAGGATTTTTTTTAAAATTCACAATTTCATTTTTTTTCGAATATTTCTAAGTTTATATGGATAACTAATTTAAAATCTAGTAAACATTTGTTTAAAACTTTAAGGGTTTGATTATGATCCCAAATATTATAGAAACCAACGATCCAATGGTATATGGGACCACATTAATGGAACTAATGTCTTTTATCCTAGTTTACTACATTTTTTATATGTTCAAAGGACCATGGGAAAAGACTTGATAAATCATTCACATGTGGGACTTATCTTTATTTATCAAATATTGGGACATGTGGCATTCTTACATTACCCAAAGCATTAAGTGATTTAAAAAATTTCTAAGACCTCAAATATTTTAAGTTTTGATAGTTAGATAGATGTCATCATGTGGTTACATAAATCCCTTCAAGCTTCAAATAAAATCATAAGTTTTCAAAGTATTTGATCTATGATAACATGGAACATAGTGAATTTACATGAACCCACAACCATAGAAGCTTTAAATAACAAAGTCAATCATCTAAGGGTTTTGAGGACTTGATAGGTGGAAAAATTCTATTAACATGGGACCATAGAAGGATTGAACAAGTCTAATCACCCTGAGGCCCCATAGTCTAATACCTCAGAGTTTTGAGAAGATAACCATTAGAACAATTAGATTAGTCTAGAGCTTTAAGGAAGAAATAATTATTTAATGGATTAATGGTCCCATGACTCCGAGTCTTCATGCTTTTGAGTCTCCAAGATCATGCCATGTGTCAACATTTATTACCTAGAGCATTTATAGAGTCATACATAGTTTATAAGGTTTAAGCATTTATGATTCTGAGCCTCTAAGTCTCCACAGGCCTATGATTTCTCCATGTGTCATAGTTACATTAATTCACTAAAATTGAACATATAAATCAAAATTAAAAATCTAAAAGCCCAAGTAATTGATAAGTAAATTAGTGTCAAAATTTAGGAGACTCATTCTCAAAGTATACATAAATGAGTTCAACCCTAAAATAAATAAACTGGTAAGCTAAAAATTGATAATTGTCTTAAACAACATGACTAGACATGTAAATTAAATGAGAAGTTTCCATTTGGTAAATAGATAAACCTGCCAAAACTAACTAGTGGATTTGAATCAAAACATGACAAAATGAAAATCCCTTACTCACATTGAAGTTACATGAATTAAGCTTTCATGGTGCAGACTTTGGGTGATATATGTAAAATCTACAAAAAAGATAAGTCACTTCGTCATCATTATTTGAGTGAACATTACAATTTTGAGATTCACTATGATCAAAATCCCTAATTTTCTAAAGAACCTATAAATTGAATTCATATAGTCACTAAATGGATTATACAACTCAAGATTACTAAAATGGCTTCTTCTTTGAAAACAACACACGTACAGGCCCATTCTACATACGTGGGGGAAATATAGAATATATGGATATAGTGTTCACCAAGAGCACCCTTGAGTTCAAATTTAAGTATTACTCAATACTCCAGAATGTAGTGGACTTTGTGGTTCCTAACTCAACACATGAGCAATTATCTCAGGATGAAAATTAATACATCGATGACTTGCCACACAAAAATTCATGGGACTATATCATGTAGTAGAAAAATCAAAGGTAATATTTTATATCGACATGATCAAAGATTTACTATTTAATGGTACTTGTTCTAGAGATTTTCTACATCTTAGAAAGGGAAATCAGGTAATTGCTTACATTTTTGGGAGGGAATTTGAGAGGTATCTTAGGTTGATAGGGCCTGAGATTTCCCATAACCAAGTCTCGGCCAATCCATGGATCAAGAATAACATAGTAGAAGGAAAACTAAAATAATGGATATGGAAGTGCCAGATATTGAATCCCAAGGGATCCCTCGTTTCAAATGGCATCATTAAATTTAGACCTAAGATTATGATAATTGTGGTTCTTTTAATTAAACTATATGGCTTTCCTAGCATTACTTATGTGCAAGTAGAATGGGTCCCTTTGTTGGGCATTCTATTGAATTCAAATAATATTATCACCCTAGGAGAGGTTATTTGTGTTATGATGAAGATCTAGATGTATAAAATTGAACAAAGAATTAGAGATCAAAACTTTATATGATGTCATATTTATTGTATGTAATTCTCGACATAGTTCATAGGACAAATGGGGAGTTATGATAACATTTGGTTGAATATGTTGATAAATAAATCTATGTGGATTATTGATTCATGTTCATATACATATTTATAAATTAAATCAAAAGGATTTGTGAGGATGTCTATCCTCAAGTATACCAAGTAATTCATGGAACTCAAATGCCTTGACTATCTGAGAACTTGATAAGAACCATAGAAAAATAGGGGGATTATAGGTATTACCTTGATGTGATAATTATTAATATTGTAGTAACAAGGGATCCTCCTATATTATTACCATTCCATGTTCCTAAAAATTATAGAACAAGAGGTGGCTCACTAGAGTTATAACAACATAGATGAGGAGCTAGGACAGAGGCATTTAGTATACTACTTCAAAACTCCTCTAATTATTGGGAAGCTCTAATATATGGTAAGGGCCCATTTAAATCAAGTTGGGAAGATGAGATCCCATTATAATTTTTATGAGGCTTAGTTCAAATAATTAGACCCTAAAAATCAAATAAGGAGTTATCTCCAACTCTTGAGGGAGACTAAGAATGTGAACATTACATATGGTTTCTAAGAGTATGAGCATGATACAATTTTTATGAATACATTAGATGATTTAGAAGTATGGAATAGAATGAAAGACAAACAAATGTTGATGATGTTAGCTCAATAAATCCAATATAATGAAAATATTACTTAGGATTAGATGAATCAGATGGTTGAATAAGCATAAAAACCATGGATTCATCAACGACCCCCAGGTCAACCTCAAGACTTAGCAGGCCCATACCAACCCCCCTCTCTTATAGTGGATGAAACAAATCCACAAGAAGAGGAGTATATAAGGTTAAGGGAAAAGAATTTATAGATAATAAATTAAATTTTTAAAGGTCTCCCTAGTCCCTATCCATCTTCCACTCATCATTTACCCATGCTACACTTTTGGGCACAACCAGTATAGTGGAGAGGACTCCATCTCATCAAGACAAATAAAAGAGCACATTGTTTTATGTAAGTTATACCACATCTTAAAATATTTACATAGGTGAGTATTACAAATTTTTTTCAATATTATTTCTCATCTCTTCCATCCACTCCTCCATCCCCTCAACTAGATCCATCTCCATCCACTCCACCTTCCACTACTACTCTTCCATTTTCCATTACATCACTACCACCTACAATAGTAGTTCCTACTAATGTGGATCCTTTAATAATTTCACCATCTTAATCACCTAATATTTACCCCATATCCACTTACCAAAGGAGATCCAATGTCCTTTCAACCCCCTTCAAAGATCAATAACTAGAGGAAAGACTATCATTTGGTCTGACTAGTATAAAATAAACCCTTGCTAAGGAGGAAGCAAAGGAAGAGTAACATGGACAGATAATATCCTTGGTGGAATATGAAATTGATGAGGAGGAATATAATTTATAAATTAGGATATAAGTATAATAAAGGGTAGGTGAAAGTGATTAGGATGAAGATGTTGAGTTAGAGAATGCTAAATCTCTGAGCCTAAGAAGCCTACAAGAAGGATAAACAATAGTTGGTGTCTTAGACTAACAAGTCCTCAAAAAAAATCAAAGGAAAAATATGAATGATTTATTTTCTTCTATTGGAAGTACAATCACTGAGAGTGGGGTGTGAATTAGTGTCTTCAAAACATTCATTCAATTCCACTTAAGCATACATGAACTATTCATATAAACATGAATATCTAACAAAGCATATGTAACCATACAAGATCATGAAACATAATACATATGTGGTAAGACCTCAAGGGGAAGAAAACCCATTGATATCTACAAATTTAATGTATTCCTATAAGATAAAAACCAATCTCTAGTGAAGCACCAACTCCACTTGGAGCACCAACCCCAACTAATCAAGTACCCACTCAACTAGGCTTTAACAAGCACCAACCTACAAGGAGGCACCAAACCCCTAAATGACTCATCACCAAAATATCCAATAGAAAATTTTGATCACCTTAATAAAACCTTGTTTCTCACATAACAAATGATGATCACCTTCTTTATCTCTTCTCACTTTTCTATCTCTCTCGAACTGCCTTCTAGGCTTCTTCACTCAATTAGGTCTCTTCAAAATAGATTATGTCATATGACATTGATATTCATATATATTACCCATCTTATATCTTCATGAAAGTTTATATACACCCTTATTATGGTCTAAAATACCTCTTTAAACTCTTCAATGTGTTATTTCCTTCGCTTGCTCTCTCTACTTCTCTAACTAGCCAATTAGGCCTATTAGGCCTTATTCTTTTACAATCCTCTAGATCACACACCTATTAGTTATAAATACACACTTGTACACTTGGATTACCCTAAAAATATGTCTTATAACATGTTTAATACATGAATAATTCATTATAATAGGTTATCAACAAATTAAAATACCAAAACCTCTCTTAGGCCTTAAGGAGACCTAATTCAATTAGGCCTTCATTAGTACACATTACCCTTTGATCTCCTTGGAACACTTTAAAAATAAAAATATGGAAGTAAAACTTTATATTACACTCAAATATACCCCCAATAATCTCATATTATGTCCATGACACTTTTTATCTCCAACCACCACTTGAAGCACACCATTAGTATAATTTACATTAGGCCTTCACACACACACAAAGGTCTATCTTGATCAAATAAATATTAAAAATTATTTAGACATACATTTATGAACATAAATCACATAAACATAACCTAAATTACTTTAAAAACTTAAACATGTTCATTAGACTTCATCACACATGAAAAAAAGACTCAAAAACACTCATGTAACTTGCTCACTTAGAACTGCCAACTAGCCTCAAAAACCAATCATGGTGACTCAAACCTCCAACATGTGTATATAAATTTTCAATGAATTATTATTCATGTATATGAACTATGAAATATAGATAACATATTAAAATATAAACATCATATGCTCTAGTGGAAACTATTGGTCTTATAGACCAATTTGTTGACCTCACTACACATAGACCTCATTGAGTCAGACAAGCCATTTTGGATTCATCATTTTCATCACTATACCTTAATTAAAATATTTATACCAAGAATTAATAATAAATAATACTCCAAAAAAACATCTCCATGTACTTATTTTCATCACTCTATCATGATAACGTATTCCTATTCATCTTCTCATTGTTGCTTGGGTTTTTCATTGTTTCTATCATTTGGCTTATTAGTGACTAGCTAACTTGGATGACTAGTTTATCACACTTGAGGGATATAACCTATCCAAAAAAATTCATGGAAATTAATCATGAGTCTTAATATTCATTCTCCATCCATTTTCATACTTTGACTTGGTCAACTCTAATTACGACAATAAATCTCCAAGAAATTAACACTTTCTTGTAGGGTTTACTCGCACCCCTGACAACTCAATCACACCTAGAGGTGCCTAGAATATTTTAATACAGCATATAATATATTACCCAAGCATATTAATCTATTTTGGGAACTTTTGATCAATTTTTTCAACATTGGGTCCTTACTAGGGTTCTAAGAGGGTGTATACCTATTTCCATTCTTAACAATCATTCACAAAGCATATCCCCTCAATTCAAAAACAAATGCCTATAATTTTGAGATAAGACCTTTAAAAATATACCATGAATATATTAGGTTCCCATGAAAATGTTTTATGAGATAATGAGCACAATAAAATCCTTATCAGGTTGAGAAGCCTTCATTCTAAGCACTCGAGAGACCTTTAAACATTTTTTCTTGTCTTATCCTTCATAATATGACTTAAAAATTCATGAACACATTTTAAAAAACATACCTAATCTATGAAAATGATTACATTATCTCAAACACTCTAAAATCTGATCATTGCCCCTCATTAGGCCACATTCTCTCTCTCTTTGCTCTCTAGACCTTGACCTGTAAACCACATTAGCTCTTAAAACTGACCTTCATGCCTCTTTCCATGTAATACCCACCTCACTCACATATTCAAGTAACCTATCTCATGCTTTATCACTACCTTACATCTTTCACATGCCTTGACAATAGATCATGATACCTCATTAGGCTAGGCAAGGTCTAGAATTGGTCTAGGTCTAGACTTGGTCTGAAGGTCCTTCTCTTATCGGGTTTACTTGAGAGTCTCATGAGTGATCCAATGCCTCACATACATTCTCAAACAATATCATACAACCACTCATGCCTATGTGCACTCATCTCACTAATCCACCAAGCTCATGCCTTCTCACAAGGTCTCTTCATGCCATGACTAGGCTTAGGCTACTCAAATACCTATACCTTCATGCAACCATAAGGAATTTATTGCCTTCAAATTCTCTATTTTATGACAACACTCCATCAATTCCCATTGTCATATCAACATATTTCTAACTAGCACACTATTTCAATGACATCAAACTCATGCAAGATGTACCTTTGACATCAATGAAAATCCTTAACAATCTACCCCTTTGTCATTGATGGTAACCATTCTTAGAAAACTTCTCCTCCATTTTAAACTTTTTCCCCCTTTGACATAAATGATAAAGTGATTTCTATAACTCATTGGATCACACGTCTTATAACCAAAACACTCAACATATAGAATTATGAGTTTATGAGTCATCATACAAACATGCTCCCTTATCTCCATCCACACCTTCTCAACACTATTCTCCTACACTTAGAGCTAATGAACCACCTAATTATCTCCCCCTAATAACTTTACTTCCTTAGTGACTACTAAGGGTAGGAACTACACCCAATTCCTATCTTAGGTGTTCAAATGTTGTTTTTGAAAGTGGCTTGGTCAAAATGTCTACAATCTAATCCTGTGTAGAAACATATTCAAGTTTGACACTTCATTCACTTACCTACTCTCTTAGGAAATGATACTTGATAGGAATGTGCTTAGTCCTTGAGTACATGATAGGGTTCTTTGAGATACTTATAACACTTATATTGTCATAATAGATAGGGATATGACCATCATACTATACCTTGTAGTCTTTTAATGTATGTCTCATCTATAAGCCCTGAGTGAAACATGAAACTGTTATAATGTACTCAGCTTCACAAGTAGATAATGCTACTAATGGTTGATTTTTGCTTATCCATGAAACTAGGCACCCACCTAAGAAGAAAGATCCTCCACTGGTACTCTTTCTATCATCTAGACTTCTTTCCCAGTCTAAATCTATATAGGCTATCAAATTAAACTCCTTGCTCCTTAGATACCATAACCCACACTCCATATTCCCCTTGAGAAACTTGAGTATCTTTTTGATTTCTTGCATATGATTTTCCTTTGGATCTTCTTGAAACCTTCCCATAAGACCTACTACTTGCATGATGTTAGGTCTAGAGGTAGTGGTGTATAGAAAACTTCCAATCATTGACCTATATGATATTTGATTGACCTTTAGAGACTCATCTTCCTTGCTCAACTTACATCATGTGATCATAAGTGTACTAACTTCCTTGAAATCTTCCATCTCAAACTTCTTCAACATCTCTCTTATGCACTTGGCTTGTGAAATGAATATACCTTTTTTAAATTGAGTGATTTGCAACCCAAGAAAGAATGATCATTCTCCCAGCATGGACATCTCAAACTCTTTATTTATCACCTCTATAAAGACCTTGGTCATGTTCTCATTATTTATACCTAATATGATGCCATCCACATAGACAACTACTATCAATTTATGGTCATCTTCTAATTTTATTTATAGTTTACTATTTGTAACTCCTCTTTTGAATCCTTAATTTAATAGATACCTATCCAACCTATAATACCAAGCTCTAAGAGCTTGATTTAGACCATAAAGAGCCTTTTTCAATATGAAAACATAGTCCTTGTCACCTGATAGTGAGAACCTCTTGGTTTTATCTATGTACACCTCCTCTTCCAAATTCCCATTCAAAAATTTAGATTTGACATCCATCTAGTATACCTTAAACCCTTTGAATCCTACATATGATAGAAACAATCTGATAGCCTCCAATCTTACTACTAGTACAAAGGTCTACTCAAAGTTAACCCCTTCAACTTGTGCATATCCCTTACATACCAATCTATCCTTGTTCTTAGTGACTTCTCCATATTCATTCAAATTATTGATAAACACCCATTTTATGTCAAGGACATTATTGTCTTTAGGTCTAAGAACTAGTTCCCAAGTCTCATTCTTCTCTATTTGGTCTAACTCCTCATTCATAACACATATCCAAAATTTGTCTTTACTTGATTCTATAAGATTATTAGGTTCAATCTTAGATACTATATTAACACTCTCTTGATTTAGATTACTTACCAGTCTTTTCCTTGTTTGCATACCTACATTCTAATTACCAATGATTTGAGATTCAGGATGATCTCTTTGAATCTATCTTGAGGGGCCTTTTGAGTCCTATCTCTCCTTAACTTATTCTTCTTCCTCATCAACCTATATAGTTTCCTTTTCATTCTTAAAGTCTATATTCTCTAAAGTATCCTTTGACTATGAGTGTGATTTCCTTATCTCATCAATCTTCACATTGGTGTTTTCCACTATCTTCTATAACCTCTTGTTATAACATCTAGATGCTAAGCTCATTGATGAGTATCCTAAGAATATACATTCATCATATATTGAATAAAACTTTTCTAATTATTCATCATCTCTTTTGATGAAACATTTGCTCCTAAACACTCTAAAGTATTCCAAATTAGCATGTATGACTTTTAATAGTTCATAAGGAGTCTTTTTGCCATTGTTCCTTATTTGTCGTCTATTTAAAATTTAGACACAGTGCTTACTGCCTCTCTACAATATCCATTAGATAATATAGACTCATTTATCATAGTTATAGCCATCTCTTGAACTATCCTATTGTTTCTTTCCACTACCCTATTCTGTTGAGGCATTCTGGCTATTGAGAACTATCTCCTTATTCCATGAAACTCATAGAATTCATCAAACTCATTAGACCAAAACTCTCTTCCTCTGTCAGGTCTTATGCACTTGATCTTCCCATTCTTCTCATTCTTAACAAGAACCTTGAATTCCTTGAACTTGTCAAGAGCTTTTAACTTTTCTGTCAAGAATGCTACCCAAGTCATTGTTGTGTAGTCATCTATGAGTAACATGCAGTAGTTATATCCTTAATGATTTGAATTTTTGTAGGCCCATAGAGATTAATTTGTATTAACTCCAAGGGTATTTTAGTTTATTACTCCTTAGACTTAAACCTTCCTCTAATATGCTTACCATGTTGACATGCCTTGTAAAGTATGTTTGTAGGTTTGGTGATCTTAGGCATGTTCTTCAAAAACTTATTAGTGCTTATCTTGACTAGATTTTAAAAGTTTAAGTGACCTAACCTTATGTGCCATATCCAAATTTTATCCATCTTTCTCATAAATTATCTCTCCTTGATTTCATTCAAGGCATATATATTATTCTTAGTCCTCTTAGCATTGGCAATTAGCCTTCCTATTTTGGCTCTCCTTATCTCACACCCTCTATCATGAAAGGTTAGTGTGTGTCCTTGATTAAACATTTGAATTAAACTAATAATGTTATATTTTGTTGAGTTGTGGAGCTAAAAGCTTCACCAATGAGTGAATGCAGAGGTTGCTGTATTTACACAGTCGCCGACATCAGTCAGGGATCGACTAGAGGCTACCGATGTCGGTTATGGATCGGCTGACGTCGGTCATGTGCAGGCAGACAGGGACCGACGTCTGTCACCTGTGCATTCCAAAAGTCTATTTTCATGGCAGAACAGATTGTTTGCATGAAATTTTTAACTGTTAGTTGTAAGTCTGCATTTCTATTTTTGGCAGGACTGATTTGAACCCTTGATTAGGAGGTGTATATAACGGTGGAGAATGCATAGCTCATGATCCTTAATTCTATATAATAGGGATATATCTTCATAGCTTGTTGTAGAATAGACATGTAATGTGTAGACAATTCAAGGATTGAATTGTGTTTGTAATTGATAGAGAAAACTCTTGAGGGAAAGAGATCTGTACATCTGAGAGGTGTGGAAGAAAGAGAGATCTCTTCAATTGTATTTTCTTCTGGAAGAGTTTAATATAAGTTTTCATTGTTTCTTGTATCTCATATTCTTTGCTGATTTTTTATTCTAGTTACTTATTATTTTGGTTTAATTTCGTGTTTAGTTGCTTGCACAAAAGTAATCAATTGTATCTTGTATATCTCCCACTTGGAGATAAATAGCTGCACCTGTACCTGTACAGCAACATCTTCTAGATTTTCCATCTTCAAGCTCAATCTTGAAGATCAACAAAATTTGAATGAAGATTCAACTTCTCTTTTGTTACTGGCTTTGTTAACATATAAGCAGGGTTCTTATCTATATGGATCTTCTCTAGCTTCAACTCACCATCCTCCAATACCTGTCTAATGAAGTGGTACCTAAGATATATATGTTTGGTTCTTGAATGAAAGGCTGAATTCTTTGCCAAATGAATTGCACTTTGACTATCACTGTACAATTTGCAACTCTCTTGCTCCTTTCCCAACTCTTCCATGAACCGTGCCATCCATATCATCTCTTTGCTAGCCTCTGTGGCTGCAATGTATTCTGCCTCTGTAGTAGACAAGGCAACAACCTTCTACAATTTTGAAATCTAGCTAACTGTCATTCCACCAACAGTAAAAACATAACCTATGGTGCTTCTCCTGCCATCCAAGTCACCTACCATATCCGCATCTACATATCCATGTAGAGAAGTGTTTGACCCTCCATAGCATAAATGCCTACTGCTGGTCCCTCTCAGATATCTGAGAATCCACTGAACTGATTTCCAGTGTTCCTTTCTTGGATTGGCCATAAACCTACTGACAACTCCCACTACTTGGGCAATATCTGGTCTAGTACATACCATTGCATACATTAATCTCCCAACTATGGAAGCATATGGAACTCTACTCATGTACTCTACCTCATCATGTGAATTAGGACACTATTTTTTGCTCAACTTGAAGTGTCTAGCTATAGGTGTACTTACCAATTTTGCATCCTGCATATTGAACCTCTCCAACACCTTGTTCACATAATCCTCTTGAGACAAAATCAAACTGTGATTTTTCCTACCTCTCTTAATACTCATGCCAAGGATTTTCTTTGCTACTCCCAAATCCTTCATGGCAAATGTGTGAGCTAATTTCACCTTAAGCTCAGTAATATTCTACATGTGTGAACCTGCAACCAACATATCATCTACATACAGCAACAGGATAATATATCTACCATTATCCAATCTCTTAAAATAAACACAACAGTCAGATTGACATCTACTGAAACCATTCTCAGTCATAAACCTATCAAACCTAAAATACCATTGTCTAGGAGCTTGCTTAAGACCATATAAGCTTTTCTTCAACCTGCACACAAGTTTCTCCTTACCTTTGACCTCATAACCTTCCGGCTGTTCCATATATATTTTTTCATCCAAATCTCCATGAAGAAACGCTATCTTAACATCAAGCTGCTCAAGATGCAAATCCTCAATAGCAACTAAAGACAATACAGTCTGAATAGAAGTCATTTTTACTACAGGAGAAAAAAATTTACCAAAATCAATACCTGGTTTCTGTGTAAATCCCTTTACTACCAACTTGGCCTTATGTCTCATTTGTCCATTCTCACCTTCCTTTAACCTGTAAACCCATTTGTTTTTTAGTGCTCTCTTTCTAGTTGGCAACTCAACCAAATCCCACATTTGGTTCTCTTTCAAGGAATCAATTTTCTCTTTCATGCCAAGCTCCCACTGATTCTAGATTTCTACCTGCATTGCTTCATCAAAACTCTCTGGTTCTCCACTATCAGTGAGTAATAAGTAGAATAATGAAGGGGAATATTAAATTGGAGGTTTACTTACCCTTTTTGACCTCCTTATGGGTGTTTGAGACTCATTCATAGCTTGATGTCTGCCAAAATTCTCTATCAGTGACCAATCTCGATCATCTCTAGGTTTGCACCTGACCGACGTCAGTTCCACCCGACTGACGTCAGTTACTGTTTGACCGACGTTGATTACTTTCTGATCGACGTCGGTTCCTGTCTAACCGACATCGGTGTCTGTGTTTTCCTGTGTGTGAAAATTATTTTTCGCGAGCTCATTTTGGATCATCACCTCATCCAAATCAACATTGTTCTGCTCAGAATTATTCAACTTCTTGAGCTGATCACTGTACATCACCTTTTCATTGAAAACAACATCACGGTTTCTAATAATTTTGTTAGTTCCTAGATTCCACAACCAGAATCTGAAATCTTTAGAGCCATAACCAATAAAAGTGCATCACATAGATTTAGCATCTAGCTTCTTTCTATTTTATTTATCAACATGCACAAAAGCTTCAGAACCAAAAACTCTAAGAAATGAAAGATCTACCTTTTTACCTATCCACGCCTCTTCTAGAATTCCACCATCCAGAGTAGTAGAGGGTCCTCTATTAATCAAGTAAACCACAATATCTACAGCTTCTACTCAAAATTATAAGGGCAAACCAACATGCAACCTCATACTCCATGCACGCTCCATTATTGTTCTATTCATCCTTTCAGAAACTCCATTTTGCTGAGGTGTACTTGGAACCATCCTTTGCCTACGTATTCCATTCAAAGGAACAATATCTATTGAATTTATAGCTACAATACTCACCACTATTGTCAGATCTAAGGCACTTCAATCTCAAACCTGTTTCAATCTCCACCAAAGCTTTCCATTTCTAAAATATGTCAAAAACGTCAGATTTCTTCTTTATGCAATAAACCCATACCTTTCTTGTAGCATCATCAATGAAAGAAACATAATATTGTGATCCTCCAATAGAAGCTACCTGAGCTGGTCCCCACATGTCTGCGTGAACAAGCTCCAACTTGTGCTTCTTCTTTGTTGATCCAGTTTTGAAAAATCTCACTCTCTTTTATTTCCCAAAAATACAATGCTCACAAAAATTTAGATCTATGCTTTTCAAATCTGAAAGCTTACCTTTTGACTTAAGAACTTTCATTCCCTTCTCACTCATGTGGCCAAGCCTATAGTGCCACAACTTTGCATCTACATCTGAAGTAGATAGTACAGAAGGAGAATAATTAGTAATACAATTACATAAATAGAGAGTACCAACTCTCTTACTTCTGGCTAATACAAGTGCACCCTTGGTAACCTTCCAAGATTCAGCTATGAGAGTTACTGTGCAACCCTCATCCCCAACTTTCCTGCAAAAATTAGATTCCTCTTCAGGATGGGTACATGCATGACATATTTCAACACCCATGTGTTTCCATTCTGCAATTTCAGCTGCACTTTTCCTTTGCCAACAATTTTACAAGGCTCATCATCCCCTAAATAAACTATTCCAAAATCTCCCTGGACATAGTCATTGAAATATTCTCTATTTGGGGTAGCATGGAAAGAAGCACTAGAATCTAAAACCCAAGATTTTATTTTATTATCAAAATAAAATATGAGAGCATCTTGTGCAACAATACCTGCAACTTTTGCTTCTTCTTTACCTTCATGCTGATTTTCTTCTTTGACTGGCAACCAATAATCTTTCTTTGCATGCCCTATCTTTCCACAATTCCAGCAGGTTATTTTTCTTCCATTTCTGGATTTGGATCTACCTCTCATCTTTGAATTAGACCTTGATCTCCCTTGCTTGCACTTCTCTTTTTGTCTTCCCTTGCTTTCAATACTTAAAGCATTACCTGATGTTTCCTCTATGCTTTTCCTACGAATTTCTTCATTCAAGATTACACTAACAACATCATCTACTTTCAAGATATTTGTAGTAGATGCAGTATTACTAATTGCCATTACCAAGCTATGCCAACTTTTAGGTAAAGAGCATAAAATTAAGAGAGCCTTAATTTCATCATCAAAAACTATTTTGACTGAATTTAACTGATTTACTATTGCATGGAAATCATTAATATGACTAGATACAGATCCTCCTTCTTACATTTGAAAATTAAATAATTGCTTCATAAGATATACCTTATTTGAAGCTGAGGGCTTTTCATATAAATTTGCTAAAGTATCCATTAACTCTACCATTGTCTTTGCCTGTGACAAGTTAGAAATCACAGAAGATGCCAGGCTCAACCTTATGGATCCCAGAGCCTTTCTATCAAGAACATTCCATTTTTCATCTTCTATATCTATGGGCTTGCTTGAAACCCCACCCAACATTAAGTATAGATCTTTTTGATATAGATAATCTTCTATCTGCATCCTCCATAATTGATAATTCTTGTCATTAAACTTCTCCATTCTTAGTTTACTTGATTCTGCCATTGCTATACTCCCACTCAAACACAAACCCCTATGAGTGACCTGTAATCAACACACACTAAATAGATCTAAACCACCTATTAGTGAACCTGAGCTCTGATACCACCAACTTCTTCAATCTACACATGACCGATGTCGGTGACTTGATTACCTTTGTATAAGCAACTAAACATGAAATTTAACTAGAATGATAAGTAACTAGAAATCAGAAATAGCACAGAATATGAGAGACAATACCCAATTGTATTAATACTCTTCCAGAAGAAATTTACAATAAAGAAGATGCCACACTCTTCTTTCCACACCTCTAAGGCTCCCACACCTCTAGGGCATACAATAATTCTCTTCAAGAGTTCTCTCTCTCAACTACAGTCACAACAAAAAACTCAAACACAGAGTTGTTGTTCACCTCCACTAGTCAGTAACAATACTGCCAGTCCACCAATCAGTAACAATACTACCAGTCCACCAAGTACTTCACGTACTCCAAGTCTGAGTACGCCACATACTCCAAGTATATCTCACCTAATCTTGCTACCTATTGTGTTGCTGATCTCTCTGATCTTGCTACCACCTGCTAATCAACCTAGTTTTGCACACCTACAAACCTAGATCTCGCACACATACACACCTACAGATCAACTAACCTTACTTACCATGTGGATCTAACCTGATCTTGCTATACTGCAAATCAACCTGGCCTTACACACCTACCGACCTAGATCATACACACATGAAGAACCCTTGTTCTTGCCTCACCAAGTCCTTATGATTCTCCACACCAGCACCCCTATAGATCTTCTACCAGATATTGCAACAACCTGCAGATTTACCTGATCATACACACTTGGCACTATGGCACTATGAGGAGCTAACCTTGCTCTCTTCCCTCTGAAGGAGCTAACCTTGCTCTCTCTATCTAGCACACTTTACAATATAGCCCATGAGTCTATTATATTGATCCCATACAAACAATAATTAGACTTCTAATTACAATAATTAGAACTTCAGCTCCAAGACTAAAATTAGTCTTTACATGCAAATTGGCTATTCAACAAACTAACTGTTCATGAAATAAATAGTTCTGGAATGCACAAGCGATCGACATCGGTCCCTGTCTATCTAGAGGTGACTGATGTCGGTTGCCCTGTGTACTAAATATGATTGACATCGGTTGATCATGCCAACGTCGATTGCTTTAGCACTCAA
This sequence comes from Torreya grandis, assembly GCA_037957365.1. Taxonomy (NCBI): domain Eukaryota; kingdom Viridiplantae; phylum Streptophyta; class Pinopsida; order Cupressales; family Taxaceae; genus Torreya; species Torreya grandis. Next base: position 211,596 of record JARHVA010008327.1, read on the forward strand.
CAACCTCCTCCATGTTTGCATCAGTGAAGCTTTTAGCTGCACAACGTAACATATTTCAAACCTTCCACATAAAACACATTTTGTGGCTTGGTCTTCCCATTGTCCAAACTCAAGATACCCTTGCCAACTATATTGGTAGTTGTGTTGTCTCCAAATCTCACTGTTCTTGCAACATTATTCTTCAATGAGATGAACATATTTTTATCTCTTACTATGTGGATTGATAAACCAATATATATATACCATTTCATGACTTCATCTTGAATTTTAAAGGCAGCTTGAGTTAGCATAGATACCTCTTTAGTCTTCTATTCCTTAGAAAATAATCTATCTTGAATCTTGGGCTCAATATGATGAGTCCTAACTTAATTTGGATTCCATACCAATGTTTGACCCTTCTCATGTACTCTAGGAGCTTCATATATATTTTTTGAATTTTGAGGGCCTTATAACTATATTATAACATAATCCTGCAATGTGTCCCATATTATGATAATTGTAGCAAACAACATTTTTGTACTTACCTCTTGTCTGATCACTCATTTTCCCATGGTCCCATGATAACTTATCCCTTATTACATTGGGATATATGATTATTATTTTAATTTTTATACTATTTAATTTTTATAATGTTTCACAATATTTCTCAAACGTTCTCATCTTGTCTATGTTATGCTCATGCTCAACCTTCAAAGAATCTAGCTTTGTCTTCAACTGATCATACTCATTTTTCTTTGATCTAAAATTTGTATTGAAATATTCTAGCTGATTCCTAAGATATTTAAAAATATTATTTTGATGCTTCAAATAATATAGGGCACTTATGAGCTCATCTTCAAGGTCTAATTTAGGTTCTCCTTCTTCACTATCGTAGTAGGCTTCATCATACATGTTGTCTTCTTCTTTTTTATCACTAGACATCTTGTGATTTTTATGATCACCTTAAAGCTATTAGGCTTGATTAAAAATACCAATATATGATGATTTTTTTTTAATCATAATAAATAAGAGGTGAGGTGAATTAGTGTCTTCAAAACATTCATTCAATTCCACTTAATCATACATGAACCATTCATATAGACATGAACATCTAGCAAAGCATATGTAACCATACAATATCATGAAACACATTACATATGTGGGAAAACATTAAGGGGTAGAAAAACCACTAATATATTAAAATTAACTATAGTAATAAAAGAACCAATATTTAGTGAATCACTATCTCCACTTGGAGCACCAACCCCAACTAGTCAAGCACCCACTCAACTAGGATTTAACAAGCACCAACCTACAAAGAGGTACCAAACCCTTAGATGACTCATCACTAAATAAACCAACTTAAAATTTTTATCACCTTCATAAAAAAATATTTTTCATTCATTAGATGATGAACACATTATTTATCTCTTCTCACTTTTCTATCTCTCTCAAACTACCTTTTAGGCTTCTTCACTCAACTAGATCTCTTCAAGACAAATTATGTCATATGACCTTGATATTTATCTATAGTAGCCATATTATATCTTCATTATATTTTATATAAACCCCTATTATTGTCTAAAATACCTCCTTCAGCTCTTCAATGTGTTATTTCCTTTGCTTGCACTCTCTACTTATCTAACTAGCCAATTAGGCCTTGTTCTTATACAATCTTCTAGATCACAAACCTCTTGGTCAGACATACACACTTGTAAAATTGGAATAAAATTAAAATATGTCTTATAACACATTTAATACATGAATAAATCATTACAATAGGTCATCCACAACTTCAAAGACCAAAACCTCTTTTAGGCCTTATGGAGACCTAATTCAATTAGGCCTTCATTAGTACATGTTATACTTTGACCTCCTTGGAACAATTTAAAAATAAAAAAATGATAAAAAAATTAATATAAAACTAAAATATACCCCCAATAATCTCATATTATGTCCATGAAATTTTTTATCTCCAACCACCACTTGAAGCACACCATTAGTACTGTTTACATTAGGCCTTCACACATAGAAAGGTATGTATTAAACAAATAAAGATAAAAAATTATTTAGACACACAAACATGAACATAAATCACATAAAAAAATCTCCAATACCTAAAAAAATTTACCAATTGAATTATAATTCATCACATAGGATAAAAATACTCAGTAACACTCCTTCAATTTACTCACTTAGAACTGCCAACTAGCCTAAAAAACCAGTCATGATGACTCAAACCTCCAACACATGTATAGATATTTCACATGAATTATTATGAATTTAGATGAAAATTTTACATATCCAAACCATATTAAAATATAAATATCATATGATCTAGTGTAAACTATTGGTCTTACATAGCAATTTATTGACCTCATTACATACAAACCTCACTAAGTCAGACAAACCATTTTGGCTTCATCATTTTCACCACTATACCTTAATTCAAATATTTATACCAAGAATTATTAGGACATACCAATCCAAAAAACATATCCATGTACTTGGTTTTATAACTCTATCATGATAACACATTCCTATTCATCTTCTCACTATTGCTTAGGTTTTTCACTGTTTACACCATTTAGTCTATTAGCAACTAGCTAACTTGGATGACCATTTTAGCACACTTTAGGGATATAAACTATTCATAAACCTCAATTTAAATGAAACATGAGTCTCAAGATTCATCCTTCATCTATTTTCATACTTTGACTTGGTTGAATATAATGGCTATAAAACATCTCTAAGAAATTAGCACTTTTTTGTAGGGTCTACTCACACACCTGACAACTCAATCACACCTAGAGTTTCCTGGGAGAGTTTAATACAACCTAAAATATTTTACCTAAGCATACAAATAAATAATTGTAACTTTTGATCAATATCTTCTACATTAGGTCCTTATTAGTGTTTTAAGAGGGTTTAAAATTATTTCCATTCTTAACAATCATTCATAAAGCATATCCCCTCAATCTAAAAAAAAATGCCTATACTTTTTAGATAAGACCATTAACCATCTAACATGAATAAATTATTTTCCCATACAAAATTTTAATGAGCTAATGAGCACAAGAAAATCCTTCTCAGGTCGAGAACCCTTCATTCTGAGCACTCAAGCGACCTCCAAATAACTTTTCATGTCTTTTCCTTCATACTATGACCTCAAATTGAATTAACACACTTGAAAAAAAATACCTCACCTATGAAAATTATTACATAATCTCAAAAACTTTGAAATCTGATCATGACCCCTCATTAGGCCACATTCGCTCTCTTTATTCTCTTGACCTTGACTTGTAGACCACGTTAGGTCTTAAAACTAACATTCATGCCTCTTTCCATGAACTCTCCACATCACTCAGATACTCAATTAAACTATATCATGCTTAATAACTACCATACATCCTTCACATGCCTTGATAATATATCATGATACCTCATTAGCCTAGGTAGGGTATATAAGTGGTCTAGGTGCAGACTTGGTCTGAAGGTCCTACCCTTGTAGGCTCACCTTTAGACTCTTAAGTGATCCAATGTCTCACATACATGATAAAACAACATCATATAACCACTCATGCATATGTGCACTCATCTCACCAAGCCACCAAGCTCATACCTTCTCACAAGGTCTCTTTATGTCATGACTAAGCTTAGTCTAATCAAAGACCTATACCTTCATGCATCCATGAGGCATTTATTACCTTTAAATTATCTATATTATGATAAAATAATTCAGTGACAACACTCCATTAATTACCTTTGTCATATCAACATAGTACCAATTAGGCACATGCTCTTAATGACATCAACCTCATGCAAGATGCACCTTTGAAATAAATGATAATCCTCAACATCTTCTCTCACTTATTATATCTCCATTATAAATAATTTAGATTCTTATTTACCTCTGGCCATTCTAGGGCTAACATTATCTATTTCAGTTGATTCATCTATTCTTTTAGCTTCTACATAAATAAAGACTCCTAAGAAAGGAATCCATTTTGAGATTCTAGTTACAATTTCAATTTTCAATCCTAGAAAGCCATTAGTCCCTAGAAAGCTTTTGGCTCAGTTGTAGTTACCTATGCCTCAATACTCACTTATACATTTATCCACCTTGATAGTCAAAATCTCTTAGCTTGACTAAATTTGTAGTTAAATTTGACCCATAGAGGGATCCCTCACTATGGTAAAGGATTATTTACCCACCATTGCAATTTATAATCCAAATAAGTGATTCATTAGCACCTATAACATTAAATCCTATAATAATAAATACTCCTCTGATCACACCTCCACCTTCTATCTATGAGTACCCATGTCAATCATAAGAAAAAGGGGAACTCATCGATCCCTAATGGGTTAAGGAAATGCAAGGTAAAAAGTATGAGAGATAAATTTTGGTTGTCACCAAATTACCTATAGTCTCCACTATGTTTGTAAAATAGAGTGGTACCATTCATAGGGTGAGGAAGAGGAAGGCATTAAATATGGACATACGGGAAGAAATTAAATGTGAATAAAGAGAAAATTTATTTCCCTTAGCTAAGAAATCCAAAAGGAATCCTAATGATCTGATTGATTATACAAAAAAAAATTGTGCTTTTATGGATTCCACTAGAGAGGTAATTAAGGAAATCTAAGAAATTAATGAGGAACAATATAAGTTACTACAAAGGTAAATCATACATTCCCCTCATGACATTATTGATAGTGTGTAGAGTGCAACCACTCGATTGTATGACATTTTGAATAACATTTAGGTTTCTAGAGGATAGATCCAATTATAAAAGACAAAGGTGCTCAAGTTATGGCACTAAATGAAATAATATGAGAAAAGGGTCACCTTTTTTATTTAATGTTCTAGGATAATTAATTTTAATTAGATGAACTTAATGTCTATTCAGGATGTAGCATGGGCTTAAAATTATGTAATTGTGAAAAGAGATACTACTTTAAGCATAATTAGAAGAAAGCTATGTTAGGACAATTTGTCAACCATGAGAACTATCCCCTTGAAATTATGAAGGACATGAGGATCATTGATGTGATCATCTCCCAAGGTGAGTTAGTCAATAATCTAAATTTTGAGTCACTACTTAAAGCAGATGCAAATATATTTAAGAAAGAGGTTGAGAGGACAATGTATAAAATCGATGATGAAATTTTTTATCTAATAATATTTACAAAGGATAGTGTGACAAAGTTAGAATCCCTGGGATCTAAGTTTAAGATATTTTAAGTGGAACATATAAGGTTGATGGCTAAAACTATAAAAATATTCAAGCCTTCCTTGCTCAATTTTGACATTGTTAACAAGGAGGTCAAAGCCACTCATGATTTTTTTAAGGAACTCAAGGATAAAGATGGAGATTTAAGGTCATCTTCAATCACATATCCAACTATAATTACTACCACATATACACAATTTTCCCAATTTACTAGATATATAATCATGCATACTCTAGGTGGGCCCATCTTGATTCCCTAAGGAACAATAGTGGTTACTTCTATTTGTTTAGTGTTTACTCCACCATATTCTTCTATTAGTGGTGCCACATCAACACCCCCACAAATATAAATATGTACTTACATGTTTTATCTATGTTGGAACATTGGTTCCTAATTTATTTTGCATGCATCTATTGCATTTTAGTTATAGAATTCTATTATGGGTAGACCATTTTATACATGCATACTCTGCATGGTTTGGATGTATAGTCCTCTTTATGGAAATGTGTTTTTAGACTTTGATTAGAGGATGAGGCCTTCCCCTTCCCCAATAATATATATATTTTTATCTTCCCAATCCTAAAGGGAGGAGAATTTTGTCTATTAAGATTAATAGTAAAATTGGAAGAAAGTTCTACAATTATTCTTGATGTGCAAATATTGATTCTTCACTGACCCTGTGGATTTAGTAAGAAGTTATGTCATTTTAGTATCCTAATCTTATGATTTTATATGATTTATATTTTCTATGCAATTATTCATTTTATGATATTTATAATTTGAATGCCTTTTGTGTATCAATCATAATCCCACTTTGTAGAAGTGCAAATGAAATCTCACAAACATAACAACCTTTGATTATAAGTGCTTAAGTTTAATGTGTTTTTGTTTCTTGGATTCTTGATTGTCTAATTTTTGGTGTGATTACAAAAAATTACAATAGATATTGATTCTTGATTGCTTATCCAAGCTTTAGTTCAAGTGTTGGATTATAAAGGTTTCATCTTGTTTGGTCCACACGCCTTCTTTTTTGCCTTACCTTTCCTTATTTTTGAGTTTTTTTTTAATCTTGTTCACCTTAGGTTAGATCCATCATCTATCCACACATATCAATTATATTTATATTCATCCATAGTCTACCTATACATGGTAAACAAATAACTTTACTCACCGTTATCCCACCAATAGGTTGTTTACAAAATTGAATACCTTATAGCTCATGCCTTACAATGCATATTCACCAATCCTAAACATTAGAAGCTACCTCGTAAGGTTTATTAGGTGTGCATAAAACCCACATAAACATAACATTTTTTTGGAGGCCACATGGAAACATGGTGGCTGGTGTCTTGGTGTTCGATGTATTAAAAACATACTAACTATTGTAAATTGGCAAGCATACATTGTAAAGATGGGTTTTATCTATGACAAAGATGGAATTGAAGGAAACGAGTTCACCATCTAATGAATTTAATTTTTTTAATATGTTGTAAATTTCCTATAATGATAAAAAATACCATGTTTATGGTTCTTGTATTTTTTACTATAATTAAGCCTAGTCCTATGATCATAGGGATTGGATACCTCTAGTAATAGTGCATAACCACTTCTGAACATTTTTTCTGTGATTGGGATTTGAACTTAGATTTCCTATTAATGTATGGATGAGTTAAATATCATTAATTTTATCCAAGTAGGTTGCATAAGTTAAATACCAAGTGAGTGGATTCATGCTTCAACACACAATCCTATGCTTATTATTAATCACAGGTCAATATGATAAGTAAATAAGAGTTTTATTTTTAATAACTTGTATTATTTCCTTCTATGATTTTGATTTATTTTCACATGTATGAAAAATGTCAATTTCAATTAAAGCTATTAACTAAGAAGGCAAGATTGAATTCCATTACTTAGTCTAAAATTTAACTCAATCCTTGGGTAGATGTTGTTGGGAAGACCACCATATTCAACCTTATTATGGTAGAATTTCACCCATTTTAAATTCTATATACAATAAAGAGTATTATATTTTCTTCTATGTAGACTTTCATAATCCTTTTATTCAATTTTATGAAGGCTATTGGTATGTGTGTAGGGGGTTTCTGTGGTTCTAGCTACAAACAAGACACTGACAAGTTTAATGGACAGATGGGTGTTGATGGGAGGAAGGGTAATGACATGTGAAAATGCAAAGGATACTATGGCCTCTATGTTTCCTCTCTCTTGTTACCTTAATTTGTGTTGGAGGAAGATTAATTATATATGAACAAGTATTAGGGATTTAGGCATCTAATTTTCTCCATTACTATTATCCACAAATATTTATTCAATGCCCTCTCAATTTTAAGTTACCCTCAATGGTTTAAAACCATCAAAATACCTAAATTTATATTTAATTCCATCCATAACATAGGTTTGTGTGCTCTCCATAACATAGGGATTGATGCTCTCTAAATTTTAGACCGTCCCATATAGTTCAAAACCATTAAACTGTTCACTTTCATACTGGGTTTCCTCCATAACAGAGGGTTGGGTGCCCCCCATAAATAGGATTTAGAGTCCTCCAAATTCTAGTGCACACAAGAAGGTTGGAAGACATCCATACTTTTTCAATTCTAGGTAACATGATATGTTATAGGAAAATACATGTTTTCAAAGTGATTGTGCAAATATTGTGGTTGTGGTATTCCAATTTGATTGTCATTGTTTTTCATGGGATCATTATGTATCTATTTTAAGTTCTGACTATTATCTTATCCATTGGAGCTGAAGGGTCTTATTTGAGACCTCCAAGTGTTGCAATGCAACTACCTTGTTATGTTATATCCAGGGGAAGGAGGGGTGATAGGTTCTTTTCTATTTTTAATCCTATTTGATTCACTATGATTAACTTGAGACATTTTCTTTAATACTATTAGACCTATAATTTTCACACCTAAGCATATGTGCCATAGCTTATGGTAATAAATACCATTTTCATATTTCTCTTTTAGTTTTTAAGTGCCAACACAACTACTTTATTTTTCTCAACTCATGGTACTGAATAAAGAAATGTATGAGTTTGAATATTTAATTATTGTTCTCTTTATCTTTAAACTCAATGATTGATACTTTTTTAACTTGTTTATTTGAATAATGAGGGAATGCTTTATCACTTGTATGTCTAAATATAGGTTTAATTATAATGGTTATATTAACCCACTACATATGAATCATTGACTTTATGCACATGTCTGTCATATTTAATCAATATGATTTATAACTCTTTACATAAAAGGAATTTTTGTTGTCTAATATACCATCACCATATTTTTCTACACTTCCCCAATCCATTTGTTATTAACATAATAGAAAAATATCAATTAGATATGAGGACATGCAGCTCCCAAATTCAAGAATTATTTACTAATGGTATGTATTGAATCCAAAAAGTACTTGTTTAGGGAAATAATGGATTGGGTTTTCTAAACAGAAAAACCCTTTGTTTTAAAAATTAAGTCACATAAAACTTGATGCATGAATTTTTCAATAAACCAAAAGGTCTGAATATAGATATCCATGAACAATTGTAAATAAATAAATTGAGTTACTTCCTTGGATGTTTCAGAAGTAGCCCATCTTAAACTTGATCCCAAAAAAATCCAATTGAATAGTTAACCATTTTTTATTTATCATCAGACTCAGTGATTGATGTTTTTTTTTTAAAAAAAACAATGAAGGAATGTCTTATTAGAATTATGCTCAAATTTGGGGATATTGCCTATTTTACCATCAACATCCTCTACCACACTTTTCTTATTTGGTAAGTTAACCTAAAATCCAAAATGTTTTAATGGTCTTGCTCAATTTCCTTTCTTTTTATGGTAATAATTGGAAAGCTAATGAACTTGCATTTAGAAGATAGTTGTTTCACAAGATGAATATTAATGATATTTTCTAATGGATTCTAATGCCCTGAATAAGACCAATTAAACATCTGATTGGTGATCATGTTAAATCTCCATCTGTTACTTCCTATGGATCATAACATTATATAAAGGCTATAGTTGTTATTAATAAAATTCACACAAAGGGCAAAATAACTATTACTATTTTGAGGACTAAATGTTGATGATTGAACTCTATCCGTGTTTGAGCCATCACCTAGTTTGTGCCCTCATTTATTATGTAATGAACCTGCATTGGATATACATATACATGGGAATTTTACATTATCATAAATGTAAAATTTTGGTGTACCATAGACATGTAGGAATGACATTATATAAATTTAATAATAGAGTGCACATATTAGTTATATCATAGGATAATTCCTATTTGAAATTTAAATGTTCTTTTAAATTGAATTAGGGGATTATAATACAAGGACTAAATCAGGGTATTTGATTCTAAAATTGTCTATGAGTTTACAGATGATTGTATTATTATAATATAATGGAAAAAATGATATTAAAATTCAATAAAATAGTGGAAGATGCCATTGGTATTTTAATATATAAGATATTTTGTATCTGAATTTTCATGTTTGCTAAAATTCAACTAGTGCAGCTAATCCATGTTGAATGTAAGATAGATCCATAATAATGGCACAAAATTGTTGTGGCATCACTCAAAGTATTTTATGAGGATATAATGATGATCTAAAACTTGAACTCTGGGTTTTTGTTAAGTTTACTAAAGATGTCTTACAATTAATTCAATGGAGATTGTTATGTATCTTTAACATATAATTTAGATGGAGGATTTTTTGCTTAGGTATTAGTGATAATACATAGTCTAACTTATAATTAGTCTTATTTGGACCCACTCAGCACCAAAGACCAAATTACCATAATAGTTCAATGGTTACATAACTATTCTTTATAAATTTTGCTGGATAAAAATGTTCCCTCTATGATTAAAAACTGAAGAGATCAACATTCGCAATGAGGATTTAGTTGATATGACCATGCCTAAGATGCTAAATTGATCATTATTTTGAAGTTAATATTCATTTAAAACTATATAGCTCTTATATATTACCTATTAAATAATTTTAAATTAATCTATTTAAATGAAAAGATAACCTTTATTTCAAAAATTAGAAGTAGTTTATTTTAACATCTTTTTTTATTGTCAAAATGATTTTTGATATAAACACAAATACTTATCGACAAATGCGTAGCTATGAATACTTATCTTATAACACTTGAAAAGTTTCTTAATAAGTCTAACATATTTCACAAAACAACAAATTTATTTTCTTATAATTTGACAAATCACTAAAGTTGACAAATATATTGCTAGTCCCTACCAAATCAAGAATAGTATAGCTTTCACATGAGTAAATAATACTCTCACTTTTACTAATTATAATTAATCTCTACATAATATTTTTTTTTCACTAAGATTATATTATAATTTTTTATGAAAATATGCTTCTTTTTTAATATATAATTCAGGGTTAAGGGTAACTCACCCATTATATTAAGCAAAAAACCAATTACAAAAAGAATCATGACTTGGGAAGAATCATGAGAGGGGGTAGTGTTAAAAAAAAAATAGCTAACATGCCACCAACAATCAAATAAAAATAATTAAAACATATTACTTGGAACTATCCCAATAGCCAGTCAAAATAAAGCAAGACTAATCAGTACTAAAACCCACCCCAAAAACCCATCGAAAGGAACATAAGGCTAAGCTGAAAAAATACCAAAATGAAGTTAATCCATCTATAGGGTAGCATTTTAATACTCACCATCAACCATCAATCATCCAAGTTTATTTCCAAAGGGGATCCATGAAAATGTTGTCCTTGTACTTGGGTATCATGTGACCAACCAAGTTAGGAGTGTGAAGGTTAGATTCAAACTAAGAATTCATTATCACAAAGGAAGCAAACTGAGTGCAAGTCATCTCTATTACATAATTCCATATGGTCATGATACAAGTTAATGGTGGCATGGGGTGGCATACCCTATTTTTTTTCTAGGAGTTAGGCTACAACAAGAACCCATAGAGATTGAAAAATTCTTAGGATAAATGAGAGAGATGGTAAAGTAACCTATAGAGTATTTACATCCAACATTGGGACCATCATACCAGAAGGAGCAGGAGAGTGCAGAAGACCCTAAAACATGTTTATATGGGACACAATCAAACAAAACCTTTCCTCAATCTCATATAAGATGGATAGGGGAATAATTCCATAGACCTCCCATCCAATGAGGGGTAGCTTCTTCATACTCTTGGCCAAAAATGCTATAATTTATTATTTCCATTTGATCCCAAAATGAGGCTTAATCAATATCTCAATCACCACCCCAACCAATTCCCTATTTAACATGAAAATGAGTAAATTATTGATAAATAATAAATTAATGTCCACATTTTTATTTACCTTATAGGGGGATTCAAGATATACCAGGCCCATGAGCTCTTTGATCATCTCCATGATAGATGCAAATTATAACATGAAGATTATTTTCAACCTAACCTCTCTCACACTCCCTTCAAATGACATATACCTATTATCAGCTAAGACATGGATCAAGGACTCACAAATAGTGATTCAGATAAGTTTCTCATTTAAAACAAACTAATTCAACTTATTTTGGGAATAATGGAGTTTTATTATTATTTTAGCTAAGTGTCTAGATTAATAAATTAGTACATAATATAACAATAAATATAGTCCCGATTTGTGCAACTATTTGACTTTTTCACCTTTCTAAAAATAGCATAAACAATAAGAAATATAACTTAGCTAGAAAATAGACTTAAATAGCTGATGCAGAGGTTGAAAATGGTTGTGCAAGACTAGAAAGGTGTTTTAAACCTAAATATATCTTTCATTGGGTGAAAGGATAGGAGCACCAAAAAGTAGATGCTTTGGTGTCTAATGCTATTGTCTACTCCTACTGCTATTGTCCAAACTGATCACAAAGACTTGAAACTTTTTGTGTAATTATGTTGTGCCTATGTGAGCGTGCTTGTGAAAAATTGAGCACTATTTATCGACAAAATTCAATATGGAGATGATTTTATCTTCAAAACACTAACCCTCCATCATGCTTGATAAAAAAACATTTGAGTCACTTGATAAAGAGGGGGATTAGTGTGAAAGATGTACTAAACATGTAATCCACACCCCTTATGTGGGCACACTGCCTATATACCAATACTTTGAAGAGGGATCAAGTCATATGTAGTTATCCCACCTAATGTGTTTTGTGAAATAGTGTGATGTAGATGAAAATGCAAAATTGATAGTGTTTGAGGTGGTTAGGGACGGATATGAGGATTTGAGTAGGTTTACAACTATGTTAGGTGACTGTGTGCAAAGAATAGGGAAGTTTGCCTTAGTGATTTGTTTGTATTCTTTCTTGATTTGTAAGTTTGGTCACCTACTTTGTAAATGAGATTTGAGTGGGATTTTATAAGGAATAATTGGTCATGGGTCAGATGTATTTTCACTAGGCCAATGTAATTAAGGATAAGGATCATATGAAAATGACCATTGGGGCTCAAAGTGAAAATGGACAAGACTGTTAAAAGTGAGACACTCCTCTATGGGGTGTTATAGTCCAAATGGGGCATTCCTATCCTATAGGCTCGAGACTTGAGGGAATAGGATTGGCATGGGGAATATTATCTATTTGAGGTGGAATGATCATTCAAAATTTTTTGGATGACTGACAATGAGCAAAAAGGTGTTTAGAAGGGTCACAAGAGCATATTAAAAAGACCTACGAATGGGGTGTTATAAGCCACAGTCAAACTATCAATTTGGACTTTTTATATGACTACATTTACCTCCCCCTTTATTCTAGTGATGAAACAAAGTGAAATACTAGGATAAAAAAAAGTAGAAAGTGTACCTGAACTTACAAGGGTGAAGCCCATAAAGATGTGTGATGTTGAGTGTATGTAGAGAGAGCACAACATGAAGTGTAAATATATAAGAGAAAATAAGGATTAGATCAATTATTACTAGACACACTATGTCTAAAATAAGAATGTATAAAGGCTAGGTAAAAGAGAGAGGAAGAAAAAGGGATGAATTCACTTCATTAGGTGCTTAAACCAATACAAAACATATTGTAATGTTGAGTGATGTTGGGTATGTGTTGTACCAAGAATAATATCATAAATGGAGTTGAGTTCTCAATTCCTTGAGGGTGGCTCAAGAATATAAAGGATGGCCCTTTGGTTCCATCATCACCCACTATGTAATGAATCTATGTAATCATGTGTGTGATAATCAATGTTTGGACTATGTGTCCAATCCCTCTGAGTAGGTGGCTCAAGAATACAAAGTCTAGGTAGTCCTTTGTCTCCATCATTTCCTACCAAGTGTGAATAATGAATTGATATTGATATGAATGTGTGTCATATGAGATGGATTATGAAGCCCTATAATCTGATAATGTAGCATGGATATCTGAATGTGTACTGAGAACTAGGGACACTCTGAAAGGTGGAGATTAGGATTATATAAAAGCCATTCCAAAATTGAGAACTAGGTTTATATTAAATCCACTCCAAAATGATTCCAACCGCCTGTAGATAGAATAAGACATGCAACTACTGATAATACCTAGGTAATACAATGAACTAGAAAGAAAAGAAGGCAAATGTCCCACACACATTATCCCCAATCACTGGTGTCTATAACATGGATTTTGATCTGGAAGTTATACCAACTACCCAATCTAAAACTAAAAGCAAGAGCCATCATGTTGCACATGATTCCCCCCATATATAGATAATCTTAGTAAAACTATAACAAAATTGCCCAATCTAAACTGGATTATAGCTGACAAAACTATAATTGACCTTACCTTTCTGTCTATTTCTAAAAAATTTAGGTTTTTGGCTATTTGAATAGGAGTTCCAAAAAGTGGATACTTTGTTATAGGGTGTTGTAGTCTAAATGGGGTGCTCTTGTCCTTTACTATTTTTGATGATTGTTTTGTGTATATCCCTATTCTTATGGTTTGTTCTATGTGTTTTGAATTTTGATTCCTATTTTGAGTTTTCTAAAAACTAGTTTTGATCAGTAGAGTGCTCTAATATTTGTGACAAAACCCTTATTTGTTGCCCCCACTTTTGAGGGTAGGAAAGAAGACCCAGTAATGAGTGCCCTTAGAATAAAGAGCCCTATAAGTGTGTTATGCTACAAAATACATCATATAACAATGATGATAAAAAATATGTCTTAGGATATAACATAGTTTGTGTTGGATATTGTTAGATCAATAGGGGTATACCTAGATAGATGTAATAATGTAATAGTATGTGAAACATACTGAAATAAAACTAGAAATATAGTTAGTTATTAAGGAGGGATGGAGCATGATGATCATCATGGTATCTAAGAAGGCAAGATAATACATGATGTGGATCATGAAATTGCAAACAACTGAGAAGCAAACAAGAACATAAGGAAAGAAGTAAAAATCATAGAAAAGAGTCCAAGGGTCCAAGAAAACAAAGGACATGGGCACATGTCACTCAAACTAAGAAAGAAATCATATAAGGCATGTTCAAATGCCCACATACACATACAATTACAAAAAAGAAATATTAGTATGAGGGCCACAAGCACATATAGGAGTACAAGAAAAGGACATTGGAAAATGTCCTAAGAAACACACAAGTAACAAAATAAGAACTAAGAAATGGAATCACATCTAGCTACTCAAATCAAGAAAGGAAGGCATGTAAATGCTAAAAATACTATAGCATCTAATTGATCAAAGAAAGAAGTGAAAGTATACAAAACATGTAGTACAAGACTAGGTAAATGCTAAGAAATACACAAGTGCTATATACTAGTGAGTGTTGATAGAATAATTTGTGTAAGCTAGTAAGTAATGTACATCAACATGATAACTAGAGTGTTTGGTGTAGGAATGGCATAACTTGGATGGTGTAGTCATGTAGAAGATTCCCTTGGTGGGTAGATATGTCGATGTATGTATTGAATGTAAAAGTAGGATGCCCCATCAATGGGTAAAGTGAAGCAATCAAGGATCTGGGTGTCACTACACACACTCAAATAAGACCAATTAAAGCATGGTAATGTAGATAAATTGACAAATAATAGCATATAATAACAAAATGTAAGTCTAGAATGGTAGTAAAAATGTAAAGCATGGATAATGCATATAATTGAATTTTTTTTGGTGTTGTGAGATATGTAGATGTTTTTTATATTTTAACATGGTATTTTGAAATATTATATTATTTTTGGTATTTTTAAATAAGCTATGTACAAGTAATCATAAGAAAACTATGTATAAGAAAACAAAAATAAACTATGTACAAGTAAGATGAGAAATTATGTACAAGAAAGACTAAGAAGAGATGATACTAACTGATGAGTCTCATAAGAGACTCCCTATCATGGTGTCCTATATCAAGGAGAGGGATCGTGTATGATCATGAAGCATGATGGAAGGGCTGAGACTATGACTCTAAATGTTGTGTATGATGTAAGTTCTCTAAAATCTCTATAGTGGAAATTGACTATGGGTTCCCCCTATAACTATGAGAAGTATATGTAACTATGGGTTTCTTAGGGACCCATCTGGTAGTAGAGGAATATCTCTAAAAATATGCTTTATGTATAGAGGCATGAGACCTCAATGATACTACCCTGGGTGTGAATATTGTAGTTAGAAACTATCTAGAGTCCTAAAACTATTGATGATGTAGTGGTCTCTCTAAGAGAGGCATCTATGGAAGTGTATGAACTCTCTATGCTGGTGAGGGAGGCCTCAAATGTGTCTAAATCTCAACTAGAAGAAGAATTTTAACTAGTGGAGGAGATAAAAATTGTGATTACAGAGTACGAGATGGCTCCAAGTGGGGAGTGATAACTCATACAAAATTCAACCAACTGTAAAAACCTAGTTAGCATGAATGTATTTCATGAATTTATGAACTGTAGAAGGTACTACATGAAGTTTTTGAATCCATGGTAAACCAAATAACATTTCAAAGACCCCTACACTAGGAAAAATAGTAAATAGGGTGTCCACATGTGCTAGACCAACCTATAGAGGAAGTACAATCTCACCCAATGAACTTTGTATGTGTCCACTGAATCCACTAATAACTATGTCCATTGGGGTGATATCTTATTCTAAATATCCCAAATGTTGAAGTAATGTCATAGTGCACATGTTCACAATGAATCTATTATCTACAAGAACACTATGAATGGAATAGTGATCAATGTAGGCTCTGATAAAGAGTACATAGTAATTTGAATCATCCTCAACTATTTCTTGCTTTGAGAAGGAGATTAAAGGTATAGATGGAACTCTAGAATTATACACACCAATCATGTTTCTCAAAGGATGTGACTCAAATAAAGGTGTCTGGTATGTAGCTGGTGGAGGGTGTGCATGATATGCTTGGTGAACACTTGATGTGCCCCCTGTCTCTTATTTACAATGTTGTGGGAAAGGATCTGAGAAATTTTTTAGAGCCTTATCATGTGTTTGTTTTGTCTAAGGAGGCTCAACTAGAGTGCTAAGATCAATAAGGTTGTCATCTATCAAGTTCTATATCTTTTGTCATAAATTGATGCATCTATTCATTATACGTCCTAGTTCAATATGAAAGTTATAGAATGAATTCTAACCATATCCACGTGGAAGAGGCTTTGTCACATCAACTTCTTGAATAAGAGGGAGAGATAGGACATTAAATTCTAATAGCTACTGTAAGACTCTGGTTGGAGATATTAGTAGATTGGCAAAGGCTCATCAAGGAGGTTTTGATAAAACCAATCACTAAAGGGGCTTTTAAGCTATATTAACTATAGGTTGATTTTGACTTTTGCTATCATTAACCTTTACTTTATATGGGAATTTATTGTTACTCTTGTTTCTTGTTTATGATATGCTTGTGTACTTGAGTTTTCCCATTGAAAGTAATTTGAATTCCCTTTCCTTTAGTGTATGACATAACTCAATGATGGAATAAAACTTTTTAAACATTATTGACTCATGCAAAGTTGGTAGAAGACTCTATTTGAAGATATCTTGTAATTCTTGATTAGCCACGGGACTAGTCATTTTAGCCAAGATATTCTTATTTCTAATAACATAATCTATGAGATGATCATTTTACCTTTGTTTCTATTGTGCAACTTGGGCATAATAAACCTTGTCACAATGTTAATGCTAAAATAGGCTAGGAACATGTCAACTAAAGGATTGAATACTTTGACTAACTGATTTGGTAGACTATAGAACCATTGTAGAGCATAATCCTTTAAACTCCATAGAAATAGATTGGTTAGTAACTACTCATTTGGCACATAGTCCAAACATGCTGCATGAAAATCTCTCAAGTGTGTCTTTAGATCACCCTTGCCATCATATAAAGTGAGCCTGGATTGAATAAAACCTGGTGGCAAGGGTGTAGAAGTAATATGGTGTGCTAATGATGTATGAAGTAGATAAAAAGAGTCCAAAGCCTATCTTGGTCTAGGGGCACCTTGCTCAAGATGTAGGACCTTGGATTGAAGATATTTGATCTCTTGCATAATGGCAACCACATTAAGAGGTGAAGAGGTACTAGACATAATTGGTGGTGCCACATACAAAGTTTGGGCTACTAAAGGGGGTTGTTGAGACATAGCTACCCTCATAATGTCATTTGTAACTAGTTGTTCTAAGGAAGGGAAGACTGAACTTGCTTATCCTTTTTAATTTCCATGATAGATTGTAATATAATGGCATGATCTCAGGTTTATTTCCTAAGTCTCTCTCTAAAAATCTATAGAATCAAATATTTGTTGATGACAACATCATCATCAAAAATAGGTGAAATTAGATTAGTAGCCAAATGTAGTGAATCATGAACATTAGTGTGTATATCATCATTATTATTCTCATACTGTTCATTATCAAAATTATCCTCATAGAAATTAGTGTAATCTAGATGTGTAAGATCTATAGAAGAAAACTGAGCTAGTTATTTATCTATGTTATATGGATGGATTGGAGGAATTTGGGTGAATTTAGGAGGGTTTCCATTAATTCTTGCACTTCATCTCAAAGGAAGAGATGCAAGGAGCTTAGGTGGCATAAAGAAAACAACTTGAAAAATGAAAGAGAAGATTAAATAAATGTAAACTAGGATTTGAAAAATAGTGAACTGAAATATGCATAAAAAGGATATGAAGGTCACTAACATGTAAGGTGATACCTCAAAAACATAGGGACCTAGTATATTTTATTAGGATTTGAAATAAATAATTTTTAAAGTTAATATGGTGAATTTTAAAAATTAAATGTAAAATTTTGGCTTATATATGCATGAAAAATTAGTAAAGTACTACTAAAATCAGCAAATAATTTTACCTAGGGTTTCAAGGGTTTTTGTGTGCAAATAAAGTAAATCAGGTTCACCAAATGATTTAACTTATTTTTGGAATAATGTAGTTTTATTCCTATTTTAGTTAAGGGTATGGATTAATAAATCAATATAGAATATAGAAATAAATATAGTCCTGATTTGTGTAATTATTTGTCTTTTTCACCTTTCTAACAATAATAATAAATAAGAAGAAATATAACTTTGCTAGAAAATAGATTAAGATTGATGATATATAGGTTGAAAATGGTTTTACAAGACTAGAAAGGTGTATAAACCTAAATATAGCTATCACTATAAAAAATGATAAGAGCACTGAAAAGTGGATGCTTTATTGTCTAAATTTGTTGTCTGTTCCTTCCACTATTATCCAAACTAATCACAGAGACATGAAACTTTTTGGGTAGTTACATTGTGTATGTGTGAGCATGCCTATGAAAAATTGAGTGATATTTGTCAATGGAACTCATTTTGGATCTGATTTTGTCTTCAAAACCCTAACTCTCCATCATGCTTGATAAAATGACATTTGAGTCACTTGAGAAAGAGGGGTTTAGTGTGAAAAATGTACTAAACATGTAATCCACACCCCTTGTGTGGGCACGTTGCCTACATACCAATAATTTAAATAGGGATCAAGTCATATGTAGCTCTCCCACCTAATGTGTTTTGTGTAATAATAAGATGCAAATGCAAATGCAAATGCCAAATTGATAGTGTTTAAGGTAGCTAGGGACTGGTATGAGGATTTGAGTAGGTTTGTAGCTATGTTGGGTGACTATGTGAAAATAATAGGGAAGTTTAACTTAGTTCTTTATTTGTATTCTTGTTTGTTTTTTAAGTTTGGTCACCTCATTTTTAAATGAGCTTTGAGTGGGATTTTATAGGGAATAATTGGTCATATGTCAGATGTATTCACACTATGCCAACCTAATTAAGGATAAATATGAGATGAAAATGATTTTTGGGGCTTAAATTTTAAATGGAAAGGACCAATAAAAATGGGACACTTCTCTTTGGGGAGCTATAGTCCAAATGGGGTGCTCCTATCCTACAAGCTTAGAACCTAGGGGAACAAGATTGGCATAGGGAATATTGTTTGGCTGAGGTGGAATGACCATTCAAAAGGTTACAGATGATTGACAATGAGCAATAAAGTGTATATAAGGGTCATAAGATCATGCAAAAAGACCCATGGATGGGGTGTCTCAAACCACACTCAAACTACCAATTTGGATATTTTATATGACTACACAAACACATCACACCCCTAACTTCGATCCTCACTAGATTAGTTAAGTCAGATGACAAGTCTATAGGTAAAATAACATCATGTCCTTGATAAATAAATCCTCCTTGCATCACATCCCAAACATATAAAGTGCATTAAATAAATGGGAGAACAGACCCCTCTAACCACCAATAGCTCAAATGATGATTATAATGTATCCATCAACAATAAATTTAGAAATAATTATTATTTAAAACTTGTGTATTAAGAAAAGACTTATTACATGACATATATACATTGGTACCCTAACATTATATGATACATATCACCTAAGTTTATTTTGAGGTGACCTTTAATAATGAAAAGGATTTAATTTTTATATGCTTAAATCAATGAAGCACACATAAAATATAACTTCACATCTAGGAGCCTTCAAACTAGAGACCAAACTAAAACAAGATGTTCCCCATCTCAAGAATTAAAGATGGGGTGTGTTGGACCCAATAATACCCCATCTAAAATTATGCATATTAGACCTAACATATTTGAAGTGATTATCATTTTATTTTCATGTAATTTCTTCATATTTATTATCTGGGTTTTTAATTAGTTATATAATTTCTCACTAGTCATGTTTTTAATCTGATAAACATAATGATAAAAACTAGTTTAACTCTAATGTGGACAATACAAATCTTGTGCCATATTTGAAGATCATGTGAAATTTACATTGATTTTTTTAATTAATAAAAAAATCAATGTAAATATGTGGCATTTATGTAGTAACACATTCATAAATAATTTACTTTAATTTAGTAATACTTATGTTCATAGTAAGGCATTGAAATAATATTTTCATTTCATTGTTATTTTTTTATGATTATGAGCAAGCACTATATTTTTAGAAACAAAAATCTGCACCATAAGTTAAGGTGTCATAATCAATGCTAGATTCCAAGAGACCATGCAACCTAGAAGAATACAACATATTTAACCATGTAGGTAAGTTATAAACAAAAGATAAAAAAAATTAAAAATGTTATACAAAGTGAATTATATAAGCAAATTTTGAATCATTAGTCTCTTAATCACTTAAAAATCATTGAATCTTCCCCCTGTAACTATCATTTTGAAACCAAATATAGATTTTGTTTTTGTCTATAAATAACAACATTGCCTTTTTATATACAAGACAAATGTATGTCAAGTTTTTATAAACACGTGCACTAATCCTTTGATAAATTAGTCATCATGAAAGCATTTGTAATCATATTTTTTTCATTTGGATCAACAAAAAAAAAGATATGAAAACATATATGGATCAAAGCATAATAGTCTATCCCACTTTTTGACATAAATAGGCCACATACACTTTCATCTTCTCCTCAAAATATCTTGAGTTTGGGTCATTGAAATTAATCAATAAATATGTTTTAGACTATATATACAAATATGTAATGCATATACAATTTTCCAAATTTTCTAAAAACCATTAAGTATGTTTTAGTATTTTTTTTAAATTTGTTAATTCTTTTCTAGCCAACTATTGGGACATAATATTATACTTTGACCCATATAGGTATGTATATTTGTGGCATGTAATGGCCTAAAAAAGCTATAGTTAGAAATTAACATATATTAAAACCTTAAAATAGTTCAAAAATTATAAATGTCATATTTTTGGAAAGAGAAAAGTGTGTTCATTGTTGTGGTAATAATTTATGAATTTTCTCATTTTCTTAGTGTACCTGGTGGTAGAAGTTGAATTTTATTGTTTTCTATCAAAACTCTTGGATTTGGCTATGTGTTGATAGGTCTAAGCCTTTGGCTTGGGAATCCAAGCCAAAATGGTTGGTTTTTTAATTTAAAATGAAGATAACATGTATTTGTTATAGAAGGTATATGTGTTATGTAATGCATGTGTATTATGTAATGTGTATGATTTATATGTTATGTGAGCGTTCCTTTCACATTGCACCCAAAAATTAAAAAAAAAATCTATAAGAAGGGGCAGATGGTTTGGATTACTAAAATAAATGTGAATTATAAGCTTACATTTATATTATTACTTTTATATTCCTTATACTTTACATTTATATTAGGAAATTTGACAAATTAGGGTCACTCTACATCTGATAGATTTGGTATCATAGTTGCATGACTTATGATGTGGGAGATAGTTTTTAAAAATCAAATCTGGTCAGTACTTAGGCATTTTCAAGGTCTCAATATTGAACCTAGGTATTTTAAGGCATAACATTTACAATAAATTTCCACTTTAGGTAAACAAATAGTCAGTTTTTAGGTTTTTTTACCTTTCATATTGCTTGCTAGTTTTTCTAGGAGTCTTAGGTTTATCAAAATTGAAGTTTATAAACCATTCACTTTGAATTAAATCCAAATTGATGTGATTGGGTAAACATAGGTCACATTGATGACCTATGCACATCAAATGACCACTTTGTGTTAATTTCACTTTCTCATGATCCCTCCCTAATCCTTAATCACTTCTTCCCTATCCCTCATCACCCCTCATCACTCTCTCTCCTCATTACTCATTGTCCCTAATCACCCCCTCATTGATCCTCACCATCCCTCATCATCTCTAATCACTACCTCATCAGCCCTAATCACTCCCTCATTGACCCTCACCATCCCTCATAATCGTTAATCACTAATTCATCATCCATAATCACTCCCTCTTCATCCCTAATAATCCTAATCATTCCCTACTCATCCCTCATTATCATATTGTATAAGCACTATATTTAGAAAATTGATTTGGTGTTTATACTAATAATGATTGTCATATTATTTTGATATCTTAACCTTGTTTAACTAGTCATTTAATTGTGTTTTATGTGATTGTAGTACATATTATTCCTCTAGAAAAGGTATGGTATCATCGAGGAGAAAGAGATAATGCATTATTGATGAAAATAAAGATAATGTTATATATACATGTTTTGAAACTTTGTTTGATAGTAAAACTAGTTTTAGGACATTTAGTATCACCTACAAAAGGGTAGATTGTAGGTTTTAATAACTAGTCTTATTTTGACATGATTTTATTTTTTTAGGATTTCTTATGTTTTTAGGATTTATATGATTTTTAGGAACACTTGAAATGTTTATCATTAAACACAAAGCAACACCATTATTTTATGAAATGACTTGAAAAATGTCCAAACACCATTAGAATGCCTAATCATAAGTCATTCACCCCAATACCCCATCAGAGATATATTTTGGAGAGAAGTAGTATGTGACATGTAGCCATTGTATTTTTTAATCCATATGAATGGTTATCAATATTATTATTTGTTTATGGTTATTAACCCAATTGAAATTATATACATATTAAACTCTAAGAGGATAATATAATAACAAGTGGTATTAATTTAATAACTTCTTATAAAATCAATAAAATTACTAGGACTATAATTTTAGTTGGTCTAGATAGAATATTGCATGAACATACACTTTCAGTTATCTTCCAACCCTTGTTTGCAGGCCAAGCCATGTAACTAGAGGGACAACTCCCTCATTATTATTTTTTAATTTCTAAATTTTATAATATAAATTGGTCTACTATGAAAATAGAGATTCTCATTTAACTATTAAAAAAATTAACTTATAATCTATAACAAAATCCACCTGCTCAATGGTAAATAAAATATCAAAAAGAAATCTTGCAACTACAACTAAAAACCAATGAGTTGGGTTAAAGGTGAGTTGAGTGGCAAGAAATGGAATGTACTATGGTGAAGATGATATTATAAGAATTGACCAATATTTATTAATAACCATAAAGTATCATAAATCCACTTGGCATGTGAAAACAAGACCCTACTCAATTAAATTTAGATGATAGTTTGAACTATAACTTGAATGAGCAAGTAAATATCTTGAAATGGAAAGGAGAATGTTTACATGTTATGGGAACTAAATATAGTAGAGAAGAAAATACAAGGAGAATAATAATTAGAATAGAGGGATCATTTAAATGGAGAGGGATATATGGGTTTAATAAAAAAATAAAGTTAATGATTGATTTTTCTGAGAGTGTGTACTTTGGGAGAAAGATCTTCAGAATCTAGAACAATGTGGATAATAAAATGTTTTGGTGGCATCGTTGATTATGTAGGTTTATCCTTGTACCACTTTATGATGTATAGTAAACTCTACTTGTGATATTATGTTTAAATATTTCCAACAACATGTTTTACATCCCATATGCACGATTTATATCAATCAAAAGCCTTAAATATATGTTATCTTGACTTGACCTCGAAAGGGATTCTTTTGAATGAAATTACACATGCTTAAGATAGTAATATAGTATGTTTATTATTCAATGATCTATATGTTTGGTATTTAGGTCCAAACTATGTTAAAACTATGTTAGACTAAATTTGCATTGTGAAAAAAATAGAATTTTTTATTTACCAATATAAAATTATTATCTAAATATTTCCCCTAGTTTTGTTGACTCAAAATTGATCATGGTCACAATCTAACTCACAGTCACTAGGATCTCAACCAACATTTTTTGACCTACAGTTAATCTCTATCAAATGTAGTATGATAATAACCATATAAAATTATTATGATGTTACATATCTATTGAATAGTACTACATGGTATAAATCCCTATCTCCATTATGGTTCCTAATTATTTTGTCTTTAATTAAGAAAAAATCAACAAAATAATAGCCCTCTCTATTTTATGTATAAAATGTGCATGAATGATATATTTTCTGAGTGTAATACCATTCCCAAAAGAACCCATTTTTTTAGACCATAAATGGGGGAAATATAATGAATATATTTAGAAAATTGATTTGGTTTTTATACTAATAATTATTGTCATATTATTTTAATCCCACCATCCCTCATCATTTACAATCACTTACTCATCATCCCTAATCAATCTCTCTTTGAACCTGACTATCCCTCATCATCCATCATCATCCCTAATCACTCCATCCCTAATAATCCCTAGTCACTCCTTTATCCCTAATTGTCACTAATCACTACTTTATTAACCCTCAGCATCCCTAGTCACTCCCTCATTGACCCTAACCATCCTTCATAATCCCTAATCACCCCTAATCACTCTTCCACCATCCCTCATAATCCCTAATCGCTCCTCCTTATCCCTTATAATACCTAATCACTCCCTTCTAATCCTGATTGACCCTCACCATCCCTCATCATCCAAAATCATTCCCTCATTTACCCTCACTATCCCTCATTATCACTAATGATTCCCTCATTGTACCTCATCATCCCTACTCACTCCCTCCTCATGCCTTCTCATCCCGAATCGCTCCCTCCAATACCTTAATGGTGGGTGTATTGGCTTCCATCTTGTTACCTATTTCCTTATGTTCTAATTATAAATTTTACTCACTCAAATAAGGATCAAGGAAAATATTCTTTCATTCATACTATTTCACTCAAATAAGGAATTCAGAGATATCATTTGATTATCTGGGATGTGGTAGATATCTACTTATGTTGGATCGATTTGGGTATAGATTGAGTTGGGTTGGGAAATACAATCTAAATAATTGGTGATTACCTAACTATTTGGAAATATGGTTTACTATGGACATAATCTTAATGACCTGTAGAGAAAATGATAAGTCAACTATGGGGTTGGGATTGAAATTCTCAACCAGTCTCTAGTTGATCCTATTTATAGAGATATAAATTTGGATTCTTAGCTCTAAGATTGAGATTATTAGATGCCCAAATCCCTGTGTGTGTGTGTGTGTGTGTGTGTGTGTGTGTGTGTGTGTGTGTGTGTGTGTGTGTGTGTGTGTGTGTGTGTGTGTGTGTAAGTAATACAATTTCATCCCACCCTTTTCTCACTTTCCTACATGTTTATTCTATCCTGGAGATTTGTATACACACTCTCTTTATGGTCTAGGTGTGGATTTTCATATATAGCTTTGAATCCCACTAGACAATCAAATAATATCTCTGAGTTCCTTATTTGTGTGAAAGAGGTTGAGTGAAAAAAGAATTTCTTTGGGCCTTGTTTGATTGAGTAAAATTTATAATTAGAACATAAGCCAATCTATCACAAGTGAGAAGCTACTGCACCCACCATCAAGGTATTGGAGGGAGTGATTGAGGATGAGGAGTTAATGTGGGATAATTCATAGTCTTGATCAATATTGCATCGTAAAACAATAGAGTGCATTCTTTTTTTGTTGTTTATTTCTTTGTCTCAATTTTGGTGTGATTCATTAGGGGAGGTTGCTTCTTAGATGTCCATGTTGGCCATTTTCCTTGTGGCTTATTTGTGTTAGTGCTTATGTTGGTTAGTTTTATCTAAGGTGAGACATTGTGACTTGTGCATTTTTTATTTGAATTTCATTGACTGATTCAGTCTTGGTGAGTTTTTTTGGTTCACTTCCTATATTATTCAAGTCATATTTACATGATTATAACTTCAAATTTTATTTTTAAACTTGGGAATTTGGCATAATCCATAATGGTATTTGGTAAAGTAAAAATTGCATGAGTCGGTAGATGCCTTTTGTGTTACTTGATAGTGGTAATTGAAGTAGTGAATCCTAGATATGTCTTAGAATATCAATGTTTTATATCCTTTGGTGATCATATTTATTCATTTTATGGAGTCTCTTGATGAATCAAGTAATAAGTGATTGTGTTATTCAGGATTGAATACTTGCATAAGTCTGTGTTTGAAGATAAGTCTTTAAGAAGTGATTGATCGAAGCTTAATTCCATACTAAACATTGAACATGCTAAGTTGTTTCACATATTTATGCAATAAGGTAAGCCATGAGTGGGTCATGAGGAATCAACATGGTATTTGATTGTGTTGTTTGAATTTTAGAATCCCTCAAATGTATTCTATAAATAATTTTTTTTTCATGATGGTAAATAGGTTATATAAATCATGATGGAGTCATGAGCAAGGAAAATGTTTTTATGTAGTGATATGCATTATCTAGAATCAACCGGGTCTCATGCTTATTAAAATTAGCTCTTAGGACTAGATGAAACCTAATAGGTTTGCATTGTGTATAATACTTTTAAAAATCCCAATTTTTCCTCTAGTGAAAAACATATTCATTATATTTTATTATGCTCTATGTAAAGCTAGATTCGAACCACCTATAACTGAGTACAAGGTTTGGTCTTTCATTTGTGTCATGTGGTTTTGTGAAACACATGTGATGATCTTAAATCATCGGGAGAAGAAAAATGGATGGGAGGATAATTTCATTGCATGCCCATTCTTATCCTTATAAGCAAATAAACATTTCATTGGAGGGGTAGGCTCAAAAAATAGATAAGAAGACCAGAATTACATGATATTTTGATTATCTTTGTCTAGGAAGTTTGTTAGACTACCATTACAAAGTCAAAGGTCAGTGTATGACATGAATGTGTTTGTCTATTATTTTCCTCCAGGTTGTGTATGTAATAATCCCAGTAATAAATTGATTAAATATAAATTCCATTGTATTAATGTAAGTATTTTGATTTATTTTATGTGAACATCAACTATTTGATGAAATGGTTGTGTGTCTATTTATGTTATTGAACCCATGAAACATGGGAGTTAATGGAAAGCCTTAAAATGGTCTTCCCCCTCCTTGTGTGTGCACCAGTAGGGATGATGAAATATGATGAGGGAGCCATTAGGTATAATAAGGGTCATTAAAAGAGTGATTAGGGATGATGATAGAGTGATTAAGGATGATGAGAGAGTGATTAGGGATGATGAGGGATAGTGAGAGTCAATGAGGGAGTGATTAGGGATGATGAGGGATGGTGAGGCTCAATGAGGGAGTGACTAAGGACAATAAGGAAATGATTAGAGATTATGAGGGATGGTGAGGTTCAATGAGTGAGTGATTAGGGATGATGAGGGATGAGAAGGTAGTGATTAGGGATGATGAAGGATGATGAAATGGTGATTAGGGATGATGAGGGATAATGAGGGTCATTGAAAGAGTGATTAGGGAGAATGAGGGAGTGATTCAAGATGATGATGGATGGTGAGGGTCAATGAGGGAGTTATTAGGGATAATGAGGAATGAATAGATTGATTAGGGGTGATGATCAATGAGGAAGAAGTGATTAGGGATGAGGGAGGGATGATAAGCAAGTGAAATTAACATAAAATGGTTATTTGATATGAGTAGGTCATCAATGTGACCTATGCTTCCCTAGTCATACCAATTTAGATTGAATTGAAAGTGAGTCATTTGTAAACTTCAATTTTGACAAACTTAGGACTCCTAAAAATGCCAAAAATCAATATAGAAGGTACAAAAACCTAAAAATTACTATATATTTACCTAAAATGGACATCTATTACAAAATTTATGCTATGAAATCCCTAGATTTAATACTAAGACCCTAAAAATGCCTAAGTACTGACCAACTTGGATTTTGAAAATCTATTTCCCACATCATAAGGTGTACAATTGTGAGACTAAATCTATCAGATGTAGAGTGACCCTATTTTTTATATTTACTAAAATAAATTTAAAGTATCAGTTTACATTTGAGTAACAATATAAATGTAAACTTATAATTGACATTTATTTTAGTAAATTGGACCATATGCCCCTTCCTATAGCTCTTTTTTATTGTTTTTATGCAATGTGAAAGGAATGTGTACATGTTATAGTGTGTAGGATTTATAAAACATATGCATTCCTTCCACATAGCACAAAATACACACATTCCCCTTCCAATTCTCTTTTTTTCTATGACAACATAACACGTACACATTATCTGGTCATAACTTGTACACATTATGTTTTCATAATACATACATGTTATAACCATAACACGTACACATTCCTTACCCATAACACAAAATATGCACATGCCCCTTCTAATTCGAGTTTTTTGCTATGATAACATAACATGTGCATGTTATGTGGTCATAACATATACACATTATGTTTTCATAACGCTCATGTGTTATGACCACAATGCATACATGTGATGACCATAACACATATGTGTTATGGTCATAACGCATATGTGTTAGGGGAAATGTCCATGTAATTATCCCCCAACTCCATGCATGTACCTATTTATATTACTCAAAGAATATTGCTATCATCTCTAATAGTAAAGTATCAAGCAAAGGTTTTTTTAAAATACATTCAATATTACCATATATTGTATAGACATTACATGTCAATTTATGAACAAAAGAATGCCTTGAATTTAGTAGACATGCTGGACGATGTAAAGAACCATTGGGTTCCATATACACTTGTAGAATCACATGATGATAAGAATCACATACTAGCTAAATGGAGCTGAATATATGTTTTTTTGGTTTTTAGTGTTCCCATGACTTGGAAATGTTACAATTAGCTAATTATTTTTCCTTGACTTATTCAATAAAAATTTGAAAGTTTTTCTTATTTACTAGGAAAAAAAGACAAAAAAAGAAACAATACTTGCCTGAATGTTTGCGGTAATGATTATCTATAAATGTTTTTTGGTGATTTCATTAGCCAATGGTTCAATAAACAAATCAGAATTTATTTGTAGTGTCTGAGAACGTTTTGTCCCTTTGTATATGACATTTTAAAAAATGTACATAGGTTGTTTATTGGACACCAATTATTTTATTACTACATGGAAAACTTGTTGAAGTTATTCACCAAGTTAAATCTAAAATTAAATAGTTATAGCTAATTAGTAATCAAATAAAAGCATGATGGAAGATAAAATCAAAGTGCAAATGAATATAGACTCAAAACTAAAATATTATATTTTTCTTTTTAATCCTTAACATACAGTTTAAAAGGGTTAATTTTTTGTTGAAACTTGTTAAAAAGGCTCCAAATGAGTCTATTGAAAAAGAATGATATCATTCTATGATATCATCAATTGAACTATCAAGTATGAGTTTACATTTTTTGTAAACCATAGGTATGTTTTCCATAATTGATTTTTAAGTTAACACAATGCAAAGCACAACATCCCCTCTTTCATATAATTATTTTTCTTGATTGATAATTATGAAACCCAAATACTTTTTCTTGGAGCAATATATGTTTGAAATTTTTGGATTAATTTGTTATTGATGTTCATTGTTATTGTCATCTGCCCATACACATCAACCAAATCAATGTGAAGTATCTATATATTGATTGGGGAAACAAGATTTTTAATAGTAGTAGGTCCATAAACTATAAAAATATCCCCTTCAAAATCACTAACAAAATTACCGGCACAAATTTCCAATATTGTGTATGCAAGAACTATTTCTATTCATGTCCTGAAAGAAAAAAGGAAAAAAGAATTCTTAAAAAAAACATAATGACAAGATTATAAGTCAAAAAATTAGGTTTTTTCTTGTTTTTTAAACCAAAAAAAAATCATAACCAATAGAAAACAAACAAAATTATTCCATCATCATTGTTCTTGTGACTGTTGTTGAGTAAACTTTGCCTCATTAGCACTAGATAAAGTCATTGTTGATTCTTGACTTGCTTCTATTTTTGATTCCATGTTTTTTTTTTTGTTAATTTTTCCAAACATGATTTTATGAAACTAGACTTGGAACAAATCAAATGAATGGTCACAAAAAAACTATAAAGAAGAGTCTACTTCTAAATCCATCCAATAAAATACCACAAACCCCATGATTAAAATATTTAAAAAAAAAATGTACATATGCCTACTAACATGCTAGATAAATAATTACTTTGGAAAGATAAAATAATAATTGATGAAGAGAAGAAAATAAACTTGTTGAATTATTCATAACTAACTGAACATTATATACATGATAGTTACTTTCTTGGGTTGATAGTCTTTGATGAAGAAAAAAACAATCTTAACATACAACCCATAATTCAAATGCAATGATTAAAACATTCTTTGAAACTAACATCCATAAATATTTAATATATAAACTTATGATAAATATAATCTATTCACTTTTCACCTGTTAACTATTGAGCTCAAATCCAAGGTAATTAACTATTAGGCAAAATGAATAGCTTCTATAACCCACATAATAGAAATGCCTAAACAGTGACTAGCCACAATAACTAAAATTGTCCTATTTAATAGATTTCCATTTATTTATTAAAAATTACATTTATTTTTTCCCTATTAATGGGTCAACAATAGCTGGTAATAAGGGTAGGATGGGAAAGAAGGATTGGATTCCTCCCCCTATAGGTTGGTTCAAGCTCAATTTTGATGGATCTTCTCAGGGAAACCCAGGAGCTTCATGAGTTGGTTGTATCATCTAAGATTGTAGTGGATACCTCATTAGGTATATTTTTAGGAAGATTCAATATGGGGAAAAATAATGAAGTGAAAGCTTAAGCACTTGTGAATGGGATCGATCTCACAATCTAATGTGATATTCCAAAGTTAATCATGGAAGGTGACTCACAGGTCATTTTATCGGCCTTGTAAAAGAAAGCAGCTACCTCTTGGCACTTAAAGAATATCCTAGTGAACACCTAGATGAAATTAGATTATTTTTCTTCCTTTGATTTTAATCACTACTTCTGGGAAGCTAATATGGTGGTTGACTTCTTGGTAAGTTATGGCATTGATCAAGTAGAAGCTTATAGGGTTGACAATGTGCAAGAAGCTTGGGAAGACTTCCCATCCATATATTCATTTGATTTTGTCTAACCTATTATATCTATTATATCCTTTTGTATTTATTTGTTTAAAAAGAAATTTTAAATTTTAATTTTAGAAAGGATCTTGTTTGGTCGATTTGTCATCATTGAAATATAGTTTGGTAACTTTTATCTATCGTCACCCCATCATTTCATATCCATACTCACTCACGATGTGTCATATGCTTGAGAAGGATCACATTAATGATGAAATGATGGTATTATTAGAAGTGATAGAGGCTTCTCACAACATGAGGGAGTTGTAAGACTTCCCTTGTGCATCATTATGTCTTGGAACCCTTGACTTTTTTTAGCAGTTTGAGGAGAATGTTCTTCCACCACTTTACCCTTTTATAGTGTCTGTGGAGGTTGAGGTTATTATACCTTTCTATGGATATCATAATTGATATTACCTCAGTGACACCTTGCATATATGGTGGTAAACAGGCATGAGAGATGGAATTTGATGGGAAAATTTCACACGCTCTGCTTAAACATGTTTTCTAGTTGCCAATGGAGGAGGTTTTTAGTGATATCATGAATGTTCTTGGGTAGGAATATCTATCATAGGGAGCTCATTGTAGGTTAAATTCAGATATTGCATTGGAATTTATTTAAAACTTGATTTTTTTGGTCTTGAACTTAGAGATGGTTGTGAGGGTGGCATAACTTCACATTGGGTTAGTTAAGAAAATGTTTTTATATGATTTGTCTCCTCTTCTTAATTTATTATTTTTAGGAAAGGATGAACTGGGTTTGGTTCTATCTATGGCATTCAGATTGATATAAATGAGGTTTATGGTCCTTTTTGGGTTCATAAAAGACTTGAAGAAGAAGGTCAACTCGCATGATCCAAGGGAAGGTAAGTTCTCTCTTTACCTCTCATGATGTAGCTTTAGAGCTAAATCCTAGAAATAACATAGTTACATGTATGCCACCATGAAAAGAGGTGAGTTGATGTGGTGAATAAACTAATCAAATGGGTGGCTAAGGGGTAGATTATCATGCCCCACTGGTATAGCAAATCTTTATTTGAGGAATCTGGGTTAAACACACTTACAGTCACCAAATCCTCATTGGTGTCTATTTTTGAATTAAAATATCCAAGGAAACAAGTGAAATGTGAAGTATTGGGTGAAATGGAGGATAATGTATACAGAGGACATGAGATCATCTTCTTGGATGATACAGATGATGAGATTCATGTGGGTGTCAACTTTTGAAGTTGGTATATGCTCACTTGTCTAGTCTTGCTAGCATAATCTATGGTAGGATCTTTATTTGGTTTATGTTTGTTATTTTTTGGTCTCTTGTAAACCTTTATTTTTTTTTAGGTCTTTTACCTGGCTGGTTGTTGATGGCCCTTTTTTGGTTTTTCCATATTTGGGTATGTGCCTGTGGGCTATCTATTGTAAAACTCTTCTATTTTGGTTTAGGTGCCCTAATATAAACCCCGTACTTATCTAAAAAAATGCATTTATTTTCCATATTAAACATAATGTTTTACTTTATATTAGATTTAATTCTTAGATCCACTTATACATTACAATTTTCTCTTCATAATGAACATAATATTTTACTCAATATTAGATTAAATTCCTAGGTCTTCTTGAACATTACAATCTTAGTCTATTACTTAATATTACATTTAATTCCTATCTTTGCTTGTATATTGAAAAAGATATCATATATTTTGAATAGATATTGATTTGTCTGATTGCATTAAATTGTTATACAATAAATTGATATAAATTTGATACTTTGCTCATAATTTTTCCCATGCTATTCATTTATTTGCCAAGCTCTGGGTTTTGTCCTAAAATAAATGGTTTAGCAATGTATCTTGGTCTTTATAACCACTCCCAAATTTAAGTTTCAATCTATAATATTTTGTTTCTCAAAATTATCACAAGCTTGACTTGCATAAGAGGCATTTATTTTGAATCTACATGTATTAGCCTATGGTTATTTCCATAGTATAAATCCACACTTCAAAT
This sequence comes from Torreya grandis, assembly GCA_037957365.1. Taxonomy (NCBI): domain Eukaryota; kingdom Viridiplantae; phylum Streptophyta; class Pinopsida; order Cupressales; family Taxaceae; genus Torreya; species Torreya grandis. Next base: position 245,096 of record JARHVA010008327.1, read on the forward strand.
CTATAACAAAGTAAAGTAAATTAAAACTATGCTTAGGCCAAACTAATGTTTTGTATTTCACTTTTATTTTTGTTTTAATTCCAAAAATGTTTATGTATGTGCATATTAGGTTTTCAATTCCAATTGCTAACAAAAATTATGCATTTATTTGAAAGATTATATATATATATATATATATATATATATATACATGTATACATATATATATATATATAGATATATATACATATATATAGATATATATGTATATATGTATATATATATAGATATATATGTATATATGTATATATATATATATGTATATATGTATATATATATATATATGTATATATATATATATGTATATATGTATATATATATATATATATATGTATATATATATATATATGTATATATATATATATACATATATATATACATATACATATATACATATATATATATATACATACATATATATATATATATATATACATACATACATATATATATATATATATATCAGGTTTTCAATACTAATGACTAACTAGGCTGACATGTTTTCTACGAAGTTTTTTTCTTTTTTTGTGTTTTATCTCGCATATGTAGTTCCACACTTGGAAATTTTCCTATATTAAATTCAAACATCTGTCAACTCACTCAACTCTTCCATATGACATTTTTTCACTCACCTAGAGTACCCAATGATGAGCCAAGTCACCATTCCATTCCATTACTTCATATTATGATAGGTGTCACTTACCCACTAATCTATAGCCATTCAAGTACTTATAATATTATGGATACTCTTGGGAAAGTAGGTCTTTTGGATCTCACCAACTATCATCATCTTACTCTTTTGGAGACTGAAACATCAAATTTTCATATTATAAAAGTTTGAGCTAGCAATCCATCAAGATCATGACATGTGTTCCCATCCACTTGTCATTATACCCCTAAATTGATGGTAATGCAAACACAGTTCCATGTAAAGAACATCATAGGTAAGTGGGTTGTCAAGAGTCATCCATGTGTCATTATCACAACCCTATTGATTTTTAATGGAATATTACAATAAATTTTTTCTTAAATTAAATGCACATATTTAACTTATAGATTTCACCAAGAGAAACCTAACTAGTGATATTTAACTAACTATATTGATTTAATTAACCATATATATTATAACTAATCCACTCAGCTAAGGATCACTATGAACATATAAAGAAATCATGATCAATACTAAAACAATAATAAATACTACATATCATCATAAATTAAATAGTATAAATTCAACGATGACTGATACCACTATTGTAGAAGTATAAATGTATAAATGTTATAGTTTATAGCAATATATAATAATATCTCAAATGATGAAATATGATACAAAGCTCCTCTGAGTAGAGTCTCCACAACTCAAGTATCAATATGCAATCTCAAGTGTAGTCTCAAGTATAGTACACTCTAGCTAGGAGAGATAACATCATTCAATCACTTTTTCACATCAACCATGGACAATAGATCCCCTATACTATCTCCCAAACAAGGGGATGGCCCTCACTTCATAGATGGGTAGATAATGATAACATGAGAATCTAGAGTAACAAATTAGAACCCATGTGTTGAATATATCTAATATATATTGTGTACCATAAAAAATCCATTCTAATATAATATCACACAAATATGAAAACTATATCAAGATATAAAATGTCAATGTTTATCAAGCATTACTTTGGCTAAATTTATAATAATAAATGAGATCTACGATCAGTCAAATTCATACACACCACTTGATCATATTACACCTCATCTTGCATTGATGACACTAATTAAGATAATAGAATCCATCCACTAATTAATTAGGGTCATGAATGCAAGATTCAATAAAATAAATAATAATATTAAAACTAATAGATTCATAAAAATATTTCCCTTTAGAAAATCAAAATTATGTTGAGTACAAAAATATCACATACATTCATTTTTTATATCAAATGAAGTGAAATGAATCCATTATTCTAATTTATTACATATAATAAACAAAATAAAAAAATAGTATTAAACAAACCATCTAGGTATGATCACATCAAACCTATTAGTTACCTATCATACTAAGTAACTTATAATGTTATTTTTCCATGAACAACAGTATATCACATGCTCATTTATAGTTTATACTCCACATATAAATAAAGCCAATCAAACATTATAAATGCTTTATATTTAAAATTTTAAATACTTTATTTTAATGCTTATATAAATAAGATTAAAATATATCACAAGTAATCAATTACACACCCATTGGTAATAACGTTTTCATGCACAATACAACTAAGTATAAAATTCATATATATTTAAATGGTATAATAAAAATAGATATGTTACAAAGTCCATAATCATCAATATATATATATATATATATATATATATATATATATATATATATATATATATATATATATATATATATATATATATATATATATATATATATATATATATATCCAAATACTTTTAATATAATACAATTATTTATTGTATATGGTATATTCTAAGTATACATCCATTGTCCATGACTTAGAGTATTTTGTATATGTAATGCATACTTACAGTCCATAAAATAGCCCTATAACCATTTTTTAAAAACTAGATAAGTCCCCATATTTATACTTGTTTGGATCAAACATACAGACTTTAACTAAATCCAAATGTAGCATACAACCAATGATATGTTCCATTAAATTAAATTAAATATACATAGTTCAATTATTTTGATATTTTCACATAAACATAATGTATATGATTAACTTCATAAACACAATTGATTAAGCTCCTTTTGGGTCTTCTATTATAAAAACTTAAAATAGTCTATATAAATTTTGTGCATTTATGCATATAAATCTGCATATCCAATCCCCTATTTGATTGTATTAAAATTTTCATAGTTTAAAAGATAATTCCAAATACACAATCATCTCTATTATAGGTGTAGTTCCAACATTTAATGAACATAATTAAAACTTAAGAAATATATAACAGTTATGGGTATGATCTATGCATAAAATTGTGTACAAAGTCTACAGACAGTCATTTGCCTACCCGTACATGGGTTTTATAAAATGATTATACCAACTAATTCCCAAATCTATAATGAAAAAGTATGATGCCTTTGGTTTTTATAACATAGTCAATAGTATAACTATAATTTGAAACTATATGTATTTGATACTAAAATAAACATAACCCAAACAAAACCATAACCCCCAATTCACCTATACAGGTAAATTCAAAATGTAATACATATTATCCTCTATTACAGACTAAATAATTTCAAATACAAGGTTATGTATATAAATGTATATTTACACAATCTCCACTTAAATCCCTAAGAATCAAGTTCAAGTATATATACATACATACATATAAGTATATATGTGTATATATTCATAGACCCATTTTGTATAATGAATTTCACATTTTATACCTATTGGTTGAATATTTTGTCTATCAGCATAATGGTAAACAAAATAGGTCTTATCAGCCAAAGCAAGAAGATTAGTCATCCTAATGTGTAACTTTATCACATTAGAAGGAGACTTCTCTCTCCTCTCATCAAGGGGAGGTTCCCTGTGGATATGCTATGTATATGTATAAACAGAAAATAATACTCAAGGGTTGGACCAGACATCCATCTCTCTTTCTTCAGAGATGATGTATACAAAACAAAGGAAAAACTCAAGAGAATGACAGATAGCACTCCTCTTCTTTTAGAAGAACTGTTCAACCAGGCACAAGAATACTCCTGGAAATAAAAGCAGAATATGACTGAAAGTATGGTAACCAACAAATCAAGACACAACACAAAGTCTCACCTGAAATACTCAAGAGTGATATACGAAGGGCAATGAAAGCTCAAAGTCTTCCCAAAGTCATTTACACAAAAATATAAAGAAAACACACTGAAGGTAGCTTATGAAATCACAAAGTCTCTCCACAGTTGATTCTTCAAGACACCTTCCTGACTAATTTACTAATCCTACTTATTAAATTAATGAAACAGAAAATATATCACAGCACAAAGTCTAAAAAAGTCCCTTGTTTTCATTAATAGAATATGATCAATAGACTGAGCACAAAGTCTCAATGATGCCTCTCAATTTTGGCAGAGTTTCGTTTAGATTGTCAAAAAGAAGATGATTTTACAATGAAAGAGAGTCCCTTATATAGCCACTTGAAGAAGGGCTCAGGAATAGTAATACATCATGATGCATTGGGAAATGTTAGGAAGATAAGCTAGAAATTTTGGGGCCTTTTACCCATTTGATCTTTTCAATGTAGATGAACAAGCTATGCAATTAAAAGATTACAACTTTCAATGTCCAGCTGTTAGTTTGATCTTGTCTTCATCGTTCCTCCTTTCCAGATTGATTGAATCAGGTCTTGAATTCATTAATTGTTTTATCTTTCCTCGCTTTTAGCTAGTTTTTGTCTTAAATTCTGGAAATGCATTCAGGTCTATGGATCAAAGGATCAACAGTTATTTCACTGTCTTTAAAATCGACATTTACATGCCCATCAATGTGATCTCAATGGCTAGTCCACTATCCTGAATTTGATGTCTTTATGGGTATCACCCCTTGGTCTTCTTTTGGCTTTGCCCTTCCATATTGGACTTGTCCTTTTTGGGCCTTGAGAAATGGCATGTGTCAAGTCAAAATGATCCTTCACTTTGGCTGCCAAGAGTTCCCCACAAGGGCACTTACCCTCGGGGTCCTTCGGTGGCTCTTTGCTTTGGCAGCCCTTTACTTTGGTAGTCCCTGCAGACATTTCCTTCAGGAAAATGTTCCCCACAAACATTTCCCTGGGGATTATTCCTGGCTATTTGATTTGAAAGCTCCCTGCGGGTAATTCTACGGACATTTGTCCCGTGGACAAAAAGTCTGGGGAAAATTCCTGCGGACAAATAGTCCATAGAAATTTGTTCCGCCAAGCTCCTTTGAAAATGTATTCGGGTTTTGCCTTAAACAAATCCAAAAGAATTACCTTTCAGCTTAGTTAAAAGAAATGATCCTCCAGAAAGGTGCTTTACTTGATTAAGTGCCCTCTATAAGGGCACTTGTCCTTTGAAAAGTCTTCTTTTGTGTTGAACCACCCCTTTGAACTTGGACGATGAACCATTAGTTGAACTGGTTCAACGGTTCAATGAAGCGTGCCAAGTCCCTTTGAACCAAAAAGCTGATGAACCATTGGATGAACTTTGACGTTGAACCAATCGGTTGAACCAAGGCTTTAAACCAAAATGGTTCAAGCCAATGGTTCAAGCCGATGGTTCAATGAATAAAACAAGCTGATAAACTAAGCATTGAACCAAACATAATGTAATTGCCTTTGAACCAACAGGAATTTTGACGTTGAACCAAAAGATTGAACCAATCTATTGAAACAAAGGGAATGAATCATCTGAGTGAAATAAAGCATTGAACTACTTGGTTGAACTGAGCCATTAAATTGTTCCTTTGGTTGAACCTGCCATTGAACCTTGAACCCATTGAACCTTTGAACTAAAGTGGTTCAATGGTTCAACGGTTCAAGCCACCTTGATTTGGCCAAATGTTTAGAAGCCGATGAACCAATTGAAGTGATTGAATTTTTGAAACTTGATGAAGTGCTTAACTCTTGCCAAAGACGTTGAACTTGCTGGTGGTGTTTGCTGATGGAGATTTTTGTTCGAACCAAGGCATTAAAACAATCCCAAAAAATGACTAAGTGTTTAAAAATTGATTCCTTTGATTGAAATTGCCTGCAAAAATCTTTGAATCTGTATAAATGAACCTGCTTGTAGAATCTAAAGATACAAAGTCTGTAGAAATCAACATGTAAAATCCATGGAACTTGACTTGTAAAGTTTGTAGATTTTCTGAGAAGCTTTGAAAATGAGAAATATGAATATCTAAGACAAATTTTTGGAAAGGGAAGAGATAATTTTGGTCTGTAGGACCAAAATAATTCAAATGTTGTCCCAAAAATGAGTGATATTTTTGGGGGACAATAGCTGGCTCCAGTTGGGGAACTTCTATCAATTGCAAAATGAATTGAAAGGAGTAGAATCCAGAATCTCCAGTGCCTTCAAGTATGCCATTGGGTTACGGAGTCATGCTACCCATAAATGAAAGGCATCAAAAATAGAAATAAACAAAACAAAATAGAATTAAAAACTGTACAAATATACATATATACATATGCAATGATCTGATACTTCAAGAATTGAAGTATTTCAGATGCTGCTTCTTGAGAGATAGTGAAAATAGTGTGCCATCTTGGTAAACCAGCAAGAAGACATTTTGTCCCCAGAAATGGTGACGGGCGAATGGATCTCTCCACCAAAAAACCAATTTTTTGCGTCTTCCTCTTAGTCCTCCTTCTTTTTGCTCTGTGGCAGGACGTGGTCTTCAAATTGAAAACCATAACTCCTTGCTCTCCCTGCAAAGGGTTCCTTTCCCTGATTTTGATTTGTAGTAACATGGTCCATTACCATAATTGGTTGTTCTTCTAGTTCATTCCAGCATATGATTGGATTGTCCATATCAAACTCCTGACAAACTATCAGATTAACATCTCCTTTGATGTGAAGGAGTTTGACTTTGTCATCTTGAGAAATCTTCCATTTAAGCAGCAGAGATTCACATCCAGCTGTGTTGTTGGTGTTGCTGACTTGAAAATTGCATGAAGGAAGAATATCTCTTTGAGGAGATATCAACACAATTCTAACTTCATCATTGGTGGAAGAATTGTTGTTATCATTAGAAGCTGATCTCCTATCAGATTTCTCTTCATTAGAGATGGAAGATCCTTCCTTGTTTATACTACATCCTACCAATTCTCTTGAAGTCTTGTTTGGATCAATTCTTGGATTGTCAACTATAGGACTTTCATCTGTAGAAACATGAACATCCTCTGTGGTAAAGAAATAATTACCCCTGCCTGAAGACTCAGACAAAATTTTAGCTGTAGGGGTTGATGTTTGGGTGACCATGTATTTTGTCTCCAATAGGTCCGCATCTGGTTCTCCATCAATGTCCAATTGCTCAGGATTGACTTGCAGGGGTTTAAACTCAGTCATTTGAATTTTGGATTCCTTGACATGATCAATCATGTCAAATGACTGGAATGGATTTGGAAGAGAGGATGGGATTTCATCCTTTTGATTTCCAGGAGGGGAAGGACTGGTTTGTGAAGCTAAAGTAGAAGGGGAAGGCACAACAGATGTATTTACCTTTTGAGTGATTACAAGATCTTTTGGTTGAAAGGGCAGAGCTATCCCATGCTTGACAATTGTGACTACTGGCTATGATTGCTCTTCTATCTTTTCTTTATCATCTTGCTAGACTGATTGGTTCTTAGACTTGGTAAACACTTCATATGATCCATCTAAAACTTCTCCTTTGCTTACGAGTTCATCCTGATAATTTAGGAAACCAATGTGGGAGTCTCCAGCTGATTCTTCTTGATTGTCTTCAATGATATCAACGTCATTTTTTTTATTTAATTCAGGCTGATAAAAGAATTTTGATTCTGCTTCAAGATATCCCATTGCTGAATTAGTTAGAGGAGCTTCCAGGGCAAGTTTCCCTTGTGGGGGAAGAAGATGATTTTGTTGTCCTTGACTTTTGGCAACATTGCCTTAATATGACTGATTTGGGAATGTTCTTCTGTATGTAGGAGCAGAAGACATTCCTTGAGCCATTTGCTTTTTGAGAGAAAGGAGCTCATTTGCTAATTTTTGCACCATTGGATCTGTGGTGCTTGTAGATGAAAATTCAGAAGATGATGAAGCTCTATTTCTATTTGGATCTCTTCTAATTTTCCCTGCTAAGATGAGATCATCTTCTACTTTAGTGGATAAAAGTTGAGTTTTTGTGAGATCTATTTGGCCAGCACGCCTCAAGAGGAAACTGACTTTAGGTAGATAAGAATTAATGAAAAAGCATTTGAGATTCTCAGTTGTAGGTCTGGCAATTGTAGGAATTTTGTTTCTCAACTTGTCAAATTTAGCTATGAAGTCTCTCATAGGCTCATAAGGCTCTTTTTTCATCTGTGTAAGTTGAGCCAGAAGTGTATGTGCATCCTCTGCAGGTTTGAATCTGGCTTCAAACTTAGCTTTCAAAGTATTCCAATCAGTCACAGATCGAGCATGTAAATGGTAAAACCAATCTACAGTAAGACCTTGTAGTGTTTCAACAAAAAGTCTGACTGCTACATCTTCAAATTACACCCTGATTACTCCACAAGCTATACTGAATGCTACAATGTGTTCATCAGGATGAACTTTCCCATCACCATAGAATTTAGGCAAATTCTTCCTAGAACTACGTGGAAGCTCATGTAGAGGGGGAGTAAGATTGAGAGGGCCAAAAGCGTTACCCTAGGGGCGTTAAACTACCATTATAGGATACTAAAAAGGAGGGATAACAAATATCAAAGGGGTAATTATAGGCACAACTTTATCAACAACAGAAGTAGATACTTCGTCAGGTAATGGAAATCTGGCTTTTGTAGGAGGGAAGCTCTTGGTTCATTGTAGATGAGATGGTGAAGGAAACAAATCAAAATCACTTTGTTGTACCAACTCAAACACATGATCAATGACACCTTTATCCCTTTCACTTCGTGTATACCTTGAATCTGTCATATTGTAAAACAAAGGTGGAAAAGAATTGACTTTGCTTCAGTTAAAGCTTGAGGCTTTAAACTATGCATTCTTTTCCTGTGGTGTGGAAGTGAATGGAATGGATAGACTATAAATGGATAATGGGTATATCCCCAGTGGAGTCACCAAAAACTGTTGGTTGAATATTTTGTCTATCAGTGTACTGGTAAACAAAATAGGTCTTATCAGCCAAAGCAAGAAGATTAGTTGTCCTAATGTGTAAGTTTATCACATCAGAAGGAGACTTCTCTCTCCTCTCATCAAGGGGAGGTTCCCTGTGGATATGATATGTATATGTATAAACAGAAAATAATACTCAAGGGTTGGACCAGACATCCATCTCTCTTTCTTCAGAGGTGATGTATCCAAAACAAAGGAAAAACTCGAGAATGACAGACATCACTCCTCTTCTTTCAAAAGAACTATTCAACCAGCCACAAGAATACTCCTAGAAATAAAAGCAGAATATGACTGAAAGTATGGTAACCAGCAAATCAAGACATAGCACAAAGTCTGCACCTGAAATACTCAACAGTGATATATGAAGGGCAATGAAAGCTCAAAGTCTTCCCAAAGTCCTTTACATAGCAATATAAGAAAACACACTGAAGGCAACTTATGGAAGCACAAAGTCTCTCCATAGTTGATTCTTCAGGACACCTTCCTAACTAATTTACTAATCCTACTTATTAAATTAATGAAACAAAAAAGATATCACAACACAAAGTCTGAAAAAGTCCCTTATTTTCATTAACAGAATATGATCAACAGAATGAGCACAAAGTCTCAATGATGCCTCTCAATTTCAGTAGAGTTTCGTTTAGATTGTCAAAAAGAAGATGATTTTACAATGAAAGAAAGTCCCTTATATAGCCACTTAAAGAAGGGCTTAGGAATAGTAATACATCATGATGCGTTGGGAAATGTTAGGAAGATAAGCTGGAACTTTTGGGGCCTTTTAACCTTTTGATATTTTTAATGTAGATGAACAAGCTACGCAATTGAAAGATTACAACTTTCAATGTCCAGCTGTCGGTCTGATCTTGTCTTCATTGTTCCTCTTTTCCAGATTGATTGAATCGGGTCTTGAATTCATTCATTATTCTATCTTTCCTCACTTTCAGCTGGTTTTTGTCTTAAATTATGGAAATGCATTTGGGTCTGTCGATCAAAGGATCAATAGTTATTTCATTGTCTTTAAAATTGACGTTTACATGCCCGTGAATGTGATCTCAACGGCTAGTTGACTATCCTGAATTTGACGTCTTTATGGGCATCACCCCTTGGTCTTTTTTTGGATTTTGGCTTTGCCCTTATAGATTGGACTTGTCCTTTTTGGGCCTTGAGAAATGGCCTGTGTCAAGTCAGAATGATCCTTCACTTTGGCCGCTGAGAGTTCCCCGCAAGGGCACTTACCCTCGGGGTCCTTCGGCAGCTCTTTGCTTTGGCAGCCCTTTACTTTGGTAGTCCCTGCAGACATTTCCTTTAGGCAAATGTTCCCCGCAGACGTTTCCCTGGGGATTATTCTTGGGTGTTTGATTTGAAAGCTCCCCGTGGGTGATTCCATAGACATTTGTCCCACAGAAAATTTTTGTCGACAAAAAGTCTGGGGAAAATTACCACAGACAAATAGTCCACAAAAATTTGTTCCACCAAGCTCCTTTGAAAATGTCTTCGGGTTTTGCCTTAAACAAATCTGAAAGAATTACCTTTCGGCTTACTTAAAAGAAATGATCCTCTAGAAAGGTGCTTTTCTTGATTAAGTGCCCTCCGCAAGGGTACTTGTCCTTCAGAAAGTCTTCTTTTGTTTTGAACCACCCCTTTGAACTTGGATGATGAACCATTAGTTGAACCAGTTTAATGGTTCAATGAAGCGCGCCAAGTCCCTTTAAACCAAAAATTCGATGAACCGTTGGATGAACTTTGACATTGAACCAATCGATTGAACCAAGGCTTTGAACCAAAATGGTTCAAGCCAATGGTTCAAGTCGATGGTTCAATGAATAAAACAAGCCGATAAACTAAGCATTGAACCAAACATAATGTACTTGCCTTTGAACCAACAGGAATTTTGACGTTGAACCAAAAGATCGAACCAATCTATTGAAACAAAGGGAACGAACCATCTGAGTGAAATAAAGCATTGAACTACTTGGTTGAACCGAGCCATTGAATTGTTCCTTTGGTTGAACCTGCCATTCAACCTTGAACCCGTTGAACCTTTAAACCAAAGTGGTTTAATGGTTCAACGGTTCAAGCCACCTTGATTTGGCCAAATGTTTGGAAGCCAATGAGCCAATTGAAGTAATTGAATTTTTGAAACTTGATGAAGCGCTTAACTCTTGCCAAAGACATTGAACTTGTTGCTGGTGTTTGCTGATGGAGATTTCTATTCGAACCAAGGCATTAAAACAATTCCAGAAAATGACTAAGTGTTTGAAAACTGATTCCTTTGATTGAAATTACTTGCAAAAATCTTTGAATTTGTATAAATGAACCTGCCTGTAGAATCTGAAGATACAAAGTCCGTAGAAATCAACATGTAAAATCCATGGAACTTGACTTGTAAAGTCTGTAGATTTTCTGAGAAGCTTTGAAAATGAGAAATCTAAATATCTAAGACAAATTTTTGGAAAGGGAAGAGATAATTTTGGTCTGTAGGACCAAAATAATTCAAATGTTGTCCCAAAAATGAGTGATATTTTTGGGGAACAACAATACCTAAAGTCCAAATAGGTGTAAACACAGTCAAACCCATAAATTATCCAAAGTTCTAATTCATATCTAAAATACCCAAAATGAATATATACAACTAATTCTAAAAATTAAGCTCGATTCGCAAGTATTTATCCTTCAATAATAGCTCCTTATTTATGAACAAAGTTTTTTGTGTTGAAAGAGAGTTTAAGATAATATTTCATATAATCTTAAATAGTCATGGAAATTCTATGGCTTTACCCAAAACCCTCAGGTTACCTTGAGTTGAATGTGAGGATATATGGAGGCCTAGCCTTCCACAGGGCTCCACATACAACCTATTAATATCTAGTTTCAAACAAAGAAAAACTAGTAACACAAACTTAGTTCAAAAACCCATTCATTATTTCACAAGGAAATGAATTACAAAACCTACCTGTGAATGCCAAAGAAGTCATGTGTATTCCTTTACCTTTCTTTCAAATTATCACTTTATTATCTTCATTCAAATCTCTCCTCTATATCATGTATCATCCCATCCATATCCCCCACTAAATTCTTTTTATTCTTTTTCATCGTATTACTCTCCACCATTAATAGCCACTTCAACTGAACATATAAATGCATGTAGAAATTGCTCAACAAATTTCTACAGTTTGTTACCATGAATTCCACTAGAACCTCCATTATCTTAACAAATAATAATCATTATTATAGGAATATAACATTTGCATGTCATTGACTTAACAAATAATCATTAGCTTCCCAAAATAAACCAACTAAATCATAGGTCACATAGTCCCTAAGTTTATTCCATACAAATACTATCAACTAGTCAATATCTAATATATTCCCATGCAAAGATTATTAACCAAATCAAATAGAATATTGATTATATTGGATGACAATACTCTTAAGTATTACAAGACTATAGTTCTATGATACTATGTTATCCACTAACATACATATCAAATAAAATGATTTACTAAAATCGTTTAAAAATTAAAAATAATGTATTCATATATATAAAAATCAAACCATGGGTCAACAATTAATTAAATACAATGATATTTAAAAGCAATGTTATTTATATATTTTGACATATATATCTAAAAATAAACTAACATTAATTAAATTCATTAAAATATAATAACATTATACTATGATCCATACTTAACAAGGCAGTAAGGTAAGTAAAACATAACCGAATTCACTCATTCAGTCAAATAATTGCATTATATAAGATAAACTAGTATGATCACAAAACTAGTGAAATCACTCAAACAATCAGTACGATCATCATTGGCAATCAAAATTATACCAAAAATCATATTAACAATAACCTAAAATAAAATTACACAAAACATGTTATGTTATCTATATCAAATAATTATTTATGAAACGTGATATATTAAGTGGTATGTGCAAGAGTTTTTGGCTTCATTCTCTATCATCCCCCAATGTCTCCATCTAAACCACCCTCTCTAATGATGCTCTCCCTCTATCACACTCTTAAGGGAAGAACTTTTCCTAGATCTACCTCACAACAATGAAGGTAGTTAGTCCAAACATCATTGTATCCTTAGAATAATGTTGTATAAACATGATCACAATGTATAGAATATAAAAGTGCTGCTAACTCATATAAAATAATCATGTAAATTGAGAAACACAAACCATCCTATAATAAACATATTTCATTAAGATTAATCAAACATTAATAAATTAATTAATCAACCATAATAATCCATGGATCAAATAGGTTATTCAACTTAGAGAGAAATTAAGTTGTGACATCCTTCCCCCCTAAAATTGATCATCATCCTGATGACATTTATTTAAACATAAGTTATGAATTAAAAATATTATTCAAAAAAAAATAATATAATATAAAATAATAAATCAAGTAATCAAATATGAAAATATCCTATAAAACTCACCATAGTCCTCCCAAGTGGCACTATCCTCAAATTATTGGTCCCTTAGGACCTTGCATTATGACATTTATTATGCAAAAAAAAAATTTGAGTGTCAATTAATATGGTTGGTTCTACCATGACCACCTTAGGGTCTATAACCTACAAAAAATTTATATCCAACACATGTGAAGGATCAACAATATACTTTTTAAGATAAGGCACATGCAAAACATTATAAAAAAAGATAGATTTGGTGGCAATGCAAGCCTATATGCTATAGGTTTGACCACTTATAAAACGTCAAAGGGTCCCATATATCTTGATGAAAATTTTGATGACTTCCTAAATTTAATCAATTTTTTTTTAGGATTAACCCATAAAAAAACTTTATCACCAATAGATAACTATCTAGCCATTCTCTTCAAATCAACATAATGTTTTTGTCTACCATTGGCCTCAACCAAACTCTGCTTGATTGTCTTGACTTACTCTTCCATTTCTAAACACATCTTCAGTCCAAAGACTACCCTATCTTCTAACCTATTCCAACTGATTGGTATTCTACACTTCTATCTATACAATGCCTCAAATGGATCCATCTTCAATGCTGATTGGTATGAGTTATTATAAAAAAAACTCAACCAAAAAAAGTTAATCCTCTCATATTGTTGATCTATGTAATACATATGAAGGCGATCTTCCAAAATTTGGTTAACTCACTCTATTTTTCCATTAGTTTATGGGTGATATGTAGTGTTGAAGTTAAACTGAGTACTTAGTGCTAAATTCAAAAGTCAACCAAAATTGAGAACTCATCCCTCGATCTAAAATGATCTTATCTAGAAAACCATTCAATTGATACAATTACTTCATGTATCTCTTTGTAAGTATAGGTACATCATCTATAAATATTTCTTGGTATGAAGTGATCTACCTTGGTTTAGTTTATCAACTATTACCAAGAATATATCATGCATGTTCTATGATAATGGTAAACCTTGGACAAAGTTCATACTGATCACCTACCATTTCTATTATGGTATGTTGTATGGATATATAAATCTAGCTAGATACACATTTTCATCTTTCACACACTGACATTCTAAACCATGAGACACAAAATCCACTACATCTCTCTTAATTTCTTTCCAGAAATATAGTGGTCTAAGCTCAACCATGAATTTGGTTACTCTTGTATGTCTTAAATATGGGGCACTGTGCAATTCCTTTAGCATTGTGCTCCTTAAATTATCTATATCAAAAAAATATATCCTACCATTATACTATAAAACTTCCATCATTCTCTATCCTAAAACCCTTGTATCTAAGATCCTAAGTGATCTTAAATAATGATTTCTTAACCTAATCATAGAATTCATCTCCTGATGAGAATCTGATCACTTGATCCCATAAAGTACTCATGATAGTATCCATGTATGCTATGTACCTCCTACAACTTCAAACATCAAATACTCTATTCTCCTTGCCTTTGATATAATTAATATTGAAATCATAGTCATATAACAACTCCAAATATCATCTTTGATGAGGATTTAGATTCAATTGGGTGAAGCTATACTTGAGTTTCAAGTTATCAATATTGAGCTTAAATGGTTTTCACAAAAGATAATACTCCAAAATTGCAAAGCATGCACAATTTATACAAGTTCTAGGTCATGAGGGGCATCATTCAACTCATATGGATTTAGTTTCTTAGAATCATAGGCTACCACTGAACCATCTTGCATAATAACTCCTCTAATTCCATCCCTAGATGCATCAGTGATCACTGAGAATTGATCATTAAGATCAAGAACTCTTAGCACTGGTGTTCAATTAAGCCTCCTTTTTAGTTCCTGAAAGGCTACCTAACACTTATCTGACCAAATGAAACTTTGATTCTTTCATTGAAGACAATTTATTGGATTTTTAATCTTAGAGAAATTCAAAACAAATTTCTGATAATAGCCTACTAATCCCATGAACTTCTTACCTCATTCATATTTTTTGGTGTCAAACACTCCATTATGGCTCTTATCTTTGCTATATAGATTGAAATAACATTCATAGAGATAATGTGTCCTAGATATTGCATGTCCTTTTATAAAAATGCTAATTAGACAACTTTCCATATAATCTATGGTTTTATAAACATTGTAAAACCAATTCCATATGTTGTAAGTACTCTTCCTCATTCTTGGAAAAAATAAGGATGTCATCCAAAAAGGCCAACATAAAACATTTCAATAATATTTGAACACATTATTCATAATATTTATAAATGTTTTGGAGCATTAGTCAATCTAAATGGTAACACTATAAACTTGTAGTGCCCATATCGAGTCCTGAACGTTATTTTCAGAATATCGTCTTCATAGATCCTCAAATGGTGATACCCTACTCTAAGATTAATATTTAAAAAAATTGTTTCCCCTCACATTTGATCAAAAATATAATCAATGCATGGAAATGGATATTTGTTCTTGATTTTTTCTTTATTCAACATCCTATAGTCTATACACATGCAAAGAGTGTCATCCTTATTTTTAATGAAGATAACTAGAGCACCCCATGGTGAAATACTTAGTCAAATTATCCCTTTGAACAATAACTCCTAAAGTAATGGATTTAACTTAACCAATTCAGTGGTTACCATTTTGTATGACACCTTAGACTATGGTTCTAATCTAAGTATAATATCAATTGAGAAATCAAACTCATGCTTAGGTGGAAATCCAGGTAATTATTCTAGAAACACGTCATGAAAATTTATTAGAAAAGGATAATATTCGATAGATGGTTATTTATATTCTTCCATCTCATTTATCTTAATGATAAATGCCTGACATCTCTTCCTTTGATATTTATTTATTTTAATTATAGAAATATGCCTTAGCATTAACTCCCTTGTTTCACCCTGAAGTTGTGTCTGATTTTTAAAATCATCTTAACACTCAACCTTATTTAGAAAAAAATCAACGTTGGCTTTATGTTTTGCAAGACAATTGACTCTTTGGATCATATCATATGATCCCAATGGTGTTGCATAAATCTCTACTACTGTAGTGAACTTAGTCAATCTAATCTCTACTTTGACTAGCCATTTGTTAACTTTGTTTGACCTTTGACTCCATGTATTTGCCATTATTCCCATATTGTAATGACCATGTATTTGCCATTACTCCAAATTTTATAGATAATTTATTAAGCATTCTAGGTGCAATAAAACATTATGTATCTCTTATATCAATCAAAATAGAAATTGGATGGTTGAACAAAATACCTAATAATTCTATAGGTAAGGCTTGATACTTAGTGTATCGATTATCAATAGCTACATGAATCGACTGTTGAAATGTACCTTGATGAGAGTTGAACCCTTTTTATTTGATTTTTCTTGAGGACATTCTTGAATAAAATGGTCACCTCCACATATGAAGCAAACTCTAACTGGTCCTTTCTTCTTAGTCTATTGGTTTCCCTTGAAACCATTACCAGGACTTTTATTCCATGAACCACTGTTGAACTTGACATTTTTATTCTTGAATTGACTCTTGAAATCTCCACTCTTTTACTTCCAATTATTTTTATTTAAAGTTAGTTTAGAACTTCCAAATTTATTTTTGAACTTATCTCTGACCTAGGTAAGAGATTTTAGGTTTTGTTCTTGCTTGATCACCTTCTAAAACATTTGATCCATGGTGGATGGGCCATATACATCTCCTTTACAACCTATTTGGGGTTTAAATCCCATGATAAATTTCTTGATTATGAACCTCTCATCTACCTGATATTGAGGTATATACTTAAGAATCTTTGTGAATTTCTCCTAGTATTCATTCACCATCAAATCCCCTTATGTAATATTCTAAAAATTCATAATATTTTGATCAAAATACAACTTTGGAATCCATCATGACCTAAATAGTGTCACAAACTATTCCTAAGAAGTGATGGTTGAGTCAAGGTTCATCTCAAGCTTCTTGTTTGCCCACCCAATCGTTGCTTCACTAGAAAGTTGATAAGCTCCCCAAACTACTTTCATGACTTCATAATAATTCTAAATCTTGAAATACTTCTCTATTTTTGTCAATCATGCTTCATGTCCATCCCCTAAAATATTTACATCAAACTTAGATGGATTCACTTTTTTCATGTCACGTGTCAACTCAGTAACTGCTTGAGCTCTCACATCATGTGGCACCTCTTCATGCCTCTACTCTTGAAGATGTTTCTATTCATTAGGATGTTCTTTAGGTTCTTCTTGACCATTTTCCTCTTCATGGCCATGCATTTCCTATTCTAGGTTTTCAATTGGTCCTAAGTATCTTGTATGGTTATGAGGATTTGTTTAAACTTTATAGCTTGCTCAATGACAAATTGATTTATATCAATAGGCAGTCTAGTATTCAAATTACCCTCACCTCATGGTTTGGTGTGCACCATTGTTCTTCCTGCTTATCAGTAGAATAAGTTTGTGTTAATAAATACATTAAGTCTTATATTTTGAACCTCAGCTCTGATATCACAATGTAATACCTCCATTGAGTTTTATTAAAATATTATAATAATTAAAAAAAAAAATTAAATATAGATTTCACCATGAGAAACCTAACTAATGATCTTCAATTAACTTTATTAATTTAGTTAACCATATAGGTTATAACTCATCCACTTAGCTTAGGATCACTATGAATAAATAAAGAAATCATGATCAATACTGAAACAACAGTAAATATTACATATCATCATAAATGAAGTAGTATAAATATAGCCATGGTTGATACCACATCAAAACCATTGTTGTATAAGTATAGTGTATAAATATTACAATTTTTATAAATACATAATAATATCTCAAATGATAAAACATGATGCAAAGCTCCTCTAAGCAAAGTGTCCATGCCTCAAGAGTCTCTATGACTCAAGTGTGTCTATATATATATAATCTCAAGTGTAGTCTCAAGTATAGTGTTCCAGCTAAGAGGGAGAGCATCATTTGAGCACTTTTTCACACCAACCACAAACCATAGATCTACCATACTATCTCCCAAACAAGGAGATGGCCCTCCCTTCGTAGATGGGTAGATAATGATGATGTAGAAATCTAGAGTAACAAAATAGAATCCATGTGTTGAATATATATAATACATAATGTGTACCATAATGAAATCTATTTTAATATGATATCGCACAAATATGAAAACTATATCAAAATATGAAATGATAATGTTTATTAAACATTACTTTGTATAACATTTTCAATAATAAATGATCTCTATGATCAGTCAAATTCTTACACACCACTCAATCAGATTATACCTCATCTTACATTGATGGTAATAATTAAGCTAGTGAAATCCATCTACAACTTAATTAGGGTCATGAATACGAGATTCAGTAAAATAAATAATAATATTAAAACCAATAGATTCATTAAAAAAAATCATTTAGCAAATCAAAATTATTATAAGTACAAAAATATCACATAAATTCATTTAGTCCATCAAATGAAGTGAAATGAATCCATTATTTTAATTTATTACATATAATAAATAGAATCCAAAAATAGTCTTAAAAATACCATCCAGGTATGATCACAGCAAAACTGTCAATTACCTATCATATTAAGTAGCTTATAATATTATTTCTCCATGAAATAATAATATATCATAAGCTCATTTATAATATATACTAAACATATAAATTAAGCCATTCCAACATCATAAATGCTTTATATTTAAACTTTTAAATACATTATTTTAATGCTTATATCTTTAACATTAAAATATATCACAAGCAATTAATTACACACCCATTGGTAATAATATTTTCATGCAAAATATAGCTAAGTATAAAATGCATATATATCTAAATGGTATAATCAAACCAAATATGTTACACAATTCATAATCATGCATTTATACCATATACATACATAAGTATGTATGTATATTAAAACCCTCTAAATTACTTTTAATACAATACAATTATTTATCATATATGGTATATTCTAATTAGACATACATTGTTTATGACTTAGAGTATTTTGTATACGTAATGTATACATCTAGTCCATAAAATAGCCCCATAGCCCCTTTTAAAAAATTAGATAAGTCCCCATATTTATACTTGCTTGATTCAAACATATAGACTTTCACTATATCCAAATGTAGCATACAACCAATGATATGTTCCATTAAATTAAACAAAGCATCCCTAGTTCAATTGTTTTGAGATTTTGACATAAACATAATGTATATGATTAAATCCATAAGCACAGTCGAATAAGCCCCAATTGGGTCTTCTATTATAACAACATAAAATAGTTTATATAAATTTTATGCATTTATACATATAAATCTGATACCCAATCCCCCATTTGACTATATTAAACTTTTCATAGTTTAAAAGATAATTCTGAATACATAGTCATCTCTATTATAGGTGTATTTCCAACATTTAATGAAAACAATTCAAACTTAAGAAATATATAATAGTTATGGGTATAATCTATGCATAAAACTGTGTATAAAGTCTATAGATAGTCATTTGCCTACCCTTACCTAGGTTTTATAAAATGATTATACTGACTAATTCCCAAAGCTATAACAAACAAGTATGTATGCCATTTGTTTTTATAACATAGTCGATAGTACAAATATAATTGTAATCTGTATGTATTTGATACAAAAGTCAACATAACCCAAACAAAACCATAACCCCCAATTCACCTATATAGGTAACTTAAAAATGTAATACATATTGTCCTCTATTAAATACTAAATAATTCAAAATACAGGGTTATCTATATACATGTATATGTACATAGTCACCCCTTAAATCCCTAAGAATCAAGTTCAAGTATACATACATACATACATATAAGTATAACTATGTATATATTCATAGACCCATTTTGTATAATGAATTTCATATTTTATACCTAAAATACAAATAAGTGTATACACAGTCAAACCCATAAATTATCCAGAGTTATAATTCATATCTAAAATACGCAAAATGAATATATACAACTAATTATAACCATCAAGATCGATTCACAAGTATTTACCCATCAATAATAGCTCCCTATCTATGAACAAAGTTTCTTGAATTGAAAGAGATTTTAAGATAAGATTTCATAGAATCTTAAATAGTCATGGAAATTCCATGGCTTTACCCAAAACCCTTAGGTTACCCTGAGTTGAATGTGGGGTTCTGTGGAGGCCTAACCTTCCACAAGGATCCACATACAACCTATTAATTTCTAGTTTCAAACAAAGAAAAACCAGTAACCCAAACTTAGTTTGAAAACCCATTCATTATTTCACACAGGAATTGAATTACAAAACCTACATGTGAATGCCAAAGAAGTCATATGTATTCCTTTATCTTTCCTTCAAATTATCACCTTATTATCTTTATTTAACTCTCTCCTCTATGTCATGTGTCATCCTGTCCATATCCCCCACTAAATTTTTTTTATTCTTTTGCATTGTCTCACTCTCCACCATTAATAGCCATTTCAATTGAAAGTATAAATGCATGCAAAAATTGCTCAACAAATTTCTACATTTCATTACCATGCATTCCACAGGAACCTCCATTATCTTCTCCAAAATGATGCTTAACTCAAAATCAATGGATGATTAGAAACCCTAATTATCCTGAGACTTCCAAAGAATTTCATAATAATCATTTTATATTCCTATAAAATTTGTATGTCATTGACTTAACAAACAATCATCAACTTCCCAAAATCAACCAACTAAATCATAAGTCACATAGTCCCCAAGTTTATTCCATGCAAATACTATCAACTAGTTGATATCTAATTATTCCCATGCAATGATTATCAACAAAATAAAATAGAATATTGATTATATTACATGACAATACTCTTAGGTATTAAAAGATGATAGCTCTATGTTGCCACACTATCTAATAACAAACATAAAAAATATAATGATTTATTAAAATGATTTAAAAATTAAAAATAATGTATTCATATATATAAAAATCAAACCATGGGTCAATAGTTAAAAGAAATACAAAGATATTTAAAAACAATGTCATGTGTTATATTTTGACATATAGATCTAGCATATATATATATAAATAATAATCTTTAATTATTATTATTTAAATCTTATAAATCAAATAATAATAATAATAATAAAATCTATTATAATACCATATCATTATACTATGCATCCATACTTAACAAGGCAGTAAGGTAAGTAAAACATAACTGAATTCACTCATTCAGTCAAACAATTACATTATATGAGATAAACTAGTATGATCACAAAACTAGTGAAATCACTTGAACAATCAACATGATCATCATCAGCAATCAAAATTATACCAAAAATTATATTAACAACAAACTAAAAGAAAAGTACAAAAAACATGATATGCTATCTATATCAAATAATTATTTACAAAACATGATATATTAAGTGGTATGTGCAAGGGTTTTTGGCTTCATTGTCTACCATCCCCCAATGTCTCCATGTAAAACACCCTCTTCGATGATGTTCTCCCTCTGTCACACTCTAAGAGAAAAATATGTCCTATATCCACCTCAAAATAATGAAGGTAGTTATCCCAAACATCCTTATATCTATAAAATAATGTTGTATAAACATGATCACAATGTACAAAATATAAAAATACTGCTAACTCATAGCAACTAATCTTATAAATTAAGCAACACAAACTATCCTATAATAAGTATATGTAATAAATCTTAATAAAATATTAGTAAATAAACTAATCAATCATAATAATCCATGAATCAAATAAGTTATTCAACTTAGAGAGAAAACAAGATGTGACATCCTTCCCCCCTAAAACTGGGCATCATCCCGATCACATTTATTTTAACACAAGTTATGAATTAAAAATATTATTTAGCAAAAACTAATATAATATGTAGTAATAAATCAAATAATCAAA
The DNA here is from genome assembly GCA_037957365.1 of Torreya grandis. Taxonomy (NCBI): domain Eukaryota; kingdom Viridiplantae; phylum Streptophyta; class Pinopsida; order Cupressales; family Taxaceae; genus Torreya; species Torreya grandis. The sequence continues at coordinate 267,368 of JARHVA010008327.1, forward strand.
TGTGGAAATAGCCTGTAAAACTCATCATAGTCCTCTCAAGTGGCACTATCCTCAGAATATTAGTCTCATAGGACCTTACACTGTGACACTTCTCTATTATGCAAACAAAGTTTACATGTATCAATTACTATGATTGATTCTACCATAACCACCTTGGGGTCCAGAACCTATAAAGAATTTCAATCCAACACATGTAAAGAATCGGTAATATACTTTTTAAGATAAGACACATGGAAAACATTATGTAAAATAGATAGAGTTGGTGGTAATGTAAGCCTATACGCTACAGGGTTGACCACTTCCAAAAACCTCAAAGGGTCCCGCATATCTCGATGAAAATTTTGATGAATTCCTAAATTTAATCAAGATTTTCTAAGGGTTAACCCATTAAATACTTTGTCACCAACAAATATCTATTTAACTATTCTCTTTAAATCAACATAACATTTTTGTCTACCATTAGCTTTGGCCTACCTCTACCTGATTATCTTGACTTGATCTTCTATTTCTAAAAGCATCTCAAGTCCAAAGACTACCCTATCTTCTAACCTATCCCAAATGAATAGTATTTTACACTTCTTTTCATATAATGCCTCAAATAGATCCATCTTCAATGTTGATTGGTATGAGTTATTATTAAAAAACTCAACCAATGAAAGTTACTCTTTTTACTTGTATTGTAGATCCATTCAATACATACATAGGAGATATTCTAAAATTTGGTTAACTCACTCTATTTATCCATCAATATATGGGTGATATCCAATTTTGAAGTTAAACTGAGTACCTAGTGTTGAATTTAGAGTCAACCAAAATCAAGAACTCATCCCTCGATCTGAAATGATCTTATCTAGAAAACCATGAAATCGATATACTTCCTTCATGAATCTCTTTGTAAGTGTAGGTACATCATCTGTCAATTTTTTTGGTATGAAGTGAGCTACCATATTTAATTTATCAACTATTACCAATATTGTATCATGTATGTTCTATGATAATGGTAAATCTTGGACAAAGTCCATACTGATCACCTAAAATTTCCACTCCAGTATGTCGTATGGATATAGAAATCTAGCTGGACACACAAGATCATCTTTCACACACTAACATTCCAAACAATGAAACACAAAATTTGCTACATTTCTCTTAATTTCTTTCCAAAAATAAAGTGGTCTAAGCTCAACCATGAGCTTGGTTACTCTTGTGTGTCTTAAATATGATGCATTGTGCAATTCCTTTAGCATTGTGATCCTCAAATTATCTATATCAAGAACATATATCCTACCATTATACTATAAAACCTCCATCATTCTCTATCCTAAAACCCTTGTATCTAGGATTCTAAGTGATCTTAGACAACACTTTCCTAACCTGATCATATAATTCATCTCCTGATGAGAATTTGATCACTTGATCCTTAAAAGCACTCATGATAGTAGCCATGTATGCTATGTACCTCCTATGGCTTAGAGCATTAACTACTTTATTCTCCTTGCCTTTGATATAATTAATATTTAAATCATAATCAGACAAGAACTCTAACCATCATCTTTGATGAGGATTCAGATTCGATTGGGTGAAGATGTATTTGAGTGTCAAGCTATCAATCTTGAGATTAAATGGTTTTCCCAATAGATAATGCCTCCAAACTTAGAAATCATGCACAATTGCCACAAGTTTTAGTTCATGAAGGGCATCATTCACCTCATATGGATTTAGTTTCCTAGACTCATAGGCTACCACTAAACCATCCTACATAATAAATCGTCTAATTTTGTCCCTAGATGCATTGGTGATCACTGAGAATTGACCATTAAGATTAGGAACTCTTAGTATTGGTGCTAAAGTAAGCCTCCTTTTTAGTTCTTGAAAGGCTACCTAACACTTATCTAACCAAATGAAACTCTAATTCTTCTATTGAAGATAGGTGATTAGATTTGTTATCTTAGAGAAATTTAAAACAAATTTCTTGTTGTAGCTTGCTAATCCCATTCTTTGGTGATAGCTACTCCATTATGGCACTTATCTTTGTTGGATATACTAAAATAACATCCATAGAGATAATGTGTCCTAGATACTACATTTTCTTTTATAAAAATACTCACTTAAACAACTTACCCTACAATCTATGCTTTTGTAAATGTTGTAAAACTAATTCCAGATGTTGTAAGTGCTCTTTCTTATCCTTGGAATAAATAAGGATATCACCCAAAAAAAAAAAAAAAACATTCCAGGTAATATTTGAACACAGTATTCATAAGATTCATAAATGTTTTTAGAGCATTAGTCAATCCAAATGGTAACAGTGTGAACTTATAGTGCCCATATTGAGTCTTGAACATTGTTTTCAGAATATCCTCTTCACAAATCTTCAAATGGTGATACCCTACTCTAAGAATAATCTTAGAAAAGAATGTTTCCCCTCACATTTGATCAAAGAAATATTCAATGCATGTAAATTAATATTTATTCTTGATTGTTTCTTTATTCAACATCCTATAGTCTATACATAGGTAAAGAGTGTCATCTTTCTTCTTGATGAAGACAACTGGAGCACCCCATGATGACACACTCATTCAAATTAGCCCTTTTGACAATAACACCTAAATTTATGGATTTAACTTAACCAATTCAATGGTTGTTATTTTGTATGGCACCTTAGATTATAGTTTCAATTTAGGTATGATATCAATTGTGAAATCAAACTCGTGCTTAGGTGGAAATTTAAGTAAGTTTTTTAGAAACATATCATGAAAATTTCTTAGAAAAGGATAATCTTTGATAGATGGTTCTTGAATTTCATCCATCTCATTTATGTTAATGATAAATTATTGACATCCCTTCCTTTGACATATTTTGATTTGAATTATAGAAATATGACTTAGTGTCAATTGCTTTGTTTTGCCCTGAAATTGTGTTTGATTTTTGAAATCATCTTGACACTCAACCTTCTTTAAAAAAATTAAACCTTGTCTTTATTATTTGAAAGATAACTTATTCCTAGGATCACATCATATGATACCAATTATGCTACATAAATATGTACTATTGTAGTGAACTTAGATAATCTAATAACTGCTTTGACTAGCCACTTGTTAACTTTGACCTTTGACTCATTTTCATATTATAAAGACTATGTATTTTCCATTACTCCAAACTTTATAGATAATTTAGTAATCATTATAGGAGTAATAAAACATTATGTATCTCTTGTATCAATCAAAATAGAAACTAGATGGTCGAACAAAATAATGGATAGTTCTATAGGCAAGGTTTGATACTTAGCCTGTCGATTGTCAATAGCTACATGAATCCATTAATAAAATGTACCTTGATGAGAAATTTAACCCTTATTATTTGATTTATATTGAGGAAATTATTGATCAAAATGGTCACCTCCACATATGAAGCAACCTCCAACTGGTCTTTTCTTTTTAGTCTATTGGTTTCCCTTAAAACCATTACTAGGACTTTTATTCCCTGAACCACTGTTGAACTTGGCATTTTGATTCTTCAATTGACTCTTAGAATCTCCACTCTTTACTTCCAGTTATTTTTTTTGAAAGTTAGTTTAAAACTTTCAAATTTATTTTTTAACTTATCTATGACTTAGGCAAGAGATTTCATTATTTGTTCTTGCTTGATCACCTTCTCAAACACCTGATCTATGGTGGATGGGCCATGTACATCTACTTCACATCCTCTTTGTGGTTTCTTTCCCATGATGAATTTCTTAATTATGAACCTCTCATCTACCTGATATTGAGGTATATACTTAAGAATTTGGGTGAATTTCTCCCAGTATTCATTCACCATCAAATCCCCTTAAGATTCTAAAAATTCACAAGCTTTTGATTAAAATACAATTATGGAAGCCATCATGACCTAAATAGTATCACAAAATATTCCCAAGAAGTGGTTGTTGAGTTGAGGTTTATCTTGAGCTTCTTATTTGCCCACATAATTGTTGCTTCACTAGCAAGTTGATAAGCTCCCCAAACTACTTTCATGACTTCAGAATAATTATAAATCTTGAAATACTTTTCCATTTTTATCATCCATGCTTTAGCTCTATATCTAAAATAGTTCCATCAAACTTAGGTGGATTCACCTTTTTCATGTCACATGCCAACTCAGTAGCTACTTGAGCTCTCACATCATGTGGCACCTCCTCATGCCGCTGCTCTTAAAAATGTTCCTAGTTATTAAGATGTTATTCAAGTTCCTCCTGAGCATTCTCCTCTTCATTTCCATGTATTTCTTATTCTAGGGTTGTAATTGGTCCTTAGTATCTTGTATGGTTGCAAGGATTTGGTTAAATTTTATAGCTTGCTCAATGACAAATTGATTTAGATCAATAAGTAGTTTAGTAATCAAAGTACCCTCACCTCCTGGTTTGGCATGCACCATTGTTCTTCATGCTTATCATTAGAATAATTTTATGTTAAAAAATATATTAAGTCCTATATTTTGAGCCTCAACTCTGATACCACAATGTAACAACTCCATTAAGCTTTACCAGAATATTACAATAATTTTTTTTAAAAATTAAATACACATATTCAACATATAGATTTCACCATGAGAAACCTAACTAGTGATATTTAACTAAATGTATTAATTTAGTTAACCAAATAGGTTATAACTCATCCACTTAGCTAAGGATCACTATAAACAAATAAAAAAATCATGATCAATACTGAAACAATAATAAATATTGCATATCATCATAAATGAAATAGTACAAATTTAGTCATGGTTGATACCACATGATAACCACTATTGTAGAAGTATAGTGTATAAATGTTACAATTTTTAGTAATACATAATAATATCTCAAATGATAAAACGCGATACAAAACTCCTCTAACCAGAGTCTCCATGACTCAAGAATCTCTACGACTCAAGTATACATAAGTAATTTCAAGTGCAGTCTCAAGTATAGTGCTCAAACTAGGAAGGAGAGCATCATTCGATCACTTTTCCATGCAAACCACGAACCATAGATCTCCCACACTATCTCCCAAACATGGGGATGGCTCTCCCTTCATAGATAGGTAGATAATGATGATGCAAGAATCTAGAGTAACAAAACAGAATCTGTGTGTTGAATATATCTAATACATAATGTGTACCAAAAATTTATCTATTTTAATATGATATCACACAAATATAAAAACTATATCAAAATATGAAATGATAATGTTTATCAAACATTAATTTCGATAAAGTTTTCAATAATAAATGTTCTCTACAATTAATCAAATTCATACACACCACTCGATCGGATCGGATTACACCTCATCTTGCATTGATGACATTAATTAAGTTAGTGAAATTCGTATACTACTTAATTAGGGTCATGAATGTGAGATTTGGTAAAATAAATATTAATATTAAAACCAATACATTCATAAAAATATTTCCCTTTAGCAAATCAAAATTATGCTAAGTACAAAAATATCACATAAATTCATTTAATCCATCAAATGAACTGAAATATAATTTATTATATATAATAAATATAATCTAAAAATAGTGCTATACATACCATCTGGGTATGATCACATCAAAACTATCATTTACCTATCATACTAAGTAACTTATAATGTTATTTCTCTATGAAACAATAATATATCACATGTTGATTTATAGTTTATACTCCACATATAAAGAAAGTCATTCCAACATCATAAATGCTTTATATTTAAACTCTTAAATACATTATTTTAATGCTTATATCTATAACATTGAATTATATCACAATCAATCAATTACACACCCATTGGTAATAATGTTTTCATGCAAAATAAAGCTAAGTATAAAATGCATGTATATCTAAAATGGTATAATCAAACTAGATATGTTACATAATTCATAATCGTGAATTTATACCATATAAATATGTATGTATTTATGTATATTAAAACCCTCCAAATTACTTTTAATACAATACAATTATTTATTATATATGGTATATTCTAAGTAGACATTCATTGTCCATGACTTAGAGTATTATGTATTCATAATGTATACATCCAATCCATAAAATGTCCCCATAGACCCTTTTTAAAAACTAGATAAGTCCCCATATTTATACTTGTTTGAATCAAACACACAGACTTTCACTAAATACAAATGTAGCATACAACCAACTATATGTTCCATTAAATTAAACAAAACATCCTTAGTTCAATCATTTTGAGATTTTCACATAAACATAATGTATATGATTAAATCCATAAGAACAGTCGAACAAGCCCCATTTAGGTCTTCTATTATAACAACATAAACTAGTCTATATAAATTTTTTGCATTTATACATATAAATCTGCATACCCAATTCCCCATTTGACTGTATTAAACTTTTCATAGTTTAAAAGATAATTCTAAATACACAATCATCTCTATTATAGGTGTAATTCCAACATTTAATGAAAATAATTCAAACTTAAGAAATATATAACAATTATGGGTATGATCTATGCTTAAAATTATGTACAAACTCTATAGATAGTCATTCACCTACCCATACACAGGTTTTATAAAATGATTATACCGACTAATTCCCAAAGCTATAATGAACAAGTATGCATGCCATTTATTTTTATAACATAGTTGATAGTACAACTATAATTTGAACTTGTATGTATTTTATACTAAAATCAACATAACCCAAAAAAAAATCATAACCCCTAATTGATGTATACATGTAACTTCAAAATGTAATACATACTATCCTCTATTAAAAATTGAATAATTTAGAATTCAGGGTTATGTATATAAATGTATATGTACATATTCACCTCTTAAATCCCTAAGAATCAAGTTCAAGTATACATACATATAAGTATATCTATGTATATATTCATAGACCTTTTTTGTATAATGAATTTCACATTTTATACCTAAAGTTCAAAAAGGTGTATACACAGTCAAACCCATAAATTATCCAAAGTTATAATTCATATCTAAAATACCCAAAATGAATATATACAACTAATTAGAATAATTAAACTTGATTCATAAGTATTTACCCATCAATAATAGCTCCCTATTTATGAACAAAGTTTTTTGAATTGAAATAGAGTTTAAGATAAGATTTCATATAATCTTAAATAGCATGGAAATTCTATAGCTTTACCCAAAACCCTTTTGTTACTCTGAGTTGAATGTGGGGCTCTATAGATTTCATAGAACCTTAAACAATCATGTAAATTCTATGGCTCTCTAGTAAGTTTGGGTTACTGGTTTATCTTTGTTTGAAACTGAAAGAGAGTTTAAGACAAGATTTCATAGAACCTTAAACAATCATGTAAATTCTATGGCTTTACGCAAAACCCTCAGGTTACCTTGGGTCAAATGTGGGGTTCTATAGAGGCTGATCCTTCCACATGGCTCCACATATAACCCATTAATTTCTTGTTTCAAACAAAGAAAAACCAATAACCCAAACTTAATGTGAAAACCCATTCATTATTTCACACAAGAATTGAATTATAAAACCTACCTATGAAATCCAAAAAAGCCATATGTATTCCTTTCTCTTTCCTTCAAATTATCACATTCTTCTCTTTCTATAACTCTCTCCTCTATGTCATGTACCATCCTATCTAGATCCCCCACTGAATTCTTTTTATTCTTTTTCATTGTCTTACTCTCCACCATTAACGGTTGCTTCAACTAACTGTATAAATACATGTAGAAATTACTCAACAAATTTCCACAGTCTATCACCATGCATTCCATAGGAACCTCCATTATCTTCTCCAAAATGATGCTTAACTCAAATTCAATGGATGATTAGAAACTTTAATTATCCTAAGACTTCCAAAGAATTCCATAATAATCATTTTATATTCCTATAAAATTTGCATGTCATTGAATTAAAAAATAATCATCAACTTCCCAAAATCAACCAACTAAATCATAAGTCACATAGTCCCTCAGTTTATTCCATGCAAAGACTATAAACTAGTAGATATCTAATATATTCCCATGCAATGATTACCAACCAAATCAAATAGAATATTGATTATATTGCATGATAATACTCTTAGGTATTACAAGACTATAGTCATATGTTACTATGTTATCCACTAACATACATAGCAAATACAGTGATTTACTAAAATGATTTACAAATTAAAAATAATGTTTCATATATATAAAAATCAAATCGTGGGTCAATAGTTAATTAAATACAAAGATATTTAAAAATAATGTTATTTATATATTTTGACATATATATCTAAAAAATATATAAAAATAATAATCTTTAATTATTATTATTTAAATCTTATAAATCAAATAATAATAATGAAATCCATTAAAACATCATATCATTATACTATGCATCCATACTTAACAAGACAGTAATGTAAGTAAAACATAATTGAATTCACTCATTCAATCAAATAATTACATTATATGAGATAAACTAGTATGACCACAAAACTAGTGAAATCACTTGAATAATCAACACGATCATCATCAGCAATCAAAATTATACCAGAAAGATTTTTAACAATAAACTAAAATAAAGGTACACAAAACACGCTAAGCTATCTATATCAAATAATTATTTACAAAACATGATATATTAAGTGGTGTGTGCAAGGGTTTCTAGCTTCATTCTCTATCATCCCCCAATATTTCCATCTAAACCACCCTTTCTGATGATGTTCTTCCTCTATCACACTCTCAAATAAGAATTTGTCTTGTATCCACCTCACAACAATGAAAGTAGATAGCCCGAACATCATTATATCCATAAAATAATGTTGTATAAACATGATCACAATATACATAATATAAAAGTACTGTTAACTCATATAAACTAATCATGTAAATTAAGAAATACAAACTATCCTATAATAAACATATATTATTAAGCTTAATCAAATATTAATAAATAAACTAATCAACCATAATAAGTTATGGATCAAATAGGTTATTCAACTTAGAGAGAAATCAAGATGTGACATCCTTCCCCCCTAAAGTTGGTCATCATCTCGATGACATTTATGTAAACACAAGTTATGAATTAAAAACATTATTCAACAAAAAATAATATAATATGAAATAACAAATCAAATAATCAAATAATCAAATATCCTATAAAACTCATCATAGTCCTCTCAAGTGGCACTATCCTCAGAATATTGGTCCCATAGGACATTGTACTATGACATTTCTCTATTATGTAAATAAATTTTGTGTGTATCAATTACTATGATTGGTTCTACCATAACCACCTTGGGGTCAAGAATATATAAAGCATTTCAATCCAACACATGTGTAGTATCTGTAATATACTTTTTAAGATAAGACACATGGAAAACATTATGCAAAATAGATAGAGTTGGTGGTAATGAAAGTCTATATGCTACATTGTTAACCACTTCCAAACTCAAAGGGTCCCACATATCTCAGTCAAAATTTTGATGACTTCCCAAATTTAATCAAGATTTTTTGAGGATTAACCCATAAAAACATTTTATTATCAACAGATAACTATCTAGCTATTCTCTTCAAATCAACATAATGTTTTTGTCTACCATTAGCCTTGGCCAACCATTGTCTGATTTTCCTAACTTTCTCTTCTGTTTCTAAAAGCATCTCAAGTCCAAAGACTACCCTGTCTTCTAACTTATCCCAACTGATTGATATTCTACACCTCCTTCTATACAATTCCTCAAATGGATCCATCTTTAATATTGATTGGTATTGGTTATTGTAGGAAAACGTAACCAATGAAATTTACTCCTCTCACTTGTACTATTGATCCATATAATACATACAAAGGAGATATTCCAAAATTTGGTTAACATGCTCTATTTATCCATCAGTTTGTGGGTGATATGTAATGTTGAAGTTAAACTGAGTACCTAATGATAAATTTCGAGTTAACCAAAACCTATAACTTATCCCTCAATCTGAAATGATCTTATCTATAAAACCATGCAATCAATACACTTCATGAATCTCTTTGTAAGTGTAGGTACATTATCTGTTAAGTTGCCTAGTTTGAAGTGGGATACCTTGGTTAGTTTATCAACTACTACCAAGATCATATCATCCATGTTCTGTGATAACGATAAACCTTAGACAAATTCCATACTAATCACATATCATTTCCATTCTGGTATGTCATGTGGATATATAAATCTAGCTAGATACACATGTTCATATTTTATACACTGATATTCCAAACAATGAGACACAAAATCCACTACATCTCTCTTAATTTATTTCCAAAAATAGAGTGGTCTCAACTCAACCATGATCTTGGTTACTCCTGTATGTCTTGAATATGGGGCATTGTGTATTTCTTTTAGAACTATAATCCTCACATTATCTATATCAAGAACATATATCCTACCATTATATTGTAAAACCTCCATCATTCTCTATCCTGAAACCTTTATATCTAGGATTCTAAGTGATCTTAGACAATGTTTTCCTGACCTGATCATAGAATTCATCTCTTGATGAGAATTTGATCACTTGATCCCTAAAATTACTCATGATAGTAGCCATGTATGCTATGTACCTCCTATGGCATAGAGCATCAATTACTCTATTAACCTTACCTTTGATATAATTAATATTGAAATCATAATTGGATTTCATATAATTAATATTGAAATCATAATCAGATAAGAAATCCAACCATCATCTTTGATGAGGATTCAAATTTGGTTGGGTGAAGATGTAATTGAGTCTCAAGGTATCAATCTTGAGCTTAAATATTTTTACCAATAGATAATACCTCTAAACTTACAAAGCATGCACAATTGTCAAAAGTTCTATGTCATGAGGGGCATCATTAAACTCATATGGACTTAGTTTCCTAGACTCATAGGCTACCACTAAACCATCCTATATAAGAACTCCTCCAAGTCAATCCCTAGATGCATTGGTGATCATTGAGAATTGACCATTAGGATTAGTAACTTTTAGCACTGGTGCTGAAGTAAGCCTCCTTTTCAATTCTTGAAAGGCTACCTAACACTTATCAAACCAAATGAAACTCTAATTCTTCCATTGAATAGAGGTAATTGGATTTTTTATCTTAGAGAAATTTGAAACAAATTTCATGTAATAGCCTATTAATCCCATGAACTTCTTACCTCATACACATTCCTTGGTGTCAGCCACTCCATTATGGCTCTTATCTTTGTTGTATATACTAAAATAATATCCATAGAGATAACGTGCCCTAGATACTACACTTTATTTTTAAAAAATACACACTTAGATAACTTGCCATACAATCTATGCTTTCACAAATATTACAAAACCAATTCCAGATGTTGTAAATGCTCTTCCTTATCCTTAAAATAATTAAGGATGTCATCCAAAAAGACCAACATAAAACATTCCAAGTAATATTTGAACACACAATTCATAAGATTTATAATTTTTTTTAGATCATTAGTCAATCCAAATGGTAACACTATGAACTTGTAGTGCCCATATTGAGTCCTGAACATTATTTTCAAAATATCCTCTTCACAGATCTTCAAATTGTGATACCCTGATCTAAGATTAATATTAAAAAAGACTTTTGACCCTCACATTTGATCAAAAATATAATTAATTCATGAAAATGGATATTTTTTCTTGATTTTTTATTTATTAAGCATCTTATAGTCTATACATAGGCAAAGAGTGTCATCCTTCTTCTTGATGAAGACAATTAGATCACCCCATGGTGACACACTTAGTTGAATCAGATATTTCAACAATAACTCCTAAATTTATGGATTTAACTTAACCAATTCAGTGGTTGTCATTCTATATGGCACCTTATACTATGGTTCCAATCTAGGTATGATATTAATTATGAAATCAAACTCGTGCTTAGGTGGAAATCTAGGTAATTATTTTGGAAATACATCATGGAAATTTTTTAGAAAAGGATAATCTTTGATATATGGTTCTTTATATTTTTATATCTCATTTATCTTAATTATAAATTCCTGACATCCCTTCCTTTGAGATTTATTGAGTTGAATTGTATAAATATGCCTTAGTGTCAACTCCCTTGTTTCGCCTTGAAATTATGTCTGATTTTTGAAATCATCTTAACACTCAACCTTCTTCAAAAAACAATCAACCTTGGATTTATGATTTGCAAGATAATTGACTCTTAGGATCACATCATATTATCCCAATGGTGTTGTATAAAGATCTACTATTGTGGTGAACTTAATCAATCTAATCTATGCTTTGACTAGCCACTTGTTAACTTTAACCTTTGACTCATTCCCATATTGTAACGACCATGTATTTACCATTACTTCAAACTTTATAGATAATTTATTAAGAATTATAGGATCAATAAAATATTATGTAGCTCCCATATCAATCAAAATAAAAACTAGATGGTTGAATAAAGTACCTAACAGTGCTATAGGTAAGGCTTGATACTCAATCTATCGATTGTCAATAGCTATATGAATCCATTGCTGAAATGTACCTTAATGAGAAGCTAAACCCTTATTTTTTGATTTGTCTTGAGGATATTATTGATCAAAATGGTCACCTCCACATATGAAGCAACCTTCAACTGGTCCTTTCTTCTTAGTCTATTGGTTTCCCTTGAAACCACCATTTAAACCATTA
>JARHVA010008327.1:287500-511159 GCA_037957365.1 Torreya grandis
AAAATTAATACATTTAATTCTCATAGCAAGCACATTAAAAGAAATATAGTTTGAATTGTTATATTTAGTCTAAGCATATTGCCTTATAGCTATCAAATGTAAATTTTGAATTTAGAGCTCTATTATAAATTACAAATCCTTAACTCTATTACGACCAAGATTTTATATATTTTTCACATCTCAAGCATTTTTAGACCATAGTTTCAATGGCTTCCTCATCTCACATTCTAGTTCCTTTTGCATATTCAATTGTAGGGATGACTGAATACACTGATACAACAACTCTTAATCATGGTTTCATGCATTACTATACTATTTGGGATGAGATTTATGTAATCAAACCATATAAGGCTTAATACCAACTTTAAATTTTCACATGGAGGTAAAAAAATGACTTGTTAACAATAAAAGTAGTCAGTCTCCACAAAACAACTACCAAACAAGAGATAATGCCCTACATTAACCTATTGTTTGATTTATTTGTGAATGGGAAAATCTCTATAAAAATATTACATTTCAAACTCAACAAGATCCCAACAACGTACATAAGTGGAAATTATTTCAATAAGTATTACAGACTCTTTATGCTCGATATGACTTATAGATAGGATATGGTGAATTCATGGCTCTTTGCCAACAACATCAGAGTAATTTGAAAGAATTGGATGGCAATCCAAGTAGTTTTGTAGTTCAGGGTCCTACTTTGGCTATCCCAATTTCTATTTTTAGACCAAGGATGAGAATTTCCATGGCCCCATTGAACATAATATATGATCTCTCAACCATTACTTACATCAAAGAGATATGGGTCATGTTGTTATATATTATCCTGGTATCCAACAAAATAATAGCCTTAGAAGAGATTATTAGCTCTAATTTGATTTTTTTAATAAAAAATCATGGAATTCTACTGGATGATAACTTCTATATGATGTGGACTATGTGGTGGATGTTGTCACTGCAACTGATAACCATCTACAAAATACCTAAAGAATAGAATTTATGATGAATTCAATATTCTCCATGTGCACAAGTTTAGAAATCATATGAAAAGGTTAACTGAGACCTTTGATCCCATGGAATATCAAGCCATATACGAGAAGAACATGCCCTAGTTATCTAATCCTATAAATAAGACTATTCAAAAAATAGGTGACCATTGGTTATATCCTGAGTGCATTATAATTAGGATTGAAGGTACTAAGGAAAAAAATTTGTGCCTATCCTAGATTGTGCCTAATAATGTGGTTGAATAAGAAATTACTGCTTATTGGCTAATATATTTGTCCTTATATAAAGATATTTTATTTTAACTCTGTACCCTTCTCTCAAGAACAAATAAGTTAAACAACAAATGGGTGAACTATCAAGATTAGTTCCCCTCTAAATTAAGGTACAACTCCCTTTAATATTTTCAATGAATTTGAATATTTAGATACACTTTTAACCAAAAAGTGTTTAAAGACAGACTAATATCCATACATCATTATGTTATGAATATGAGATTTTATAACATTAATAGGTAAAAAAATACACATATTCTATTTTCAATAAAAATTAAATAGATAAACGTATATATGTTGACCCAGTAAATGATAAAACACACATAATAGATTGTCTAATGGAAAATTAATTACTATATGAAGGAAGATTTCACACAGAAAACCCACTTTCAAATACTCAAACTTACAGATCTAAGTACTCAATAATTAATTCTCATTTTCATTCGCAGATGAAAAATGTTTCAGACAAACATCACATATATTTGTAAAAACAATGGTCCAATTCTAAAATTTCTAACTCCTTTTTGCTCCTTTTTTAATGTACCTATCTTTTTTACAACCAAAAATATATATCATTGCCTTAACTCATCCATATTTTAAATTGAACTAGAGTTAAAGTAACTCTGACCCATATAGGATTTAGTTTTTACAAATTCAATAAATATCAAGTTTCAAATAGAAAAGTAACTGAATAACTGAATAAAAGAGACTATGCAAGTAAAATCATTGTTGAAGTGATGGACTAGGATCTCCAGATTTGTTGTATTCGGTGGGGTAGACACGTTGAGCTTTCCATTCCTAAAATGTTGTAACGAACTCCTAATTTTTTGAAAGATTGGGAATGCTGACATGTTTTATCTTTGCTTTCCAGATGTTTTCTTCCCTCTAATTTTTTTCCATCTTTTCTGTGTGCTCCAAGAGTGTGTCAAATAGTGACAAAGAAGTGACTCTACCTTTGAAATCTGAGAGAAGTTTTCAGTTGATAAGCTATCACTTTCTTTAATAAAGTTAATATTTTCCCTAAAGGACTGAATCATAGCATTGATGTATTTCTCTGGTTTTCCATCATCTTTTATGTAATTGATATCAATGCTCTATAGATCATGCTGTAATGACTGAATGAATTCAATTATTTCTTTGATCATTTTTGTGATTTCCAATCGTCCTTGTCTAGATATTGAATTTCTCCATTCAATATTTTTCTTACTTGCATATAATATATCTTCATCCAGTCCTGTCAAGTTCTTTACTGACAAAAACTTTGTTATCCCATATTTTTTCACTTCATCAATCTGATTCATCATGCTCATCCATTTTCTTTCCTCTTTTATCCACAAATCATTCTGAGTCTTCATATATTCAATAATGATTGTGGTCAGATCATATACATTCTTCAATTTATGAATGTATTTTGTACCTTTCAGGATGATGCCATCCAACCAACTATCAAATACTATGGTAATCATTATACCTCTGTGTATCTAATTCAACATCCTTTGATTGATAAGATATTTTGGGTCAAAAGACATGGGCATTTGGGTAATTGGTTATGGATCTGGACTATGAATGGCATCAATATATTTTGCTATTGACCATATAGTTTGTTTTAACTCCATTTTATCCTTTTCATCCTTCCAAGTTATGCTAACAATCCTTTTCATGGATGCTTCTAGATGATGTACATCCATGGCATGTGATGCAATCCCAAGGTCTACCTTTTCAACTGTAAATCTTGAATAGTAGGATCTTGAACTTCTTCATTGGTTTTTAGTCTAGCAATTTCTGCATTTTAGTTCCTTGTGTTTGGGTCAACATCTACCCTAGATGTCATTTTTAACTTTTTGGATTTAGGAGCTTTCCCTAAACACTTTCTCACCATATCTTCCAAGGGTAAATAAAATGGAACTACTTTCCTTTTATGACTAATTGAACTTTCTATCCATTTAGGTGCATAAGTTGAGGCTTCTCTATCAAGATTTGGTTGATCAAAAGGTACAATTGAAACAATAATCAAATTGGTAGAATCAGAAGGAATCATTATTTGTTGATCTATACTAACCTCTTCTGCCATTGGTGAATCAGATTCTTTATCACCTTTGACTTCTCCTGAATCCTCTTCAGAATTCAAATCCATAATCACTTTTTCAAAAATTTGATTCTTCTTCTTGATTTGAGTCCTTACCCTAGTGGCACGAGGAGGTAGGGTAGTTACAAGGGCCTTCTCAGATTCTTTGATGATAGGGTCCCTTCCAATTTTTGACTTGGAAGTACTTGCATCACAGATAGCAATAGGCTAGTTAGATGAGCTTATTAGGAATGGAGATTCAATTATTGTTGTACATTATTGGGAGACTATGTTTTGAGCTCCTCCTAATTTTTTCTCTCTCAACCATTTTTTAATTCTCCTTGTCACTGGAAGGGTCTTGACCTCAATTCTATCTTCTTCACTTTTCTCCCAGTCAATTTCTACAATAGGTGATTGTTTTATTTGATCAAATTGTGGATCAATCACCTGTTCATCATTATCAACAATTCCAAAAATGTCCATGTTTAATTTAAGGGTAATTATCTACCCTAGGGAAAACTTGGACCACAGTCTTATTTTGACTTCAAATTCATCTAAACAATCCTCCCAATAATTCTCTAATTGAAGAATATGTGAAAACCCTATCCAAGATTCAAGTTATCTCTGGCAAAACCTTTGTTGTCAAATTGTGTTCTAGCTGTGAAGTATTGAAAATTGAACTTCTTAAGATCCAATTCTAAATTCAAATCATTAGATGTTATTTTGCATGAATAACGTCCAAGTTCAATAGGAAAAGATATACCAAATTTATTCTTCATTGGGAATTTTTTATCTACATGTGTTGATTGCCTGCAGACTTTTATTAGCACAAATCGATCAAAAACATACCTGGGTAACCTCAAGGGTTCACCATTAAAACCCCTAAATCTAATATAAGTGAACGTAGAAAATTAAATGAAGAAACTACCATAGATATTAATTAACTGCATAACTTCATCACACAACCTCTTATTAATGTTATTTGACAATTTAAAAGTCATTTTCCCAATAAAAACATCATTGACCCTCCTGTAATCCTCATAGCAGTTTATGCATTTGTAACTGTGAGTAATAATCATAAATTTTAATGTCTTCAGCCAAGGGTGCATGAAGTAACCCTACCCATTGTCTCGTAGAAGCTATCAAATAGAGGATGTACGAAGACATATAAAATTCTCTATTTCCCAAACAATTACTTAAACCCTGATGCAAACATTCAGCTACAATGTCTTCCCAATCCAAATATTGTTCTCTTTGGAGGATCACCTGTATGAAGAAGCACACCCAGTCTTCTCAATAATATGCATGAGCATTGCCTTTTAGTCTGTTTAGTAATACCATGATATTTTGTACTTCTAGAATCATATGATTTATTGTTAATGGCCTAGGTAGTCTTGAACCTCCTTTTTGGAATTTCAAGAGCCAATTCCTAGCAATCACACTCTTGTAAATTGTTTTATTCATTGAAAAGTAACCATAAGAAGTAATACTAAGGTCAGAGTATTTTTCCTTAGGAGGGATTCTCATCACAAACATTAGGGTTTTCTATTGATATGTAGTAGAACATTACCATTTGTAGTCCTGATACACCTGTTTTGAGGTTCATATCTATTCCTGCATTCAAGGACTAATTCAGGGCATTGTATATCCATGGGAAAGGCCACAGCTTCAACCAAGCCACTTTCTACTATTTTCTGCATCATAGGATTCATCATAAGATTTATAGCCCTTTCCTTAAAATCTTCCAAATCATATTAGACTAGAGAAGTGTCCCCAATTTTAGGCAGAGAACATATGAGACCAAGGCCATGCTCGTAATCAAGACAAGTGGATTTCATGGCTACAAGTTAGAGAATATAATGAAAAGAGAATGTTTTGAATTTTTAAATAATACCATAAATTTAAAAGGATCCTTCTTTCCAACCAAGTAAAGGAAATAGTTTAAAATAAGAGTGAAACTCACCTTAAATTTATCTGAAATCACTACAGATTCAAGCAATCAAATATCTTATATCACCTTTGTTGTTCTCTTTTGTATCACCTAGTATGCTTGTTTGCTAAATTTGAATTGTTCTCTCTTTATACAGATATTAACTAAATCAAATAATTAAATTGAAATAATACATGCAAAACATGCTTGATAAGACACACATTCTAACATATGCATTAATGGCAAGCATATTTTACATGCAATTTTTATGAGTAATGATTATCTGTAACCTTGTGAAAATTCAAAATTTTCCACTTTATAGTGAGTTTCAGATATATTTTCCTCTAAATCTCCCGCTAGTTTTAACTTAGAGAAATCCTCAAGGCGAGATAAGAGTATAGCCATTGAACCATTGGACCATTGAATCATTGAACTTTTAAAAATATATTTCAACTTCGGGGTTCAATGATATGAAATGAACCACACAAACTGACCAATAGTCACATGATCTTTCTAAAAACTTTAGACTTTGCAACTTAGAACTATTGAACTCTTCAAACTTTAAGACATTGAACCGTTGAACTCTTCAAACTTTGAAGACATTGAATCATTGAACTTTTGAACTCTGAAAAAGGGTTCAAGTTCAACCGTAAGGTTCAAAGACATAACTGAAATACAAAGGAACAGTGCATTTTGAGAAACATTGAACCATTGAACTTTGCTATGTAGGTTCAAGCGATAGGTTCAAGTAGTAGGTTCAAGCGGTTTATTAATTTAGATAAGGGAACTGAGTGAACATGACTCTTTACAAAACATCAAGTATTAAATTCTTGAACTAGTGAACTTTTAAA
Source organism: Torreya grandis (assembly GCA_037957365.1). Lineage (NCBI taxonomy): Eukaryota > Viridiplantae > Streptophyta > Pinopsida > Cupressales > Taxaceae > Torreya > Torreya grandis. The sequence goes on from JARHVA010008327.1 coordinate 293,630, forward strand.
CTATTGAACTTTTAAACTCTGAAAAAGGGTTCGAGTTCAACCGAAAGGTTTAAATTCATAATTAAAATACACAAAGGGACAAACAATTCACTTTGATAAATATTGAACCTATTAAACCATTAAACTTGTTGAACTCTAAGAAAGGTTCAAGTTCAAAGGTTCAATTCTTCTAAAAATTTCACACACAAGAAATGATACGCAGTTGAACTTCTTTTATGGAAAAATTCACAAAAAATTGAATAAGGGCGACTCAAAAACTAACATTGGCTCTGACTGGGGACTATATTTTATAGCAAAATGTAGAGAACTCAACAACTCTGGTTACGTAGACTTAGAAATAGAAATGGAAGAAAAGAAGAAAGACAAACCAAAAACAGGAAAGGAAAACACAAAACACAACAATAAAAGAAAAGGTTATGTACAAAATAGGGGATACCTATTTCACAGTCAGTACAACTTGAGATCCTGTCCATTATAGGATAGGAGTAAAATAGCTCCATCTAGATATTCCAATTTAAAAGAATTAGGACCAAGTACCTGATGAATATTGAAAGGTCTTTTCTAAAGTGAATCAAATTCACCATATGCTCCTTTAGGTTCTCTCCTTTTATCCCATAGCAATACTTCATCTCCTTCCATGAACTTTCTGGGTCTAGTTTTTTTTATCAAAAATATTTTTAACTCTAGTTTGATGAGCAATAATATGATCAACTAGTTCATTCCTCTCTTCTTCAATCTTAGTTAAATACATAACTCTTTTCTCTAAAGAGTCTTGAAAGTACTAATATTCAATAACATTTTGTAATCTAGCTACAAATTATTCCAGAGGTAATCATAACTATGTTCCTATTACATAAACCAGCTTAAATGGTGCCATTCCTATTGCTCTTTTTGGTGTTACCCTGTCAGCCCAAAGTGATTCGTATAGTTTCTTATGCTAATCTCTGGGGTTATCACTCACTAATTTCTTCATGATGGCTATCAAGTTTTTATTACTAGACTATGCTTTTCCATTTCCTTGAGGGTAATAATTTGATGAGTGAGAAAGAGAGATATTATGTTCATAGCAGAATGAAGTAAGCTCCATTGAATAAAAATTGGTAGCGTTATCTGCCACAACCTTTTGAGGAACACCAAAATGTACCAGTATATTTTCTTTGATAAAATCACATACCACTTCTGAAGTAGTTCTCTTCATAGGGATCGCTTCAACCCATTTCAAAAAATAATCAATTGTTGTTAGAATGTGTGTATGACCAACACTCGAAGGAGGTGAAAGAGGACCAATGAAGTCTAATCCCCACTATTTGAAAGGTTATTCAATAATGACAGGTCTCATAGGTAATGTTGCAAGTTGTGGTCTTCCTGAGAATAATTTGCATTTTTCATAGTTAGCTAACCATTTATATGCATCTTTGAACATACTTGGCCAATAATAACAATTTCTAAGGATTTTTAATGTTGTAACCGAATAAGAGAAATGTCCATCACAGGCTTCATTATAAAAAACTTTCAACATTTTGCATTGTTGTTCTTTATCTACACATCTCAGAAAGGTTCCATCTAATCCCTTTTTGTACAAGATGTCACCCCATATCACATATTTTGTTGATTTTAACTTTAGATTCCTTTTCTCCTTCGAGGATGAATGACTGGGACAGTCTCCATAAGTAAGATAGTGTGCCACGTTTAAGAACCATGGATCTTGTAAACTCACCAATAGAGCAGTAGGAAGTTCTTCTTCTTCCTCTTCTTTACTTCTGGCTATCAATTTACATAAACTTTGATCTCTAACTAATTTGGTTGGCTTAATCTCCAGATCATATTCTTGAATTTTAACAACCCATGTTGCTCTATTGTTCATCCCTAGCCAAAGAATATTTAAGTTCATGTTTCTTGAGAGGAACACTCATAAAGGCTATTGGGGCTTCTACATTTACTTCATTTTTTTGTAACAAGATGCTAGACATGGTATGTTCTGAAGCATAACAGCAAATAATAAAATCTTTTTGGAAATTAGGATTTACCAAAGTAGGTGTTTGTGCAATTACTTCTTTGATATCTTCAAATGCTTTTTTGGCAACTTCATTCCATTTGAATGCTTTTCTTTCACTCATCATCCCCACAATATGTTTTGTAATCTCAACAAAATTAGGAATGAACCTTCTGAGAAAATTAATCTGACCAAAAAAAGACTTAACTCCACTCCTATTAGAAGGAAGAATTAACTGTTGTATTTCTCTAACTCTTTCTGGGTCAATTTTGATTCCACCTTTTGAAATTAGGTGTCCTAATAATTTCCCTTTTGTAACATATAAAACTAACTTCTTAGGATTAAGAGATATCCCATGACTCAGGCATCTTTGTAAGACAGTCTCCAGATCCTTCAGATGATCTTCTCTTTTTTTAGAGAAAATAGTCAAATCATCAAGATAGATAATAATAATTCTATCTTTCAAATTTTTAAAGGATGAATCTATCACTCATTGAAAAGTTACACCATCATTAATTAGACTGAAGGGCATATAGTTATAAGCAAAAGTTCCTTGAGGTGTAGTGAAAGCAATTTTATATTGGTCAACCGCAGCTATACTTATCTGATTATAACCTAAGAACCCATCTAGCATGGACATCATTTCTGACCCAGTAACTATTTGCAAGATGTGATCCATCATAGGCAAGAGATAATTATCTTTTAAACTGGCTTGATTCAAATTCTTGAAGTCAACACAAATTCTTATTTCTCCATTATTTTTGCACATTGGAACAATGTTCACCACCTAGGTGGAGTGATGAATTGGATAAATAATCCTAGCCTTTAGCATCTTGTCAATCTCTTTAAAGATAGCTTCAACAACTTTTGGGTTATAATTTCTTAGCTTTTGCCTAAAAGGAGTTGCATTTGCTTTCAAAGGAATATGATGTTGAAACTGTCCACGACTAAAATCTTTGAGCTCATCATAACACCAAGCAAAGACATATTTATACTTAATTAGTAGATTAATTTATTTATTTTTCTCCTCTGGTGAACATCACTTACCAATGGAGATCTATTTAGGGTCAGTTTCACTTCTAATGTTGATTTTCTCATAACCCTCTATTTTTTTAGCATTTTGAACAAGTTTGCCTTTAGTATATTCATCTTGTCTAGTGAACAAATGTTCTAGAGAGACCAGTCCTTTAGGGATTTTGTTTCCTTTTAATTGAATTACATCATCTTTTGGATTGATCCCTTGATTAGGAATGAATTCTTTACATTCTATTTTTGAACCTTCAAAATAAGTCCCCAGGAACATATCAACATTCTCCAAAAAAATTTTGATCTATTTATTATTCTCAAAAACTTGCCAATTTTTAGCATTATCTAAGACATTAGGATGATATATTAGTTTTATTTTATATGAATCCTTTTCAAAATTGGGGTGTGGAAGAAGAAGAAAAGCTGATACTGCTAGAGAATCTACCTGAGTGTTTTGGTCTCTGGGAATTGCCTCAATAGAAAAAGCATCAAAACATTCTATCTCATCCTAAACTCTATTTATGTAATGTCTTAATCTATCATTTTTAACTAAGAAAATGCTTCTCACTTGTTTGATAATTAATTCAGTATCTCCTTTTGCCTTGAGTATTTTTATACCCTTTCCTTTATCTTCATTTAACCCAAGCAATAAAGCTTCATATTCTATAGTATTATTAGTATTTTAAAACTCTAGCTTGAAAGAGTAAGGAAAAGTTTCACCTTTACATGAGATCAACACAACTCCTACTCCTAAACTAGCGGCAGCACAACTGCCATAAAATTCTATGGTCCACAAATCATCTGAATGAAGAGAATTTGGGATAGATTTTTCCTTTGAATCTTTAGAGGAGAGAAAATAGTTTCCAAATTCACATTCTTCAAATAGAATCTAAGACTTAGGATCATCAAAAGGATATACAGTAAACTTGCATTTAGGTTCAGGTTATAGTTTAACTTTATGCTTTCCCACTAGAATTATAGCTTCTGACCAATCTAATTTAATCTGCCCTCCCAAATCTTTGAAAAAAGTCCTGGTCAACAACATTCCATAACTAGCAGGGATATCTGCTACCAAGATAGTCAACTTCACCTTTTTATCAGGATAGGATACAAGAGCAACTCATGCATCTTTAATTTGTTTGAGCAAAGAGATCTATTTGTCATCCATGGAGTAACATCTACTAAATGTTTTTGTAAAGGCTAAGCCTAAGGATTTGGCTACATAAGAAGGAATTATATTATCAGAAGCACCTAAGTCTATGATACAATTGTTGAGTTTATGACCATTTATGAACAAAGAAATATAAAATGGGTTGGGTTTCATATCACTCGTATAAGGAGTATCATCAGATGAATTGAGGGTCATTCTAGAAGTATGAGTGGGTGATTCAAATGGAGAATTAAATAACTGGGCAATGGGAGACTCATTATTAACATTTAATTGACTTTTAGGTCTGACTTGTGCAGGACTATTTTTGACATATTTGACCAATTTATCAAGCTCTTTGGGTTTCAACTTGAGGTATTTAGCAGGGAATATTTGAATTTTTGCAGACTTACAAAATTCTAAAATATCAAAAGAAGTATCACAATCATTTCTATGCAACAATTTATTTTCTTGTGTCTTCAAATTAGCATCAGAGATTTTAGTAAAAGGTTCCTTACCTTTAACGAACATTTCTTGAGTATTAGAAAATCTCAGATTCTTGTGAATTTTGGTGAGCAAAACACATGAAAGATATTTAAGAGTAACCAATATTTCACCTCCTCTTTCTGAATCTGAATCATATTCAAGGAAGTGTATTTCAGAGTCATCAGGTCTCTCAGAGCTCTTTTCTTCTTCAATAATTTCCCCTAAGACATATTGAGTAGTAGTCATTTGATTAAATCTAGGCATCTCAGGGCAAGAATTTCCATCATGATCAGTAGTCAAATGAAACATTAACATGTTATTTCTTCCAAGAGGAGCTTCAATAACCAATCTTGGTTGTGTTGATGCAAGTGGTAATGTCTTACCAGTATTTGCTTGTTTATTTCTTCTGCCAATATCTTGATATGGCTGTTGGAATGAATTACTAGCTTTTGGTAATTATCTTTTAAGATAAATCATATCATGACTAATCTTTGAACTACAGGATCTATAGAGGATGAAGGATTAGCATTAGGTACCTGAACTTCTTTCTTCCATTTTTTGGCCATAATAAGATCATCCTCTAACTCAACTGCCAATGATTGTGCATCAGTTAAATTGACAATTATACTTATTTTGAGATGAAAACTTATATCAGGAGGCATATAATTAATAAATAAACATTTCTAGTTCTCAGCAGTTGGTCTTTTAGTAGTAGGAATCTTGTGCACAATTCTATTGAATTTGGTTATAAATTCCCTCATGGGTTCTTGTATCTCCTTCTTGAGCTAAGTCAATTGAGCAAGAAGGGAATGTTCATCTTCTACACTTTTGAACCTATTTTCAAATGCAATTTTCATATCATTCCAATTTATGATTGAGGAATCAGTTAGATGATAAAACCATTATGCTGCAATATAAGTTAGAGTTTGCACAAAAAGCCTTATGGCTACATATTGATGTTGTACGCCTAACACACCACATGCCGCTGCAAAGGCACTCAAATGTTTTTATGGTGATTGTCTTCCATCTCCATTAAATTTGGGTAAATTTTTCCTTGCATTTTTAGGCAAAGGATTCAGGTTGGCCCCTAAATTTAGAGGTCCTATGGCTACGCCCCAAGGCTAGGCCATTGGAAGAAAATTTATGGTAGAAGGAAAGATAGTACCAAAAAGAGTTAAGGCTTGATAGACAGAGGATGTAGAGGGTTTTGGAGGGCTAGGAGGTCTAATTCTAGCTTTTCTAACACAGGTGGAAATATAAGGAAAATTTAGGCTTTGCAATATTTGAAAAGTAAAATCTTCAATTCCTTTTATTCTCAAAGACCTTGTGTATCTTTTGGAATCCATTTTATGATATTATAATTATTAACTTCACACTTCAGGGGAATTAATTCCTTGCTGAATTTTTTGCTTGTCTCCTTTGCCTCAGTAACAACAATCTTATATTACTAGCCAATTCTTCTTTTTTTTCTAATATTATACTTGCTAATCTATAATCATCAATATTCTGACGAGAACACCAAGCAAGAGTATTTAACTAGCTAATTATATCTTCCTATTCATCTTGAAAACTAAGATTAGGTTGTAAAATAGGAATTATATTTTCATGAGGAAGCACCATTGTTGCCTCATATTAAGGTGACCATCAAGTTCGATCCCCAGCGGAGTCGCCAAAAAATTGTTGGCTAACAGATTTGTCCTTATATAAAGATATTTTATTTTAACTCTGTACCCTTCTCTCAAGAATAAATAAGTTAAATAACAAATGGGTGAACTATCAAGACTAGTTCCCCTCTGAATTAAGGTACAACTCCCTTTAATATTTTCAATGAATTTGAATATTCAGATACACTTTTAACCAGAAAGTGTTTAAAGGCAAACTAATATCCATACATCATTATGTTATGAATACGAGATTTTATAACAATAATAGGTAACAGAATACACAAATTTTATTTTCAATAACAATGAAATAGATAAACATATATATGTTGAACCAGTAAATGATAAAACACACATAATCGATTGTCTAATGGAAAAGTAATTACTATATGAAGGAAGATTTCACACATAAAATCCACTTTCAAATACTCAAACTCACATATCTAAGTACTTAGTAATTAATTCTCATTTTCATTCACAGATGAAAAATGTTTCAGACAAACATCACATATATTTGTAAAAAAAATGGTCCAATTCTAAAATTTCTAACTCCTTTTTCCTCCTTTTTTTATGTACCTATCTTTTTTACAACCAAAAATATATATCATTGCCTTAACTCATCCATCTTTTAAGCTAAACCAGAGTCAAATTAACTCTGAACCATATGGGATTTAGTTTTTACAAATTCAATAAAGATCAAGTTTTGAATTGAAAAGTAATTGAATAACTGAATAAAAGAGACTATGTAAGTAAAATCATTGTTAAAGTGACAGACTAGGATCTCCAGATTTGTTGTGTTTGGTGGGGTAGACACATTGAGCTTTCCATTCCTGAAATGTTGTAACGAACTCCTAAATTTTTGAAAGATTGGGAATGCTGACTATTTTATCCTTGCTTTCCAGATGTTTTCCTCCCTCTAAATTTTTCCCATCTTTTCTATGTGCTCCAGGAGTGTGTCGATACAGTGAAAAAGAAGTGACTCTACCTTTGAAATATGAGAGAAGTTTTTAGTTGATAAGTTGTCACTTTATTTAATGAATTTAATCTTTTTCCTAAAGGATTGAATCACATCATTGATGTCTTTCTCTGATTTTCCATTGTCTTTTTTTTAATTGATATCAATGCTTTGTAGATCATGTTGTAATGACTAAATGAATTTAGTTATTTTTTTTTATCATTTTGGTGATTTCCAATCATCCTTGTCTGGATACTAAATTTCTCCATTCAACATTTTTCTTACTTGCATATAATATATCTTCATCTAGTCTTGTTAAGTTTTGTTCTGATAAAAAAAATGTTATCCCATATTTTTGCACTTTGTCAATCTGATTCATCACGCTCATCCATTTTCTTTCCTCTTTTATCCACAAAGCATTATGATTCTTCAAATCTTCACACATAAAACCCACTTTCAAATACTCAAACTCACAGATCTAAGTACTCAGTAATTAATTCTCATTTTCATTCACAGATGAAAAATGTTTCAGAACATCACATATATTTGTAAAACCAATGGTCCAATTCTAAAATTTCTAACTCCTTCTTTTTCCTCCTTTTTTTATGTACCTGTCTTTTTTACAACCAAAAATATATAGCATTGCCTTAACTCATCCATATTTTAAACTAAACTAGAGTTAAATTAACTCTGACCCATATGGGATTTAGTTTTTACAAATTCAATAAAGATCAAGTTTCAAATAGAAAAGTAACTGAATAATTGAATAAAAGAGACTATGTAAGTAAAATCATTGTTGAAGTGATGGACTAAGATCTCCAGATTTGTTGTATTCAGTGGGGTAGACACGTTGAGCTTTCCATTCCTGAAATGTTGTAACGAACTCCTAATTTTTTGAAAGATTGGGAATGCTGACATGTTTTATCTTTGCTTTCCAGATGTTTTCTTCCCTCTGAATTTTTACCATCTTTTCTATGTGCTCCGGGAGTGTGTCGAATAGCGACAAAGAAGTGACTCTACCTTTGAAAACTAAGAGAAGTTTTTAGTTGATAAGCTGTCACTTTCTTTAATGAAGTTAATCTTTTCCATAAAGGACTGAATCATAACATTGATGTCTTTCTCTGGTTTTCCATCATCTTTTATGTAATTGATATCAATGCTCTATAGATCATGCTATAATGACTGAATGAATTTAGTTATTTCTTTGATCATTTTTGTGATTTCCAATCATCCTTATCTAGATACTGAATTTCTACATTCAATATTTTTCTTACTTGTATATAATATATCTTCATCCAGTCTTGTCAAGCTCTTTTCTGACAAAAACTTTGTTATCCCATATTTTTGCACTTCATCAATCTGATTCATCACGCTCATCCATTTTCTTTCCTCTTTTATCCACAAAGCGTTCTGAGTCTTCAAATATTCAACAGTGATTGTGGTTAGATCATATACATTCTTCAATTTATGAATGTATTATGTACCTTTCAGGATGATGCCATCCAACCAACAATGAAATACTCTGGTAATCATTTTGCCTTTGTGTATCTAATTCAGCATCCATTGATTGATAAGATATTTTGGGTCAAAATACATGGGCATTTGGGTAATTGGTTATGGATCTGGACTATGAATGGTGTCAATATATTCTGCCATTGATTGTATAGTTTGTTTTAACTCCCTTTTATCCTTTTCATCCTTCCAAGTTCTGATAACTATCCTTTTAGTGGATGCTTCTAGATGATGTACATCCACAACATGTGATGCAGTCCCAAGGTCTACCTTTTCAACTATAAAATCTTGAATAGTAGGATCTTGAACTTCTTCATTGGTTTTTGGTTAGGCAATTTCTGCATCTTAGTTCCTTGTGTTTGGGTCAACATCCACCCTGGATGTCATTTTTAACCTTTTGGATTTAGGATCTTTCCCTAAACACTTTCTCACCATATCTTCCAAGGGTAAATAAAATAGAACTACTTTCCTTTTATGACTGATTGAACTTTCTATCCATTTAGGTGCAGAATCTTAGGCTTCTCTATCAATATTTGGTTGATCAAAAGGTACAATTGAAACAATCATTAATTTGGTAGAATCAGATGGAATCACTATTTGTTGATCTGTACTAACCTCTTCTACCATTGGTGAATTAGATTCTTTATCACCTTTGACTTCTCCTGAATCTTCTTCAAAATTCAAATCCATAATCATTTTTTCAAAAATTTGATTCTTTTTCTTGCTCTGAGTCCTTGCTCTAGTTACATGAGGAGGTAGGGTAGTTACAAGGGCCTTCTCAGATTCTTTGATGATAGGGTCCCTTCTATTTTTTGACTTGGAAGTACCTACATCACAGATAGCAATATGCTGGTTAGATGAGCTTACTGGGAATGGAGATTCAATTATTGTTGTACATTTTTGGGAGACTATATTTTGAGCTCCTCCCAATTTTTGCTCTCTCAACCATTTTTTAATTCTCCTTGTCACTGGAAGGGTCTTGACCTCAATTCTATCTTCTTCACTTTTCTCCCAGTCAATTTCTAGAATAGGTGATTGTTTTATTTGCTCAAATTGTGGATCAGTCACCTATTCATCATTATCAATAATTCCAAAAATGTCCATGTTTAATTTAGGGTAATTATCTGCCCTAGGTAAAACTTGGACCATAATCTTCTTCTGACTTCAAATTCATCTGAACAATCCTCCCAATAATTCTCTAATTAAAGAATATGTGAAAACCCTGTCCAAGATCCAAGTTATCTCTTGCAAAACCTTTGCTGTCAAATTGTGGTCTGGCTGTGAAGTATTGAAAATTGAACTTCTTAAGATCCAATTCTAAATTCAAAGCATTAGATGTTATTTTGCATGAATAACGTCCAAGTTCAATAGGAAAATATATACCAAATTTATTCTTCATTGGGAATTTTTTATCTACATGTGCTAATTGCCTGCAGACTTTTATTAGCACAAATTGATCAAAAACATACCTGGGTAACCTCAAGGGTCACCATCAAAACCCCCAACTCTAATATAAGTGAACCTAGAAAATTAAATGAAGAAACCACTATAGATATTAATTAACTACATAGCTTCATCACACAACCTCTTATTAATGTTATTTGACAATTTAAAAGTCATTTTCACAATAAAAACATCATTGACCCTCCTGTAATCCTCATAGCAGTTATGCATTTGTAAATGTGAGTAATAATCATAAATTTTAATGTCTTCAGCCAAGGGTGCATGAAGTAACCCTACCCATTGTCTCATAGAAGCTATAAAATAGAGGATGTACGAAGACATATAAAATTATCTATTTCCCAAACAAGTACTTAAACCCTAATGCAAACATTCAGCTACAATTTCTTCCCAATCCAAATATTGTTCTCCTTGGAGGATCACCTGTATGAAGAAGCACACCCAGTCTTCCCTATAATATGCATGAGCATTGCCTTTTAGTCTATGTAGTAATACCATGATATCTTTTACTTCTGGAATCATATGATTTCTTGTTAATGGCCTAGGTAGTCTTGAACCTCCTTTTTAGAATTTCAAGAGCCAATTCCTAGCAATCACACTCTTTTAAATTGTTTTCTTCATTGAAAAGTAACCATAGGAAGAAGTAATACTAAGGTCAGAGTATTGTTCCTTAGGATTTATTCTCATCACAAACATTAGGGTTTTCTATTGATATGTAGTAGAACATTACCATTTGCAGTCCTGATACACCTATTTTGAGGTTCATATCTATTCATGCATTCAAGGACTAATTCAGGGCATTGTATAGCCATGCGAAAGGCTGCAACTTCAACCAAGCCACTTTCTACTATTTTCTGCATCATAGGATTCATAATAAGATTTATAGCCCTTTCCTTAAAATCTTCCAAATCATATTGGACTAGAGAAGTGTCCCCAATTCCAGGCAGAGAACATATGAGACAAGGGCAATGCTCATAATCAAGACAAGTGGATTTCATGGCTACATGTTAGAGAATATAATGAAAAGAGAATTTTTTGAATTTTTAAATAATGTCATAAATTCAAAAGGATCCTTCTTTCCAACCAAGTAAAGGAAACAGCTTACAGTAAGAGTGAAACTCACCTTAAATTTATCTAAAAACACTATAGATTCAAGTAATCGAATATCTTATATCACCTGTGTTGTTCTCTTTTATATCACCTAGTATGCTTGTTTGCTAAATTTGAATTGTTCTCTCTTTATATAGATATTAACTAGATCAAATAATTAAATTGAAACAATACATGCTAAACATGCTTGATAAGACACGCATTCTGACATATGCATTAATGGCAAGCATATTTTACATGCAATTTTGATGAGTAATGATTATCGGTAACCTTGTGAAAATTCAAAATTTTCCACTTTATAGTGAGTTTCAAATATATTTTCCTCTAAATATCTTGCTAATTTTAACTTAGAAAAATCCTCAGGGTGAGATAAGATTATAGCTGTTGAACCATTGGACCATTGAACCATTGAAAATTTGAAAATATAGTTCAACTTCGGGGTTCAATGATATGAAATGAACCACACAGACTGACCAATAGTCACATGATCTTTCCAGAAACTTTAGACTTTGAAACTTAGAACCGTTGAACTCTTCAAACTTTAAGACATTAAACCGTTAAACTCTTCAAACTTTGAAGACATTGAACTGTTGAAATTTTGAACTCCGAAAAAGGGTTCAAGTTCAACCGCAAGGTTCAAAGACATAATTGAAATACAAAGGAATGATGCATTTTGAGAAACATTAAACCATTGAACTTTTCTATGTAGGTTCAAGTGATAGGTTCAAGAGGTTTATTAATTTAGACAAGGGAACTAAGTGAACATGACTCTTTACAAAACATCAAGTATTAAATTCTTGAACTGTCAAACTTTCGAACTCTGAAAAAGGGTTCAAGTTCAACCAGAAGGTTCAAAGTCATAATTAAAATACACAAAGGGACAAACAATTCAATTTTGATAAATATTGAACCTATTGAACCATTGAACTCATTGAACTTGTTGAACTCCGAGAAAGGTTCAAGTTCAAAGGTTCAATTCTTTTAGAAATTTCACACACAGGAAATGATAGGCGGTTAAACTTCTTTTATGGCAAAATTCAAGAAAAATTGAATAAGGGTGACTCAAAAACTAACACTGCTTAATTAGTTGACAGTGTGGATATTCAATTTAGAAGTGTTAAGCAATCATTTAGTCATCCAACCCCTCTAAACATTGGTATAATGCAATATAAAAGGTGGGAACACTTCCAATCTATTGGAAGAATGAGGATACATTATGGATTTAACTAGGCACCATTACAGATATTGGGACACTAAGAAAATTGTTAGAGAACATATCAAGAAACATGACAAGAAGGTAAAAATCAACTATGGGAATAAATATTATAGTCATGATAGTGTCTTCATGAATGCAAAAGATGACACTGAGGTTTCTATAATAATGCGTCAAGTAAAGATGTCAATTATTGTAGTGTAGAGGATCCAATATGATCCCACTATCACTAAGGAGGATGCTAAATGAATTGACAATGAATAATGGATTTATAAACATATTCATGAACCTTTTCCTCATATATAATCATATATACAAGGGTAAACTAGCCCATTTGGGAAATAAATATTGAAGAAAGAGTAGAGATTCCTCCAAGCTCCCCTGTATATACAATTGTTGCCATTTATTTTACACATATATCTAGTGAAGAGTACCATGCAAGCCCTGCTACAATAAATGGAGTATTTTCCATGTTTCCACTACCTCCTCTAACCATAGTTCAATAAGTAAGTCTTCCTAATTTTTTTATCTTATGTTTCCATGATTTATTCTTATGGGTAACCACCTATTGTGACAACACCACCACTAGAAATAATACCTGCTACAGACACAGAGAATACGAAGTCATTCATTGACACAACTGAGTCAAATGAAGAAGATGAATGGATGACTGAAGGAAGTATTCAGTTTAGAGGGACTAAAATATTAGGAGAATTTGAAGAGGTTAACCAAGGAGATGTTAACTCAATAGACATTGAATTATTGTTAAATAATGAAAAGGATATAAAATAGGTTTAAAATCAAAACATTAGACTTCAATACAAGAGGCATCATTAACTACACCTCCAAGCTCTCCCTCTCAGGTCATTACAATGACAACTACAACAACCAGTGCCCCAAATATCTCTCCCAAGTTTGTAAATCTACCAATTCCTCATTCTTTGATCACTTCATTTATTGTTGTTGATATAAACGTTGTAGCAAATACTATTCATTTTTCACATTTTTGGGGTTAAATATGTCAGGGAAACCCCCAGAACAATAAACATGCTCCGATCCCTACTGAGTCAGGATCTCGCTCTACCAATTAGAACACATGTGATTACTTCTTGTATTAGCAACTAAACACGGAATTATACCAGAATCAATAAGTAACTAGAAATATGAAACAACACAGGAATATGAGAGACAATACACAATTGTATTAATAATCACTCAGAAGAATATACAATAAGGAAGATGCCACTTTTTCCTCCACCTCAAAGGTTCGCCACGCCTCAAGACCTTCTTCCCTCTCTCTCTCGGTCCCAACAATCAACTCCAATATAGAATTGATGTTCACCTCTCCAACCAGTCAATAACACGCTGCCAGTTCACCAAGTACACAATCGTACTCCAAGTAGATCTCTTGCTCTCTGCTGCTACCTGCAAATCACTAGACCTTACTCACCATGTAGATATCTCTACACCCCTGAAGAACCCTTGTCCTTGCCTCACCAAGTCCTTATGATTCTTCAACCAGTACCCTGGTGGATCAGCTCCTTGACCTTGCAGACCTTGCAACTCTCCCTAATCATACACACTCAGCACCCCTTTGGAACTAGGAGGAGCTACACTAGCTCTCTCTAAAAGCTCTATGGCTTTCTAGCACACTTTTACAATACAATCATGAGTCTATATATAGATCTCATCCAAACAATAATTAGACAATAATACAATAATTAAATCCATAGCTCTTAGTCTAAGAATAGCTCTAAACATGCAAACGCTTGGTTCGTCAACCAACTGCCCGTAATATACTCGCAGCTTGAACCACAGGTGACTGACGTCGGTCCCTGACTGCTTGGGGGTGCCGATGCCGACCTATCCATGACCGACGTCGGTTGCCTTCCTGTCTCCCTCCTGCTGTCGTCAGTTGTCCTGACCGATGCCGGTGTCTGTGACACTCCGCAACTCTTCTGCAACCTCCATAACTTCTCCTGTTTACATCTTGGTGAAGCTTTTAGCTCCACAACCTAACAATCTCCCACTTGGAGATAACCAGCTGCACCTGTACCTATATCTGTAGCCCGTCTAATCTGTTTCCTGGCTTGTATCCCTCTTCAAGATGAATCCTGAAGACCAACCACCACACAACCTGTGATGCTATACCTGTCATTCAAGTAACCTGCCGCATCCGAACCTACACATCCATGTAGTGAAGAACTTGACCCTGCATAACAAGAATCCCTGCTGCTAGTCCCACTGAACTACCCTCCAGTACTCCTTCCCCGAATTGGCTCCATACTTTCTGACAACCCCCACTGAATTGGGAAAACTCAGATCTAGAATAGCCCTCATGTGATTTCGAACCTTGTTTCAAGCTAAGATTGAACTGTCCAGCCCTTGGTGTGCTTATTGATTCTGCATCCTGCGTAATGAACCTCGCCAACACCGTCTTCACATCAGCTCCCACTGAAGATAAAATCTCCATGTCTCTTATGCCAAAGAATTTCATTGCTCCAAATTCTTCATGACACACCTCTGAACTAACCTTACCTTTTAGCTCAGCAAATCCCTGTATGTACAAAACCTGCTAGCAAACCATCCACATACAGTAACTGGATAATGTCGCGACTCATCATCCACCTGGTAAGAATAAAATCACAATAGTTACACTGACATTGACTGAAGCCATGCTTAGTCATCCACCTGTCAAAACCTGTACCACTATCCTGCAACTTCTTCAAGACCTTATGCCTTGGCCTTCCGTCTCTTGTATCCATCCACTCTCTTCTTTAAAATGGGAATCCATCACTCTCAATGCTTTCTTCTAGCTGACAACTCTACCAATAAATACCTGTTTGGTTCTTCTCCAAGGACTCACACTCCTCATCCATGCCAAGCTCCCACTGTATCTGGACTCTACCTACATTGCTCCTTCACATCCTCCTGGTTCTTGACCATCAATAAGCAATATAAAGAAGGTGAACAACGAATATGAGGTTCACTTACCCTTTCTGACCTCCACATGAGCATTTGAGACTTCTTGTCTGCCCAATATCCGTTCCAGTGACCGATCTCGGCCATCTCCCAGTCTGCTCCCGACTGATGTCGGTTCCCTGCACTGACCCTAACTGCCGACGTCGTCTCCCTGGCCGATGTCGGTATCCTTTTTGTCGACGTCGATTCCTTCATGACCGACGTCGGTCTTCTTGTTGCCGACGTCGGTTACTATGTGACCGATGCTGGTACCTGTGTTCATTTGTGAGTGATAACTTTTTACTCGCGAGCTCTCCATGGATCAAAATCCTAATCAAATCAACCCTGCTCTGCTCAGAATAAATTAGCTCCCTCACCTGATCTCTGTCTGTCATCTCCTCCATGAACACCAAGGCTTTTGAGTTCTTTAGCTTGTCAAAAACATCTGTCTTCCACTTCAAAACCTGCATTCTCCTTCTACATATGTAACCAAGCCTACAAAGCCACATCTCTGTAACAGAAGGTGAATCATCAATATAAGTAGATAGATAAAGGATACCTACTTTCTTACCACCATCTAATTCAAGTGTATCCGCTGTGAGAGTTACAGTGCATCTCTCATCACCCAAATTTCCTGAAGAAATTAGACTCATCTCCAAGACTGGTACCTGCATGACTTCCTTGAACCACTGTGTGTCGTCCATCTGCAATTTCAGCTTCACTTCCCCTTTGTCAATAATCTGACAAGGCTCTCCAGCTCCTAAATAAATCTCTCCAAAGTCTCCAAAGACATACCCATGAAAAGATGCTCTATTTTGAACTGCATGGAAAGAGGCAAAAGAATCTGTGAACCAAGATTCCACTTTATCTAGAACATCCTGTGCAACATCACCTGCAACATCCGCTCCTCCCTGTTGATCTGCAACCAACCAACAATCTTTATTTACCTGCTCTTTCTTTCCATCAATCAGACCATTCGTGTTATTCAATTTCTCCATTTGTAGCTTACTTCCTTCTGCCATTGATATACTCCCACTCAATCAGAAACCCCTGTGAGTAACCTGTAATCAACAATCACTACTAGATCTGAAACCACCTGTTAGTAACCCAACCAAAAGCTCTGATACCACGTGTCAGGGAAACCCCCAGAACAATAAACATGCTCCGATCCCTACTGAGTCAGGATCTTGCTCTACCAATTAGAACACATGTGATTACTTCTTGTATTAGCAACTAAACACGGAATTATACCAGAATCAATAAGTAACTAGAAATATAAAATAACACAGGAATATGAGAGACAATACACAATTGTATTAATAATCACTCAGAAGAATATACAATAAGGAAGATGCCACTTCTTCCTCCACCTCAAAGGTTCGCCACGCCTCAAGACCTTCTTCCCTCTCTCTCTTGGTCCCAACAATCAACTCCAATATAGAATTGATGTTCACCTCTCCAACCAGTTAGTAACACGCTGCCAGTTCACCAAGTACACAACCGTACTCCAAGTAGATCTCCTGCTCTCTACTGCTACCTGCAAATCACTAGACCTTACTCACCATGTAGATATCTCTACACCCCTGAAGAACCCTTGTCCTTGCCTCACCAAGTCCTTATGATTCTTTAACCAGTACCCCAGTGGATCAGCTCCTTGACCTTGCAGACCTTGCAACTCTCCCTGATCATACACACTTAGCACCCCTTTGGAACTAGGAGGAGCTACACTAGCTCTCTCTAAAAGCTCTATGGCTTTCTAGCACACTTTTACAATACAATCATGAGTCTATATATAGATCTCATCCAAACAATAATTAGACAATAATACAATAATTAAATCTGCAGCTCTTAGTCTAAGAATAGCTCTAAACATGCAAACGTTTGGTTCGTCAACCAACTACCTGTAATATACTCGCAGCTCGAACCACAGGTGACCGACGTCGGTCCCTGACTGCCTGGGGGTGCCGACGCCGGCCGATCCATGACCGACGTCGGTTGCCTTCATGTCTCCCTCCTACCGTCGTTGGTTGTCCTGACTGACGCTGGTGTCTGTGACACTCCGCAACTCTTCTACAACCTCCATAACTTCTCCTGTTTGCATCCTGGTGAAGCTTTTAGCTCCACAACCTAACAAAATAAATAAGCCTCGAGTAGTTGCAATACCAATTTTGCCTTCTACAACTCAGGTTACCACTAGGGATCCCACTACTACTATGACTATTGGGGTTGCATAAACTTGATGATATATTAGTTGGAGAATTTACTTATCACCCTAGTAACTTATGCTTTCTTTGGTGGAGCAAGTCCTTAGTCCCCTAAGACATTAAAGAGGGTAAATTTTGAAAACTTGGTGTTTACTTCCATTTTTTCCACACAAGCCACCCCTCCTAGGTTGTCTACATAATTGGGAATGTCCATTGGTCCAACTGCACAAATAGACTCTCCTATAGTTTAAGTGTGCAGAGCTTCAGGAAGACTAAATACATAATTGATATGCTAGCCCAAAATCAAATCATTTTATGGAATAAAGTTTTTCCCCAGTTTCATGTAATAGAGACATCTTCTCCCATAGACATACTTTCTCTAATGCAATCTCCTTCATCTATTCCTGCAAAGCAATCAGAGCCAATAAAGCAACATGTTACATTAAACATTTATTTATGGATCAAACAACTATAATAATAAGAAGGAAGGCAAGACCTAGTGAATTTTAAACAACCAACAATCAAATTATATTTTGATAGATAGACAAATGAACACCTTGAGAAAATTTAAAAGAAATACTATGGTTGTAGAAGGACAATAGGTCAAGTTAGATTAGAGTGAAGACATATTCTCTCTGACAAAGAGAAAAAATTTAAATCCCTCAAACTTGGATAGGTACAAAGAATATCCTCATAATTTTATGGATGCTAATGAAGGGGTGATAAAAGAAATGTTCAAAAGTTATGATCAACCTATTCATAGGGCATCAAAAAAGATCACCATTCAAGCTCCTAATGAAATTGTAGACAACTTGTAGGGGGAAACTCAAAAGGTATATGACACCATTAATTTAATAAGGTTTGTTAAGTTTATGTCCCAGCTTAAGTGGGGGGACATAATTCATTTGTTCAATAAAATAAAAGATATTGATGGCAAACTTCACTTTCTAAGCCAAACAACCAAAAATAATACTTATGACACTTTAAATTTAATAACATCTGAGGTTTCATGGGCCTAAAATTTTGTTGATGCTAAGAGGGACAACTTGCTTGAATGAAATCATGAGATGCAAGTTCTAACACAATAATTTATAAATCAAGAAATAAAAGTAATCTCTATTTTGACTGATATGAGAATCACTCAAGTAAGCATTCCCCTAGAGCAATTAGTGCCTAAGCCCTTTTTTGAAAATATTCGTTGAGCAATAATTGACAGCTTCTAATTTGAGATTGAGGGCATGGTCTATAGGACTAATGATGAGATTATGTAGCTAGTGAATTTTGTGAGCAATCATATTAGAGGAACCGAAACACTTTATGTGGAGGTGAAAGTTGTATTGGGCACACATAAGAAGTTGATGGACAACTTTTCCCAATTGTTTAAGAGGCATTTTCTTAATTTTGAGACCATTAACATTGGCTTCTAGGTGAGCCATGCATTATATTTGTAAATGGAATTAGCCAAACAATCAACTTTAGTAGTAGGGGCAACACTTGCACCACCTCATGGTACTCAGGCTCCAAAATACACACTAGTGCAAATACAAACTGGGCCCATGTATAAGCCACTTCCAATTTTCACTACTTATTCTAGTTGTAACTCAAGTTACAATGACAATTCCATCTACTCTAGTTTGTATCGCTATTATTCTATATTTTCTTCTTCCAACAGTGCCACATCAACACTGTGCTAATTATACATATGTATTTGCATGTTTGGCTAAGTTAGAATGTTAGTTTCATGATTATTTTGCATGTATATATTGTATTTTAGTCGAATAACTCTATTTTGGGTAATCACCATTGCACATGCATGATTTACATGAGTTGTCTTCTCAATATAGTTATTCTTATTGTCATATTACTCATTTGAATATATTATGTATGTTAAGCAACTTTTGATTATATATGCTTAAGTTTATTGTATTTCATGTTTCTTTGGACGTCTTATTGTGCTTGATTGTTGGTGTGCTCTTAGTTGCTTGCAACAAACATTGGCTTATGATTACTTGTCCAACCTTTAGTTCAAGTGTTGGTTTAGAAATGTTTCATTTTGCTTGACTCACATGCCTTCTTTTTGCCTTACCTTTCCCTCTTTTTTGAGTTTATTTTGGTCCTGCCCACCTTAGGTTAGATCTATCATATATCCATCCATCTCAAATAGATCTAGATTCATCCATAAATAAACCCATATGTGCTAAACAATTATTCTGCTCACTGTTGTTCCACCAACACATTATTTACAAAACCTAATACTCCGTAACTTGTGCCTTAGACTGAATCTTTGTTCATATATTCTCAAATATTAGAGGCTACCTTGTAAGGTTTTTAGGGTGTGCATATAACCCACATTAACACAATTCAAGCTATTTTAGTTGTAATAAAAGTAGCCTCCCCAGCTACCTCTCCCCAAAATATAAGTGCACGGATCTCTTATTAATTAGCTACTACAATTTCTACCATTACAATAGGTATTATAGGAAGTGATTATTATTGTTTACATTCTTTCATCCCAACAAATAAGGCCCAAGCAACAATAATTCTAATGTTGTTAACCATAGTCCAAAATCATGTGGCTGCCAAAAGAGATAGATTTTGTAATTTCATGTTCACTTGTAACCTAAGTTTATCTTTAAATGTGTTATTTCCTATGATCGATTATTCTTTTGACAAAAATACTTTTTTGGTGATTATATTGTAAACATGCATGCTATGCATAAGCTTACACATACAATCTATTTTTAGCAATTTATTTTTTGTTGCCTAGGATTGTCACAACATTGATTTCGCTTATCCATTGCTTTCAAAGTATTTAGATAATTTACTTTTCTTTGCATTTAATTGTGCTCATTGCAATCTAAACACTTGACCTCTCTTCATTGAATCTCCCATTCTTAAACAAGCAATGAAAATGACAAAGTTAAAAACTATAAATAATTATCTTATATGCATACTCCAATGCTTCTTTATGCATCATGAGAACCATCAAAGTAGCTGGAGAAGGTCAACTGCATTCGAAGCAACAAAATCAAAATTGGCATCTGCTTCACCATTAACAGAGCTTGTCAAGCCCATCAAAAGCTAGAACACATGTGAATACAACAATATTTTTACATCGACTTCTATACAACTTATATCAAATTTTGTATTTAAGATTAACCAATCAACCTGTTTCTATTTCTAGTTCAAAGCATGAACAAGTTTTACACCCACTTTCTTTTTAGGCAATCTTAATCAACAACAACAAAATCTACTAACTCTTACAAGGACTTGGTGCATGATACCTTTATTTATTTAAAAAATATGAATTAGATAATAAAAACAATGTTAAAAAATATACTAAACAATAGCAAATGTTTTTTGTTCAATAATTTTATTGATAAACTTAACAGTGAAAATGTTTAATTGTGAACATATATTGTGCTTGTTTTATTTTTATTTATTTTTCAGAGTTTCATGTGTGGGCATTCAATATAAAAAACCTAGTTTTGTTGTGTTTTTTTCCAAAGGTCACAATTTGTGTCTCTTTAGTGGTAGACCACTTAATTTTATCCTCAAGAACAACGAGTTTAAGATAGTAAACAAAAATAATTAAATTTCAGTGGATACCGCCTAAGTCGACAAGTATGATTATATCCATGTTTTCCTTTCCTTTGTAATTGAAGATAAAACTACGCTTTCACTTGAAGATTGCACAATTGATTACATAGATTGGTTATGCTTGTGAAATAATTATACCCTTCAATTGGCTTGTGCGCTGATTCAAATAATGCATAGTGATAAGTGATAATTATTTGGAGTAGCTTCAAGCTAAATTACCCCAGTCATACAACAACATAAAGAGGGTACATAAAATATTTATAGACAAATCAGTTATTCTGAATTTATCAGGACTGGACTGAGATTCTCAATTCCAGTAGTGTTAACTTGTAGTTATGGTTTTTCTTCCTATACAAACTAGTTAATGATAGCGTGTGATCCTAACTCTCATAATATTGTTTGAGTGGAAAATATTGTTAAATAATTAGGCTGGGAATTTGCGAGACATACATTGGATTTTCTATGGTTCTACCTAAATAGAATCTTATATGTTGTGTAAACTATATGAAATTATATATTTGAAAGAAATTAAAGCTATGATTCTGAAATATAAGAAACACTTTTTAAAAGAAAAAATTGCATTTAATAAAGTTTATAAAGATAATTGGATGTTAAAATCGTGATAAGAAGTGACATTAAAAATATAATATTTTTAGTTTAACATTACGAAAAATTATGTGATTGAATTTTTCAATTAATATTTCAGATCACAATCAGTCATTTTATTATTAAAATTAAAAAATTATGTATGAATTATAAATTCAAGTTTTTTTATTTAGATAATTTTAGTAAGTGTGAAAATGCCAATTTTCAGGACCAAATGATACAAGTAAATGAATTGAATACTTGAGCCATTACAGGCATTAAATTTTTTTGTATTACTAGTAAAATTAATAAATTATTCTCCTTTTAGTAAAAGATTGATCTCTAAGTGTGGCTTAAGTTTAAATCGTCATCTGTATTTAATTTTTATAAATGTTTATTAATTGAAATAAGCTTTTTTATCATGAAAGGATTGTAGTTCAGTTGGTGAGGATGATAATTGCTTATATCCATCCACCGAGATACAAATTCTTTTAGATGCCTCTTAATCGTGACTGCTTAACCAAAAAGCTCACTAATTTAGATGTATACTTAAAATTTAAACATTAAATTAAAAAATAAATAAAAGAGTTCTTTACCAATGCTGATTTGATATCTCTTTCTTGATTTATATCAGCATAATGTTATTAGACTCCAATGCTGATGAAATGTCCTATTAAGAAAGGAAGGCACACTTTAACCTGCAGAAAAATTTAGGTCTGTAATTTTCTTCGAAATGTTTAGTAACACTTAATGGTTATAACATTTAATGGGTCCAAAAGTAAAAACATAAAACTAAAGAATATTTCCCACTGGCTGATAAAATAAAATAACGTAACATTTTAACTTCATTTAGAACACATCAATTAAGAATTTTCTTAATGTATGTTTGACTATATCTTATTAAACAAAATGCCTTTTCGGTTCTTCTTAAGTAAATTCACATGTGCTTCAGAAAAAATTGGTTAGTAGGGGAATCAAACACTATGTTGCCACTATTGGTATTGGTGTGTTCTAATACGAGGGATATTATGAGACTAACTCTCATTGATGAGTTCAATTGAAAGCATAAGATGACAACCACTCCTCACATTCAACACGGACATCCTGTTTCTAACCATAATGGTAGCTTTCTTGACCTTTTTAGGAAACTTTCAACCTCAGATGTTAGGGGAGATTCTTCCTTTTCGCTTATAGTGAGTAGTAGATGACTCTTACAATAACTTTGCATATTCCTTTCAGCCTAAGAAATTGTCCGTATAATGCTCAAATACTCGTTATTGGTGATAACACTGCTGAGTCTCTTTCTTATACTGATGAGGATTAGGGTTTGTATCCCTCTTTTATGCCTTTTGCTTTCTCTTTCATGAGAGTATCTTTTATCGGCATATTTATCTGACAGGGATACATATCATGCTTTCTTGCAGGTTTTACTTTATTTATATGGTTGATAACCTTTATGGTAATTTGAATTTTCTTCACAATTCAGTATTTTAAATCTCATAAACACCGAACAGCTCTTTCCCACTCATTACAAACATGGGAGTTTCAAGACTCCATTCTATTGAGAATACTAAAAAAGCCATGATAGACAATATAGATCTAGGTCTGTTCAACTCACGAGTTTTAAATTGAGACAATTTCAGAAGCAATGGTAGACATTAAGTTTTGGGTATCATAGTTTCTATAGTTTTAGATACATTTATTTATTTATTTTAAAAAACTTTAGGATGTCACAATCACTAGTTCCCAACATTTGAAATTTTACATCTCACAAATGTTGCATCATGTAGTTTCCTACCTTTGAATGATAGGTGGAGGTTGTGGCCAGCTATTTGTGATCATGATTGAGTTTTTTAATGGTGAACTTCTTGATTAGTGTATTACACTACTTTGGCATTAGCAGTAAATTATTTAAAATAATAAAAAATTTAGACACAATTATAACATTATATAGCTGCCTGCCTTTGAATCATAGGTGGAGTGCTGATTATTTGTGACCATGATTAAGAATTTCAATGGTGAACTTCTTGACTAGTATGTTACATTACTTTGGCACTAGCAGCAAATTACATTTTAGACACGTGCAACATTATATAGCTGCCCGTTGTTAAATCATATATACGTGCTCACCTTTAAATCATATGTGGTGGTGGGGGGTTAGTTGTGGCTATCATTTAGATATTTGATGGTAAAATTCGTGACTGTTATTACACTACTCGACACCAGCAATAAACTGCTGGTAGATGTGATTATTTTTTTAGTATTTTTTTTCATCTTGCAATAATTCTTCATGTAATCTTATTATTGTTTTTTTTTTATCGTTGCTAGGGAATCAATGGGTCCCTAGCCATTTTAATATATGAAAAATAAAAGAACAAAATTAGATCTGGCTTAACATCTAGCAATGTTAAGGCATTTGGACCAAACCTAAGAACAAAACTGGTTTTTAAAAAAAACATACTACTAAACAATCAATATTTAAACAACATGTATTTTGCTTACTGTCCATAGTTTATCAAACAGACCAAACTATCAAAATTATTCCAAAATAACTAGTTCCACCAATTTACCATTGCTGGGCAAAAAGATGCCCACCTCTGTTACTTTCGCAGACTCCTTGAAGGTAACCACATTTATTTCTTGGTCCTTCACCTTGAGAGCAACTCCGCTCACCGCTAACTCCAAACCAAACTTCCTACCACTTTCTTTGCCATTGTGAAGACCAAATGTTTCTGGGCTCTACCTGTATCCTGCAGTAGTTGATTTTTGCCTTTCCACCAAGGAGGAGATTTGAGTGACCCCCTTGCAATGCCTTTTGCCAGCCACTTAATTGTCTTAATTCTTTTCGAGTGCTTCTTGAGAGCCCACCACTCCTCCAAACCTTATATGGGTTTTATCAATTCTTGAACATCAAGTATGTAGATACCCTTATTCCCTAAAATCTCTGGCTGAACTGCGCAAACCTCATCCACTTCTTTTGCAAATTTACTAGAGCCAGAAATCTAGATTCTAGTTCATGTAAAACAAACAATAGGATAAAACCCAAATTATCCCTTCCTAAGAATGGAAGCATTGGAGACGACCCAAGAAGAATGGATTCTAACTCCGATTAAAGCTCCAGTCTGTATTCTGGCCACATAAAAAACTCCACCAAGGCCTAGACTTGCTCTAAGTCTGACATTACCAAATAGAGATTACTAGCAAAGAGAGGGACCAAATATGAATTCACCCTTACCCTTTTACCATTAGCCAAAATCATCATTCCTAGAATCTACTCAATAGCTTCTGCCACCTCCACCATTAGAATCCAGAACACATTAAACAAATGAGTTCTAGACATTATACCATCAAACCCCATTTCTTTGTTCTTCACGTGATCAAAAACCAATGGCCATCCTACTAAAGCACTAGGCAAAAATGCCTCAAGGCCAAACCCCAAACCCCAAAAGAAGTCATCCCACTATAATTATGCATGCTATGCAATCTTCAACAATCAATGCATGTGATTAGAACCTTGCAAAGGCCACAATGAGAAGGTAAGCCATGTCCACTCATTGAGAGATTAAGATTCTACTGCCGACAAAGCCCAAATCCACATGCTTGCCTATACATCAACCAAAACACCTGGAGAGAAAAAAACAAAAGGAGACTTTCTCCCCCTTTATTTTTTTACTTTTTTTTACCCCTTTTTAATGTTATCATTTTACTATATATATATATATATATATATATATATATATATATATATATATATACACACACACACACACACACACACACACACACACACACACACACACACACACACACACAACTTTTTGAGAAACCCCAAAACCTTATATAACAGAAACTGACATTTTTAGAAAGAAATATTAAAAATGCCAATTTTTTTTTACAAAACTATTAGCTGGAGGAGCTTAAAAACATATCAGTATCCTCCACCTCAAAACTTAATTTGATCAAAATCCATGCAATTTACCCAAGTTTCTCTGATATTATCCATTCTTTCTTCCATCCTTTGATATTGCTACATTTTCCAGAAAGTCCACCACTTTATTGCTTTCCTAAAAATAATGGGACCAATTCCAATCTTCAAGGGCTCCCAAATTTAGCCAAATAATATCTAAAATATTAGCTATCTTCCAAGATTTAGCCCTTTGATTAAACAAAGCTTGAATCACCACTTGATAATCCCCTTCAATTTTTAAGGAGATGCCACAATCTATGGCCATTTTAACACCAGCTACTAAATTTTGTGCTTCATCTTCATTATTGGTTCCATCTAAAAGCTTAAGGGATAGGTCTTTAATCAGAGAACCACTGCAATATTATATGACACATCCAGCTCCAAAAGTTCCTGGATTGCCACTGCATACCCCATCAAAGTTTAATTTGAACCAACTCAGTTTAGGGGGGTTCCATAATGCCTCCTTTCTACTTTTCTTATCTTTCTTATCTATCGATGACCCATTAACATGAGGGATTTTAATATGTTCCTTTTTTCACACATTTGTATATCCCATTGAGTCAACATACCTTTCTTTCTTTGTAAATGAGAAGAAACAATTTTTTAAATGGACAGTTCTATTTATCTTAAAACAACATGCAAAGGGCAAGCTATATTTTCAAAAATTTGGGCATTCCTTTCTTTCCATGCCATCCAAATAAGGATGTCTAGACTACATCTCCAAAGACTCAACAAATATTTTTTCACCTCACCAATCAGCCAGGAAGCAAAAACTTGATTGAGTGACTTTGGCCAAGCCCAGGACCAATCAAACTTATTACAGATCTAAATCCAACACCAATAGGCAAATGAGCAATTAAAAAGAAGGTGATCCACAGATTATTTCACTTTTTTGCATAAGCAACATCTAGAGGGGCCTATAAACCCCATCTTCTTTAAGCGATCGTGAGTTAGAATATGACTATGGACAGCCAACCATGCAAAAGCCCCTACTTTTTACAAACCTTCCTTATTCCAGCAAAGATAACTAGCCCAGCTTAAGGCATCATCTTCAGCTTTTACCATCTAATACCACAATCTTATTGAGTAAAACTCTGATTTCGTTCCAACCTAGTGAAGCTGGTCTTCTTGATTTTTCAAAAAAAAAAAACTTTTTTTGAGGCATGTCTCAAGAGATAAAATCTCTTCTCGAGGAACTGACATATTCTGCAAACTTTTCCAGCTACCAGCGACTTTCCTAGACTAAGAGTCAATCAACACATAATCACTAAATAACCTTCCCCACTAATTTTTTTAAATAGAATTAATCTGACTGTCAACAAACTCCTTGACCAAAGGATGACGACCATTCCAAGATTCAATCTAAAAATCTACCTTGTAACCATTATTAACTATCCAAGACACATGTTAAGCAATCATTGATCTACATTTCAGCATAAAGCTCTAGACGTGAGATCCTTTGGGAGGATTCACAATTGAGACCAAACAATCTGGCAAATCTAAATCAAGATACGTAGCTCTAAAAATCCTACACCATAATCTGTCTGAATCTAAAACCATTTTCCAAACCAGTTTAGCTCCCAAAGCTAAATTTTAAAGAAAAAGATCCTTGATGCCTGCCCCTCCTTTCATTTTTCTTTTGCACACACTCTCCCATTTCATCAAGGGAATTTTTTAATCTTTTCCATAGCCTTGCCAAAGAAAATCTCTCCTAATCTTATTCATAGACTTAAAAACTTGATTCGGGGGACTAAGCACCAAGAAGCAATATGTCATAAGAGCACTCAAAACTGCCTTTATAAGAGTTATTCTATTTGCCAATGAAATCCATCTTCCTTTCCATGAACTAAGATGAGCTTTGAACCTTTCCAGCAGGTTCTAACAAATATCTGTTAAACTAGTTCCTTTGAAAAAGGGACCTCTAGATATTTATTTGGTAGTTTCCCCACTTTAAAACCAAGAATCTTGCTTAAGGTTCTTTCAACCCTGTGACCATAAGTTACAAAGTAAATTTCAGACTTACCTTCATTGAGTCTTTGCCCAGAAGCTTTTTCATAACTTAGAATTATTTTGAACTCCAAATCTTTCGAAACTGTTGCTTTACCAAAAATAAAATTATCATTTTCAAATTGATGATGCGTTAGAGTTTTAAAATTATCCAATATTTGAAGACCCTTTAACTTGTTTTGACAATGCGCCTTACGAACAAATTTCCCAAGGCTTATCCAATAATAATAAAACTAAAGGGGAATAGAGGATCCATTTTCCTCAAGCCTCTTGAAATGGAGAAAAAACTAGAGGGACTCCCATTTACTAACACTGAGAATTTTGGATTTGATACATAACTAAAAACCTAGTTACGCCATTATGTCCAAAATCTAAATTTTAATATAATCTTAAACAGAAACCTCCAATTAACTCTATCATAAGCTTTACTTATATCAAGTGTTATCATCATACCTTTATGATGATTATGATTCAGGGAATGTATAATCTCATGTGCTATAGTAATACCTTATTGAATACTTATTTTAGGTGTAAAATCCACTTGTTCTCCAGAAATCAATTTATAAGAAAGGGTTTCATTATTTCTGCAATTACTTTTCAAATGATCTTATAAACAATATTACAAAGATCCATAGATTTGAAATCCTAAAAGGAATTTTGAGATTCCCCTTTTGGAAATAAAGAGATGAAAGTCATGTTTGGCTCCGGTTTCACTTGTTTCTTCTTTTTGGATTCTTCTACCATCTGCCAAACATCGATGCCAACCACCTCCCAAAAATGTTGAAAGAAAGCAACATGAAACCCATCTAGGCTTGGTGCTTTATCTTTGGCCATAGAAAAGACCATTTTCCTAATTTCTTCCAGAGAGAAAGAAAACATCATTCTATCATTCATGTCTTGAGAAATAACTTTAGGAATAAACTGAAGAAAATCATTCAGAGCCTTCACATTAGAAAAAGCTTCATCATTTAATAAATCTTGAAATAAAAGGATTGCTTCCTACCTTATCTATTTAGGAGATTTAAGAGCCACCCCTTGATGAGAATAAATATGAGCTATCATATTTGCCTTCCTTTTATATTTAACTGACTAATGGAAAAAGCTAAATTTATATCTCTTTTGAGTCAATTCTCCCTTGATTTTTGTTTCCAAAGGATTTCTTCCCTACAAATAATTTCTTCGTACTCGCTTATCAGATATTTTTCAAGTTTATAAGCTTCCACATCCATCCCCATCTTGAAAAAATTATCATTCAATTTTTTTAGATCAGCTTCGATCCTTACTTTTTCTTTTAAAATATTCTTAAAATGTTCACGATTCCAAATTTTCAATTTTTCTTTCACAAATTCAATCTTTTAAACATTTGAACCATCTTAAATCATTGAGAGACTATACATTGGATCCACCAAGCCTTAAGCAAATCAAATAGATAACTATCATGAAGCCACATTAATTCAAATTTGAAAGGGCATCTTTTTAGAGGAGAATCAAGATCAATAGTCAGTACAATGGGTTGATGATCTGATCCAATATGTTATGAAACCCAACAATACATTTTTATGTTACTTTGATTCTAATTACAAGAAGATAAAAACCTATCTAACCTTTCCAAAATATTATCCTTGCCCATCCATCTATTAATCCAAGTAAACCAACCTAAATTTGGAGTAACATTTTTAAGATTATTCTGCTCTATAAAAAGACCAAAGTCTTGGTTCACCCAAGAAACAAAAAACACTCCTCCTTGTTTATCCTTCTGACTCAAGATGGAATTAAAATCATCCCCTAACACAAACTTTTCTTACTGAAAATCTTTAAGAAACTAATTTAAGCAGACCACCTTGTGGCCCATAAATATTGATAAAAAAGAACTGTAAATCTGACTGAAATCTCAAGATTTTACCCACTTGCCAATTTTGTCTTGAAGTTGACAATTCAACTCTAGTAAAAAAAGGATACCATAAAATGGCCAAACCCCTTGATGCTCCCATAGCCTCCATAAAGAATCCAAGCCAACACTGACCTAAAGCTCTTATGAAACCTTCTCCTTCTCCCTTATTAAGTTTAGTTTCCTGCAATAATAACATATTTGGCTTTTCTATATTTAAAAGATGCTTAATAAGGCACCTTTTGTTAGGGGCATTTAAGCCCCTAACATTCCAAGAGATTACCTTCATGATGTCAGAGGAGGGAATTCCACCCCCCCCAACTTTGCAACATCCAAAAAGCCTTTTAGAGTGTCATGTGTGCCTACTAAGACTTCTCCTTCAACGCAATCTTTCTTCTTCTTTATACCTCACTTAATTTTAGGACCCCAATTAGAATTTGAGATATTACTCTGAGACTGAGAAATTATCAAAATTTCTTTAGAGTTTAAAACTCCTTCCAAATCTGCTTCCACTTCTTCTTCACTATCTGACCCTTCTTCCTCAAAATTGTTGACATTCTATGCCTCTACCTCTAAAACCCTCATCTCCTTGTCACTTTTAGGGTTCAATTGATTTTTCAGAACCAACTCTCTAATATTGAGTGATTCTTTCTCAATAAAATCACAACTTTTGATAATTGAAGTAGGAAAATATTACTTCAAATGTACCTATCTTAATTAAAAAATCCTTTGTTACCTTGATTTTATCTCAAAGAATTTTCCAATCATCCTTCTTCTTATACCTTTGATCAACTTAAAGCTCTGAACCCTTTTGAAAATACTTCTTCCCTTTTGGATCCATCTTCGATTTTCATTGAGGCCTCATCTTGATAAATTTGGTTTGAAGAGGGCTCCTTTTATTACAAAACTTCTGGATATGCCCTGGTTGATGGCAACTGTAACATCTAAAGGGGATGTTCTCCACATTAATTCTCCATTGCCAAACCCTACTTTCCATTTTAATGATGATGAAATATATAATCTCTTGATCCATATCCATTTCAACCCTAACTCATGCATATGCAGCTCTACCACCTTTCAAAGAAGTTGCATTGATTTTGACTACCACACCCACCAAACTTCCCAAATCATTTAAACAATCTTCACTTTAGTATTCTAGAGGAAGGCCATAAAATGTTATCCAAATTGAATAACTACCCATCCTAGCTTTTAACGGATCAAAATTAAGAGTCTATTTTTGAATCCAAAGACCCAAAACATCTATAGGGCAGGTTTTAGCTTTGAAAACCCTTTCTTTTTTTGATTTGGACAAAAAGGTTGTGACAAAAAAAAAATTTTGGTATAAATCTCACCTTTACCTCCGCTCCCCAATGATCTTTGATCTAGATTTTAATCACTACCATTATTGGTCATTTACCATCACATTTAAAAATCAGGGCACAATCAGAGAGAAGTTAAATCTTCACATCAAAGGGATCTGAGGACCATTCTAGGGTTTTGGCTTCTCCAATTTTCATGCCATCCCCCAAAGACACCCCAATACTATCCTCTATAGAAGCCACCTTCTTATCTCCACCCTCCTCCTGAGGAGGGATCTCAAATGACTCTAACCTGGCTTACCCCTCCAAATTGGCTTGCCCTAGAGATTGATTAAATCCCTCATTATTAAATGAAATATGTTGTTACCCTACTAGATTGCCTTTCTAGCTAGCACTAATTCTACTCACACTCACCTCTTCATCCCACCATTCTTTATCTTCCTCTATCACAGCTTTCATAACCTTCCTATGATATTTTTTACCATGATTACCCCCTAATTTGACTTTCACATTGGCCAATTTTTGAAATTACAAGGGAACCAAACGTTTCTAAGCTATTGAAGACTTAATTTTTTTGTGATCTACTCCATTCATTTCTCCTACTCTATCACTCCCTCCTCCTTTGTGCCTCATAATGCTCACACCATTTTTTCTTAATTAGGATGGAAATAAAAAAATTAATCTACATCTAAAGCTTAATGGGGTTGGGCTTGGGTCTGTAATATCTATAGAATGATCTACAGATGAATCACCCTGCTATAATCTACATAAAACACATGGATAAGTTCAACCCATACCTCAAGGTGTCCTCATGGCCATTTCAGAATATAAGTGAGCATCTGCCCCTAAGCGTCGATGCATCACAGGGTGTTTGGAAGGAAATGAATTTGAGACTTAGGCGATCAAAGTCATTGTTCCTATCCACTCAAGCCAACCCTTAGGACTTAAAAAATTAATCTACATCTAAAGCTTAATGAGGGTGGGCCTAGGTCTGTAATGTCTATCGAATGATCCATAGTCGAATCACCCCATTATGATCTACATGGAACATAAGAATAAGTTCAATCCCTACCTCAAGGTGTCCCCATGGCCACTTCAGAATGTAGGTGAGTGTCTATCCCTAAGCCTCAACATGTCACATGGTACTTAGTAGGAATTGAACTCGAGACCTAGGTGACTGAAGTCATTGTTCTTATCCACTTGAGCCAATCCTTGTGACTATAAACTTATTATTATTGATTGCATCATAGTAGATAATTTATTCGATCAAAGATTATCTGCCACATAGATTCTCTCCACGTCTATCTCTAACTCTTTATTATTATGTTCCTAAGTCTTAGGGTGATTTTTTATTTAGTGTAATAAATTATGGGAGTCTTTTGAGTTAATTGTGTGAAATTTTTTATTTTCCTATAGTCAAACCCAAAAGACTCCCACAAAATATTTATTGTTTATTAATTGATTTTGATTCAAGTATCACATCCCCAAATCCTTCAATTAATGACATCCGCTAAGGTTTATTTAAGATTGAAAATACATAAAATATATTTCTCTATCTGGGATCTATTATCTATCACTTCCTAGCTCAATTATAATATGGATTTGAGTCATTGTCTACTCCATTAATTTTTTTCTTCATTTACCGAATCCATTGTCTTTTCACACTACCATCTCTACCATTAAATTCATTTACTTTTACCTTTACCAAATCATCTTTTCTCAATTTTTGTGCACTCTTTCTTGTCTTCTTCATTATCTTAATTTACTCTCCACCTTTTCTACATAACTACCACTAACAATAGATTTCTTTACATTTTCAATTCAAGTAGATGTCAGGCCTAGTTAGCCATTTTTACTATAAATATAAGAAGGGTTCAAAAATTTATTCAAATAAGTATGTATTCTTAAGGTCTTTAGACATAATCAAAATTTTAGTTCTTTTCAATAAGAAAAAAATCTTAGATCTACCCCTTACATGAATTCTTTGATTTACTATTTTCATAAATTTAGGATCACTTGAATAAATGATCCCAATTGCATACCATTTCATAACCAAAGATGTTTGTGCACTAATAATGAAACCATGTTAGTGTGTTTTCAATTAATTGAATCCATTAATCTAGATTGGCACTATTGAATTATAATGAACTATTTAC
This sequence comes from Torreya grandis, assembly GCA_037957365.1. Lineage (NCBI taxonomy): Eukaryota > Viridiplantae > Streptophyta > Pinopsida > Cupressales > Taxaceae > Torreya > Torreya grandis. The sequence continues at coordinate 326,881 of JARHVA010008327.1, forward strand.
TATGTGTTTTTTTACCAATCTTTCACAAGACATTGTGCAGACCAAATGTTGAGAAAACAAATAAAATACTTACAATGCATACATACCCATTACCATTTAAGACAAATGAATTATATGCTCACTATAGGTGAGTTGATAAAAAATTAAGAACTCCATCATGAGAACAAATCATAAAGACATAAACAAATTGCACCCTCATCATATAGAAAACATATAATGCAAGAAACATCTAAATATATAGCATACACATTTATTCAAAGAATCCATTTTTGTTATCATATTTATATTCTTAGTGCAAAGCATACATTCTACTCCATTACTTTGATCATCATAAAAAAGATATCTTCATTCACATACATCATACAATAACATATATCATAAATTGTTCAAACTCAACATCTACAAAATGTTTGACAAATCCTAGTTATTCAAATGAGAGGTTAAGTTATCTATTTATATATTTCTTGGACCTCATTAAAACCTTGAAAATTATTATTGATTCAACACCACTTGTTCCTTTTTTCCATCTATTATGTCATTGTATTATGCATCAAAATACTCCCTTATTTGATCCTTCCATAGATTTTGTGTAGTAGTATATTCAATTTCTCTAACATATTCTTGTCTATCCTAGATTGATCCCATTCAATCTATAGTCTCCTTGTATGGATTCTTTCCATCTGTTAGCTTATCCTTAACTAAATTTATTTCAATTTATGTTTCTTGTCAAAAGTGTGTTTATTTCAACCCATGCATTGAGCATCAAACATCTCCTTCACCTACACATCATTCTCTTTATTGTGCTTTTGATCTTGATAATGCAAATTATAAGCATCTAAGATAATTTTACACATCTCACTCATTTGTTATCAATTATAAATAATATTTACATGCTTTCCTTATGTGCACTTCCAGGTCAACATCACACCATACTACATTTTATATCCATCCTGAAAACAAGTTTGTAGTTGATTTTGTTGTGATAGGTTATGCTTCTTATACAATCAAAACCTCAATCCCTGTATCTTTTAACTAATTCTCCTTCAGATCCCAATGATCAATTTATGACTATAATTGAGGTATAAACTCATGTTCATCATACGCAATTTTATTTATCACTTCTTTATTCTTTAGATTGATTGTTGTGGACACCTAATTTTGGTACAAGTCATGTATCTGAAAGTCTCTTGCCATGCTTTTATACATTTGTCTCACTTTATACATTAGGATATTATTGGCACACTTTATATTCATAGTGGACCACTTATATTCTTTCTTCATCTACATTTACTCATGAACACCTTAAAATCTATCATTTATCTACTTCAAGATCTATGCAATTATCCTTCAGTTCATTTTGGTCTTTGTTTTATGGTTTTTTTAAAATCATTGACCTTTTTTATATTTATCTAAAAGTAGTCTTGATCTATTTTGAAACAATATGAAAGTGGTCAAGTAGTTTGTGGGTCCTTTATGCCACCATACCCTATCTTCATGTGCCTTGATTTTTGGTTTTCATGTCTTTCCATGGTTGGCCTACAAATCAATATATTATGATTTAAAATCAAATATGCCTATTCATAGTAATGTAACCTTAGACATTTCATAAGAAATCATGAAGTCTTAAGAGATAATAATCCTATTAAGTGTTATCAAGGAGATCATATCTATTATGTTATCATTCCACTTTCTATTGCTAAAGGATTGTCACTACATATTTATAGCAAAATAAGGATTGCATTTAGTGAAAGAGTATGTAATTTCATTGATTATCATGGGGAGAGAAGGGGGAGTCTTTTCTCACTCATTGGGATGGGTCACACATGCATATAAATATAAAATCCCTATTTATCATCATGTGTGATATGTAGATAAATCCTCACCCAAGGGGCCCAAGCCACTAACTCTGCATATTTATTTTAGTCTTGGGTGTATTGCTAGGGATTGAGGCCAGATTAGGGTTACATGAAAGGAAAGAATATTTTAACATTTACACGCATCATTATATCTATTGGAGAGAGGATTATAGACATATGCTATTTACAAATGGTTTCATAAAGTTTTAAACCTTAGAGATCTATGCAACCATTTTCAAACATGTTTGACCATTGTTATAAGACCCTGTAATTTTTGGATTCCTTCTCTAGTAGTTGAAATTTTTTAAATAGTTCAAAATTGGTAGTTTTCTAATTTTTGGAGGCTCTTTTGTATTGATTCATATTCCTCTTTCCGATATTCTAAGCCTATTCTAGAGCTCAGGTAAGTCAAAAATAAAATATGTCTCTATTTCCCCTTTCAATAATCAATTGCTCAAAGTAATTTCATTAAATCTTCCAATTCAAGTCATTATTTACTATTTTTTAAATTTATATTAGATCTAAATATCTTGATTTCATTTGATTTGGTTGGTGTATTATTTTAAGACTCGTTCACCCACCATTTGAAATATTTTGGATAACCCCTCCTCTTTCTGAATATCTAATATTCATATCATGCCCAAAATTTTGCATGAAGAAAATGCAAAGACATTAAGTTTTTTAAGAATGTAAAATGATCAAAAAGATGACTTTTAATGCTCCAAGTGTCCAAGAAAGCATGACATGTGTAACATTGAGTATGATTAAAAATGTACATGTGGTTGCATGGTTGACATAATTCCCATGTTGACTTTTCCTACACTAAATGGCCCACTATGATCCATATGACCTACATGGCCCATACATGCCTTGAAATACCCACAACACTCACGGTCTTGGTCATAATTTAAATATAAAATAGGAATGAATCCAACATGGTCTAGGGTCAAAAGACTCACTCCTATGCTCAATGGGGTTCAAACGGGTCCTAGGTAATTTTATCCAATCAGAAGGCTTAGATTTGTCACTTGAGCCAAAACTAGAATTATAATTTTGGAATGTTGGGTTAATTTTTAAAAATATATTAAAAATTCAAAAAAGTCTCATAAGACTTTAAAAAGAGCCTAAAATATCTAGGTTAGCCCTTGTTAGATGGAGCATAAATCTAGGCCATCCCTATCATTAGATAGTGCTAGATCAAGAAACCCTCAATATCTATATGGATTCCTATTAAATCTCCCTCATACAACCAATAATGATAAAATATATAGGAAAGAAGGATTTGAGGTTTGATAAGGGAGGACAATCTCTTGGTCCTTTCCATTTCCCACTTAAGACCCTAATTGGTGACTCTTGATGTGGCCATGTGCAATAAAACATTTTTAAAAAAGGTATTGAAATCATACTTTGATAGTGGAAATGTGACATTAGGTGAATTTTGAACCCATTAGCATTCATAAGAAGTATCCATGACGTTTTAGGCACTTGACAAATTAAAAATACAAAGGGGAAAATCTCCCTAGTATCTATTAATGATCATTTCAATATTCTTAATACCTTGGGAACTATATATATATATATATAAACTTAATACCTTGGAACTAAGATTCATGTGCTAGCCTCATGGGGTAATAATTGTCCCATTGGTAAGCCTATTAACCTAACTGATATCATAGTTCATATTGGGTAAGACAGAGTTATTAGTAGATACACCAACATAGGATACTTATTCCAAGCATATAGAATGTGATGCAAGGTAGACTTTATTCCCATGACTACCATGGTTTTAGTGCAAATCAATTTATAAAATAATCTAGACTCATGAGTACATTGTTTCAAGATAAAGCCTAGGATTACAAGGCAAGCTCAGATAGTTATAGTCGTAGGCTCATGCAATCTAAGGCAGCCTTGATCTGTTTGAGTTATAAAAACCTAAACCATATTCTTCAACTACCAAATTAGTCTATGTTACGTGCAACCTCCCATAACAATTTACCTCTACTAGAACTTTATGATTGGGCCTAAGTACATGCAAATGCAGTTCATGCATTCTTAACTCAATAAATGTGGTCATAAAGATTCATTTTTAGAATTCCATGCCAAATTTGGACACCTCATTCCTACTCAAGTCCTATAAGAGCAGAGGTGAATGGATATAGGTTGAACTACAACTTACTATGGAAGTAATCAATAAAATTAAGCATAATAACAATATTCTTGCCCTTCTATAAAACACTATGCTTTACGGATTTTGAAAGATATACTTGAGGATGTGTTTATTCAATCAACTATTCACTTTTAAAGAAAACCCATTAAAAGATCATACTTTTCAAGGCACCTAACACTTGTTATGCACCATCCACCATTAGGATAAAATCAATTATATGACTTGAATTTTACTGCTTAAGGGCTTTGCTAGTCAACTTAACAATGATTAAGTGTTTCCAAACCAGAAGTTTAACACGAATAATTAAGAACGTGTAAAGTATGCCCACTTGTGGCTAAGACAACCACTGTATGAAATTCCTATGAGTTATCACAACTTGGAAAGTCACAAGAGTACTATACAAGACTTTTTCCTATGATCCTAATTCATAATAAGGAATTATTTCCTTACAAGAGTCTTCCAACTTCAATTAGCTCAGAGAATGACTTTGATATGAGCAAGATGTACTGTATATTCACTATTCATTAATTCATTAGCATAGACGCGAATATGTATAATTAGTGCCCACTTGACTGTATTCTTCTAGCAGCTTATTTTTTAAGAGTTTTAAAGAGAAGACTACACCTTATATGCCTATTATTAAACCTCCGAGTATAATTAATCAAGTGTTTCCAATGTTATAAGAGCAACAATGTCTGATATAGTTCCATATCCCTATAAACAGGGTAGATTTACTTAACAGTAGTAAGTGTCCACGATAGGATTAAATCATCTTCTCCTACACCTGTTATTTTTTGGGAAAACAAAGAGTAATCACTTCCTAAAATATTTTTTTGGGTATAATCATGACAATGTACAAGACTCATGAAAAACCTGATGACAAATACACCACAACATGATGCTTAACTAAAGGGATAGGTCAAGCACAGAGCCTAATTCAACCCAGCTTATGTAAAGACATTCTGCTTTCAACATATCATGTTATCTTAGATTAGAATTTCAAAGTTACAACTCTATTTAATGGACAAAAATATTCTTAATGGCTGATGACTTAGGTCCAACAATCTCTATTCATTGTTATGAGATTATGTTATAAAACAAAGATGAGCTAGATGAAATCTCAATAGCCTAGTGCAGTCCTTTTAATAACCTTAGTGTAGATTGGACAAACACCTATAGGTATTTAACATTGTTACACACCTTATCCACTAGAATTCTATTGCTCCCTACCACAGAAAGAGCATTATTGATCATATTTCCAATGTATAAAGGGTCTGTACTTATGCCCAAGCAGTGGAGTGATAACAGTTCCTAAATCAGTAGCCTGATATCAGATTATTATACCCTTAAGTTATCTATCAAAGAATGCTACTGCCTATGATTGATAAGATTACAATAAGATCTATGCATACAGAGCTTAAGGGACTTGTTACCATGTAGCATGTGGGCTTAGATTGTCCCCAAACTTAAGAAAAGATAATGGCATTACTAGATTGGCAAACTTTTGAAATGTTATGCCCATTTTGTTGCCTTTTTAGAAAAACATTCAGGGAACTAATGCTTATTGAAGATTCATTTCCAAGTATCAAGTATGGTTGGTGAATGAGAAAAAAACCACGTTCAAAAAAATAACCCTTCAACAATCTCTATAAAATAACTAATTGTTTCGGACTTCCTCATGACCGTGCTTCATCAATGTTAATATAATGGTTGTAAGAAAATTTGGAAACAAAAAGTGTAGCTTTCTGTCCAAACACCTGCACAGTTTTCTGCGAAAATAATTTAGGAAAAAATATAAGCTCTTCGCCTTAAAATAGTAACCCCAGATGTCTTGAAAATAGTGGCAATGTCCCAAGTGTCCAAGAGAACCAAAAAACACTGCCATTGAACAAACCATATAAAATTATATATATAAACGAAACTTTATTGACACTTTCAACTCTACAAGTTCTGGGGTAACATGAAGAAAGTGAACTTCCCTTCAGGGCGTTTCAAATCTTGGAGCATTCATAAAACAAAAAAATAAATCCATCTCAAACTTGAGAAAGGAGAAATTCAACTCTAGATTCTGCGCGTATTGATATTCTGTGGATGAAATCTATGAAAATGATAGTAAATTGAGAGTTATATTTTCATCTTAAGTGTTAATATTTTTCTCCTTGTGTCCAAGTGAAAGAGAGTCTATTTCTATATCGCAACAGCATTCATTCCTTACTTGAAAGTGATAATTTAGATGCAATATGCAGGAGCTATCAATAATCGAACAGAGTTTGTAGAGGGATGACAAATAAGCCATACGAGTGGAAACAAATTGGGGAGGATAGGTCATAATCCACTTCATATATAAGAGTGAATGCACCCTACTCATGGCTCGCGCGTACATCTTGCTCACTGCATTTCAAGTGGATGTTAAAAACTTTTTGTAGTCCAACAACGTTACAGCCATCCACAGCCAATCTTATATATATATATATATATATATTATTTATGTGACACAAAAGTGATGTAAAAGTGAGTCAAGGATGCTGGGCATTTAGGTTTACAAATAATCTTGCATCAAGCCAAAAAAGAGTTAATGTGGAAATAAGTAGTTTGGAATGTTGTCCACAATTTTATATTTGTATGCAAGCTTTTTGGAGTCTTTTTGTGCATCCTTTGTGTACATACATGTATACTTCCATGAAGACATTTTCGTGCACTCTATTTGAAATAGTTACAAGCAAGGATTTAAGCTTTAAGAAACATGTGAGGTTTTCTACAAGCTTGTTTGGAGTTTTTTTTTAATATGCATCTAAATGAAGTTGAAGTCTTGTAATTGAAAACTACTGCAAGCTTGTTTGGAGTGTTTTTTGAATTATTTGTAAAGAGTTGGAAGTTCTATGCATCTAAGTGAAGTTTAAGTCTTACCATTCAAGAGTACTACAATCTTATTTGGAGTTTTTTTTGAATTATTTGTAATGAGTTTGAAGTTCTATGCATCTAAGTGAAGTTGAAGTCTTGCAATTCAAGATTACTAGTGCACAACCTTGTCTTATGAAGCTTGAGATATCTTGCAAAGGAGTATTGGCATGTAGTAGTGTCAATGAGAATGTCTTGTGCATCTTTGTGATTGACATCGACACATAAACTTGATTTAAAAAAATTGTGACTTTAGCTTGCAATATGCTATGTAAAATTGGATATGAGGACTATCCGAGAGATACCATGGAGAATATAGGTGATCATTTGGATGCCTAAATGTATGTTGAACTTTCTTAAAAATAAGCTAGGAAGGAAGAAGTAAAGTATGAGTCACATGTTTCTATAGATGTGATATTAGAAATGAGCTCGACGAGTCAAGATTAGATGGGTGTGGTTTCTTTAATGCCAATGAAGAATGGAGTAGTGATGGTGGTGAGGACATTTAGTGGTTGTGGACATATATAGGTGGAGAAAAGTCTACAAGAGAGCGGAGAAATAGAAAGAAAGCTAATTGGAGGTGGTTGGGCATTAGTGGGAAAGAGCCCACAAGAGAAAGTAAGATGCAAGAAGCAACATCTCGGTGGAGGTGGTTAGATGAAGGTGGATTTCAAGTGTAAATAAGATGGAAAAAGCATAAAAGAAGTATTTGGTGGAAGTGGTCAGACTATGATGAATCTAATCCCAAAATAGTAAAAATAGTGAGCATGAATAAACAAAAGAGGAGAGATTTGAAGCCAACAAGAAGAAGCTGGAAGTGGAAATTGAAAATAGAAAATCAAATGAGATATTTGGTTTGTTGGAAGGGGACATCATGGCCATCAATATCAATGGCTAAAAGAGTTGTTTTTCCACTTATCACATCTATGTGAGTAGGAGCTCACATTTGAAGTACCCTGGGTGTGTGATCTAGGAGCATCCAAGGCATGTAGACAATCTTGCATCATCCAAAAATATTAGGTGTATGTTTGTGTGGTCTTGTTGGTTTTTTTTTTGGTTTTGACATGGTGAATGTGATTCAATGAGAATAATTTATACTCCAATACTTTAGTGCAGTCAATTACATCATAAAATGATCAGTTCTAGGAAGCTACATGGTTCTAAGCAAGTTAGTTGAGTTTTTCAATAATCGATACAATCTAGGACATGGTAATGTGCATTGAAGGAATAAAATGGATAGGTTATGGAGTATAGGTTAAAAAAGGCAATAATGACTTCCCTAAACCTAAATGTGATTTCATATTTAGACTCCCCTTAAATCCACATAATAAAATTCATCTTGTTTCAATTTTATATGTAAAAGTTATGTTTTTTGGAAGTCGATAGACTTTGCACAGTGACAAAACCATTGGTTTGCAATGAGTAGCAGTTTCACAAGTGTTAGTGGTGGTTTTAAAACTTCATTGGTGGTTTTAAAACATCTAGTTTTCATATAGTAATAGTTTTATAACTGCCATGGTAGTTTCAAATCTGTCAGACTGTGCAAAGTGACGGTTTCGAGCATGTGGAACATAAAAATAAAGTAATGACCCATAATGAAAAATGATCATATCTTGAACATTTATAAGATGCTAAGGAAGGTTAAGAGACACTCCATAAGGATAATAATTTTAAATAAGATTATGATTATTAATTTAAAGATCCATCAAGAGTCATAGAGAGGGAGTTAGATCCAAGAATATGTGAGAAAGAGAGAGTTTGAGGGGTCGAGTCCTCCAAGAGCAGAGAAGCGAAGATGTTTCAATTAATGAGGGACTACATATGGGATCAATTCATCTCCATGTAATGTAATAAAACTATCAAGGCATATGTGAGTGTGTGAGTAAAAACTTATGCATAAGTATGTATTCAATTTTCTATAATACTTTGGTGAATTTAAAAAATAATGTATGTTGAAGTGTGTCAAGTATGAGTAAGGTGCATACATGTGTGTCCATGGGTGAATGTTAATCCAAGTAGTATGATATAAAAGGTTATGATTTATTAGACCCATTACTAGGACTTCACCAATGTCATATACTAGAGGTGGTAATCTGATCACACAAACTAGTACCAACATCACACAAGAGGAAAAATAGTTGCAAGCGCAAAACATGTTAACCTAGGTTAAAATACAACCACTAGAAAAATCAACTTATGATTCAAGGGGATTGCACCACCCACTAGGGGAATACTATAAAATCAAGCATAAGTAACCATGGAGGAATTTTGGATCTAGGTGCTCAAGCCACAAGTAATCCATAGTAAGCATCGTTTCTTCCTCACTAGCAATGTATCTATGTAATATCTATGAAGTTACTTGAGTACTGAGGAATGGAAAATTCCACTGAGCACATGTTCATAATTTTAAAATAATATATTGCACCAAGGGCATCATATTGATAGGTAGGAGAGAAAGCCAATTCATGATAACTCTTTTGGATCACACCTATAATTTGTACTATAAATTTGATCCATAATATGCTATTGTGGATTACGATATTTTGAATGCCACATTCCAAAGAGATTTTTATATTACTAATTTAGAGTAACAAAGCATCTCAGTGCTCAAAGATATCAAGTAGGACCTCACTAAGAGTGTTCACATGTATGACAAGATTCAAAACCTTTATCTCTAAACTATATTATGATATCTACCCTCTATAGCATGTTCAATGGTTCATAGGGGTTCAGTACCTATCTTTTAAATGTGTGTTGTCAATGGAGACCATCATCAAAACTAGAAAAACTTTGGAAGTAGTTTTGAGATTAAAAGTGGTGGGAAGTGTGGATATAAGGATCATCCCATTGATGGAAGCATACATTGTGACAAAGGACACAGAAATTCAAAAATTGGTTGTCCATAGTGCACATGATACCCATAGTGGATTATGGTGTACCAATTTCAAAACTAAAGGACACAATAAGATATAATGCCTAAGTTGCAATGTTAGAGTGCTCATAAAATATTTTAATTTTTTTTTTAGAGGATCATGATGTGTGCTCGTTCCAAATGTTAAAAATGGTGATGTAGGTAAAAGTATCATTTTATTATAAGATCTGAGACACCTCTATGCATAACATTAAAAAATGTTGGGTGATTAATGAGATCCATGAAGTTCATGGGGAACATGATAAAAATATATAATGCTCATGAATTAAGGAAACTATGAGAAGGAAGATATGGTGGTGAGTGCACATATAAAGGAAGAGGTAGAAAAATATGAGGTGGGGGAAGATTCCATTTATGAACATGCTACAAATATGGCTTGCTTAAACATTATTAGAGAGATTGCACCAAGTTCCCCACTTGTGGTTATTGCCTAAGGGATAAAAATATTGAGGGATGTCTCTACCTATATAAAAATATTATCAAAAAGGAGAAAGCAAAGAAAGACATGGGGATGATCAAAATTGTGAGGCCAAGTGATAGATGGGTACCAAAATAGGGTGAGTGTAGATGTCCCCAAGGACCACAAGTTAACATCATAACATGTCGTGGTATTAAAAGTCAACTACAAATGATGGAAGCAACAAAGGAGAAAGTCTAACATGCACCATCCTTGTTGATCGTTGATTATTCTAATGGCCTAGCCTAGAAATGAATTTTTAGGTGGCTAGATATGTGATAAGGAACCTCCAAGGTGAGCTAAAAAATGCATGAGATATGGAGGCCAGGGTGAAAACTAATCTCCCAAGAGGACTTAGTAAAAAAGAGGTTGAATAACTCTTTAATAGCTTCACTCTTTTATGATCGAAAGGACTCATACCACTCTTCAAAACATGTTTGGAGAATAAATTTTTACGCACAATGGAAGATTGATCAACTATGGGTTGAGAGATAAGAACCACATATAATTCCAACAACCAAGAACTATTGATTGATGCCAACATTTATGGGTGGGAAATATGGGATATTTTAAATGAAACCAAGGTGAAAATGAACATCCTCACTAAATAGGAATGACACAAAATGGTAATCACCTCTTTAAAACCCTTTCCTCATGTATTTTTCACGATAAAAAGACGCGTGTACAACCTTTGGGAATTATAAAAAAATGTTTTCATGAACATTATGAGAGTGAATTTTTACATTGATTTTGAGGTTATTTAATTGGTGGAGTTAGAAAAATATCAAACCTTACTTTGAAGAATCTAGTGTTATGACAATAATCTTGATGATGGAATTCTTAGTTGGGAAGATGTCAACTCAATCCTAGACACCACAAGTGTTGTATGTGATTAATAGATCTAAAAGTCTTATGAAGTGATGGGGTAAAAATGTGGAAAGGCGAATATGGGACCCAAATATTACATTGAGTGTGAGGAACTGAGGATGAATAAATTTATTGTTTTTTATGCCCCTAGAAAAAATATTTGGATACCATGTGGAATGTAGTAGGTGAAAAGAGTGTTTAGGCTCAGTAAAGGGAATAAATCCAAGATTCCTCACTATGATAGGTTAACATCTATGTCATATTATGTAAATGATTTGTAGTTATCCTTACCTAAATAAGGGACATCTTCTTTCCTTGTTCTATACATTAAAGATCATTATCTCACGTCAATGGGTGACACATAAACCGTGATTACCTTCCTAGGCTATTATCATGGAGGCAAACTATAATAGAATGATTTAAGTAACATTAAGCAAGGATTGTTTAGTTATGGAAAATATTCACTAATAGAAAAAAATTTACGAATTTGTGAATAATTATAGACAAAGAACTTATGCATTGTATACCAATGGCCTATGGGTTCATGCTTTTTATGGGACCCTAAAAACCTAGGTTCGCACATGGTATATCATCAATGAAATAAAAGGAGAGATGTATTAGTGGGAAATGATAAAGGTGGAATTTTTCTACACCTTTTATTTTCCTCTCCCAATCCTGAACTTAACAAACCATTGTATTGGATTCATAGATATATTATGGATAATGACACTATCATGGAAGAGCGGGTGTGCAAGCTGCATAAAAAAAATGTCTTTAAAATAACCTATTTTTTTATGGTACTAACTGTGAAATTGGTGACTCTATTGAATAAAATTATGAGGTATATCTTGAACACAACTTTGAGTTCAAGTTCAACAAGGAGAAGGTCATCCAAAAAGTAGGAAAAAATAATCTTGATGATGACCTGGATCACCTAAATGTACAGAATTCCACTAGGAAGCACAAGGTTATAGATGATATTTTTTTAATTATAATAGACATTTTAAAACAATTAATGTCAACATAAGTAATAAATATTATCCTAATATTTCAACCGTTGGATATTACTAGATAGATGAAGAACTGGTGTGAGTAGTTAAATTGTTATGCAAATTTCAAGATATATATTTTCACAATGAAAAGGATATGATGGGATTACACTCTTCCTTAGGAAATATTAAATTTAAAATAATAAGGGAAAAAATACCAGTAAATAAGATGCCTTACAAGATGAACTTCAATCTTTGCATGAAGGTCAAAGAGGAAATCAAAACTATAGTTTTTGCATGAGTCATCTATCAAGTAGATGAGTCAAAATGGGTGAGCTTGATAGTGATCAAATAAATAAATATGGGTGAATTTTAATTTTCATATAATTATAATTGCTAAATGTTGTTTGTGCTAAAAACATATTTACAACCCCATTTACCAAGGAAATCCTTGAAGGAGTCACCAGTTACAAAATCTACACATTCACATATGGGTTTTTCAGTTACTATTAAATCCAAATTAAAGAAATGGATAAGCCCAAAACTACTTTTGTAATGGAATTGGGTTTTTTATTACAATGTAATTATTTTTGGGCTATGAATGTGTTGTTAGTTTTCTCATGCATTTTAGTCATGACATTTAAATATTTAATTCATAAGTTCTTATAAGTTAATATTGATTATTGGACCATTTATGGGGTGAATGATCACTTAAAGAATATAAAATAAATGTTAAAGAGGTGTTGGAAAATATGAATCTCCCTTAAGCTATATAAATTTGTCTAAATGCCACACCCTTTGGTATGTTGCTTAGACACATCTTATACATAATGAAGTGATACTTGTTGAGCCTATGAATATCACAATAATTTTTCAACTCAAAGCACCCAACACTTAAAGAAATGTGCATACATTATTGATTCATAAATGATATTATCACATGTTCATTTAGAACTATGAAAATATTGTTAGGCTATTACAGGAACACTTTCAAAATGATGGACCTTTCATTTGTACAAACAAGCAAAAAGAGGAATTTGACATCCTAAAATAAAAGCTTACAAGCATGCCAATTTCACAGTTTCTAACTGTAGGACATCATTTCATGTCCATATTTATTCATCTAGGATAGCCATTGTTATTATCCTTTCACATCCTAGGGATTCGAAATTCAACTACCCCATATACATTGCAAGGAGTAAAATCTTTCCAACTAAGTGTAATTATACCACCATTGAATGAGTGTTAACCATGGTCTAAGCACTCCATAATTTTTAATATTAATTTTTCACTACCCTATTTTTGTCCTTCATAGATCATGAGGTGTCAAAGTATCTCATCAACAAGATGGTCTTACATGGAAGAGTTTGTAAATGGATAGTTTTATTTCAATAATCCTTTTCTCCATGGTTTTTAATTTAACATAACTATTGGTTGAACCACTTATCATGGATAAACATAGGTGAGGACATGCTAAATATAGAGGATAAAATGCCTAATGTGTAAATTTACATTATCCAAAAATTACTTGAGGAATTGGACAACATTGCATCTTTTCTAATTTCCTTGGTTTTTCCAAGTGATTAGAATACCAAGTACAATAAATAATTGGATGTTCATGCTAGTCCATACTAGTTTATTTATGATGAGTTATACAAGATTAGGAAATAAAATATATTGTGTTGATGTGTAATGGAACTTGAACGAGAATATGTCTTGGGAAAGGGTCATGAGGGGATCACAAATGATCACTATGTTGGTGAAGCCACAACATGCATAATTCTATTTTCTAGACTCTAGTGGTTGATGATCTATAATGATGGTAAATATTTCATGCATAAATGCGACATCTACCAATGCATTGAAAAACCTAATAGAATAGATGAAATTCTAATAATTATAATAATTTCACATGAGCAATTCATGAAGTGGGCTATCAACTTCATCAGACCTATTTCCCCTATCACACATAACATTGGTGTGCGGTACATTATAATAAGTACACATTATCTTACCAAGTGGGTAGATACAACCCAAATAAAATGATTTTAATATAACCACAACTATATGTATTATATGGCAAAACATCATAGGAAGGTACATGGGTGTCCTCTAAGTTTCACAAGTGATTTGGGTACTCATTTTCTATACAAAATAGTGCACATGTTTTTGGTCAAGTTCATAGTGGTACACCACAAAACTACCCCATACCACCCCCATGCAAACAGGATGGTAGAAGCATCTAAAAACATTATGGGCATGAATCTGACAAATATTTTTGATATAGGGTGCAAGGATTGGGATGATTGGATCTCACCATTAGTTTTGTCATATATAAAAACTAATAGGTGGTTCAATAAATTCACTCCGTTTCAACTTGTATTTGGTAAGGAATCTAATTTTAAGTAGATTTTCTAGTAGCTTCTCTATACATTTCACACATCAAGTAATTAGATGATTAAGAGTCACTAGATGCATGGATTGACGAGCTAATGAGTCTAGATGGTAAGTGCATTATATCCAAATGGAGTTAAGAGATAGAAAAATCATGACAAAAAGTGTGGCATGATAAGAACATCAAAGGTAAAATCATGTGCAATGATGCACATATTCTGCTATATGAATCAAAGGATGCAAAGCATATGGTAAATATTCACATTTGATGAATGAGCCCTTACATCATCCATGATGTAATGTAAATGGGCTCATGTAAATTGCACACATTATATGGATAAATGTTTTTAGGGCATTTCAATAGGACTAGGATCAAAAAATTTCATTTATAAACTAATACAAATAAGGCATATGCTTGATTGTAAAACCAAAAATATTTATTGCTTTCTATTTTCTTTCATTAGTATTTTTTTAATGCAAATAAACCACACAATTCTATAAATCCAATTGGTTGAGTTGAGCGAGGAACCTTATGATATTATTATGATATAAGTTTAAGTATATTTAGTTATGGGAGGAATTATGGTGCCAAAATTTATATTATTTTAATCATTTTGTTCTATTTTTAATAATAGGAACTCTTTTCCAAGTGTTTTGGTACACCAATATTGTGTATACATGGGTAAAATAGGTAACCCTTTCATAATGATAAATATAAAGAGTTAATAAGGTGTTATAAGGATTATTAGAGATATAAGTTACTACATGTGAGAAGGGATTTTGAAGCAAGGAATTTTGTGTGCATAATTAAAAATATGGACTGATAAAATAATTGATTTGTTAGAGAACCATGTGCATAATTAGTGTGGGGGGTAGGTTAGAAATAAAGTCTTGCACCTTATATAGAATTTTATGGATGCATGCACATAATTGATCAACTACCTAGATACATGAGGTTTGCTCGGCATAGAAGTACGTATAAGTGGAATTACATGCCTCACCCAAGAACATAGTAGGGAAAAAGTGTAGTTCATACCTAAAGGAAGAAACATAAAGATGATGTCACCATGAGGAAAGATGAGTGTATGAAATGTCAATTAATGATGAAGAAACTAAATGGCAAGTGTCATTGAATAAATTAATGTTGATGAATAGTATAAATTGACCCTTGGACATCAAACATAACACTTGGAAATTTTTAATTTAAAAGATCCAAATAAATAATGATAAAAATGCATCAACTGTATTAAAATTTCAGGTTTGAGACAATTTGAGGCCAATAAATCAATGAATAAATTAATAGTGGGTCATGGCAAAACAAATTCAAGATAAGGTAAGTGAGATTTGATCAAATAGAGGAAAAAGATAGGTTTAAGAGGGCACATCCACCATTGGAGACTATTAAATCTCAAATCTAAATGAAAATTTTTAGGGTACAAGAGAATAAACTAACCAAGGGTCTATATGGGATGCCAAAGAATTAGGATGTCCCCAAAATGTAAACTAGCCACCATGGTAGAAGTAAAAAACAAGTGCCTGAGATTTACTAACTATCCAAGAGGTGACTCGATCATCATAAAATAAGTAACAATGGATTAGTTAGATGGAAAAGACACAAAAACTGTGACAATGGAGATAACATATATGTAGTTCCCAAAGTCTTGTTTGCATGATGAAGAATGGAGTGCTAAAGAGAAACAATGCAGAATTGAGGACTAAAACCATCACTTGACAACTGAGTAAAAAAATCATAGTATAGGGAATAATAGAGGGTACAGATGGATTGTTGGTTTTAAATGCCAAGGTTAAGGTCAATTTGGGGAAATTAGAGTACCTCGGATCTTTAAACTATCATAATTTTAGAAACCTAAGAAGTTGGTGTGATTTATCCTCTCATGGGTGTATGAAAACAAAATCCCTTTTACAAAGTGTATGAATCCCTTTTACAAAGTGCATGATTAAAATCTCACCAAGGTGTATACATGATCTAATTAAAGTTTCATGTATAGGGGAATACATCAAGCAAGCAATGGAAAACATAAAGGAGATTGAAAAAGTTGATAGTTTATTATAATAAATTAATGAAAAGTTTACTTTTCTAATTGATAACTTGGAGGAGTGTGCCACATATAGTTGTACACCAGATCAACACAAAGTTATGCACTATAAGATGGAATAATATAAACAAACAATACCTCTATATTTTTCACAAGATGGATGCAGATAAATACAATTTAATATTTCAAAATTCATCTGGCATGACCTAATGGAGAGTAAAAATAATTCCTATGAATTAGAGGACTCTCTTAAATGGGTTATAATTCTCATATTTCTCATTCTTGGTAAGATAAGGATTCTATATGGACACAAGGATGTAGTGTAGTTCTATCCAATTTGGGATGCTTTTCCAATGCAAAGATATAAAAACCATAATTGTTTGGATGCCTATAATAATACTTAAAAGATCAAGATCAATAGATAATATGAGAGCATGGTTGATGAATTCAGTGATGAGTGGCACATTCTGAGGGGAATTCGAGAGGCATATGGCACCTATGATGAGTTTTTAGTTATGCAACATAATTATTTGGAAAATATAGGATTGGATAGTGGTAACATGTCTAGGTGGCTCAAATGTCCATTTGGGGTTTCAATCTATTATATACCCCCAGTCTCCCTAAAGATAGTCTTGAGTCCCTAGTATTAAGGGAGGGAGCCTTATCCCCCTATCCATTCTAGCCACCTTACCCCTAGTATTGAGGAAGGGATCCCTACCCCCAGTCAAGAGTCCTTATCCCCCATGCTAGTATTGAGTCCCTATCCCCTAGTCAAGAGTCCTATCCCCCATGCCGTATATAGATATTTGGCCTAACCCCATCTCTGATCACCCTCTCCCCTATGTCATCTATAGATATCTGGCCCCCAATCTAGGATGCCCCCAGATAGATATATAGGTAGTCACCCTACCCCCAACTTATATATCGAATTGGTAGTTGGTAGTCGGTACCTTATAAATAGCTTTAGACAGTGCAAGATGAGCATAAAAAATTCACCCACTTGCCAAACTTGGCCTATTATATAGATTGCACATTGGATAGAGAACCCAATATAAGGAGGAATAAGGTTAATATGAAGACATATTGGTTCTCAAAGCACTATACATGTACCCAACCAAGGTGATAGTTAATGATAATAGTGACTTTGATGATGAGTCGACTATAATAGCCTATATTGGTGGAGACAATTGGCAATAATTAGGATCTCCACATCTTCCACATAAAATTTTCACTAAGGCCCAAGAAACAAAATAAGGGAGAGTGCATAAGGAAACTAAGGAAGAAGTAGGTTGTGGAGAAGGATCCAAAGATCAAACCCATAAATTATGATAAATACAAAGACAAGGTGGCTCTCCTATAAATAAAATAAAATAAAATAAATGTATGCATACTAAAAAATCATGAAAAGGGTGGAGAGGAATAAGGCATGATAATTGAATTAATTGAGGCAATGGTGAAGGCCAACACCAAGGATTTAAAGTGAATGGTGTCAATACAAATAAAATATATGGATAATGTGGATGATGAGGATGATGATGATAATGTGTTGATTTCAAACTTGAGATGACTAACCACCCTTTAATTAATCACCACCAAAGCAACCATATACACTATGACACAAATAGGGTTAGAGGAGATTCTCTAGGTAAATTGAAAATAAAATATGGCTTACTACATGTACCCCCTATAGTATATTCAATTACTATGAAAAATAAACTATAACAAGAACAATTGGATGACAATTCACTAAGTTTCATGGTGTAGAACTATAAGGATGATGAGAACTCACAAGGACCATTGGTTGAGGAAATTGTGCATGATGAGAATATGAGTGGAGAAGATGAATTAATCACACAAAATTAATAATAAATTATGTTGGATGATAGGATACATGTGCTAGAGGAAGAATTAGGGTTGCACAATGATAACTTGAAGGAAGATGGCCTAGTGAAGAAGTTAAAAAGGACAAAGAGGAAGTAGTTGGAAAACAAATGGATCGAGATGAGTAAAATGATAATAAAGAGATGGAGGATTTTGGTTAGGCCCAATGCAATGAGATAAAATAGAGTGAGGTACATGAAACAAACAAACCAAAAACTACTTGCAACATCTCCTCAAAATCACTATCAATGCCAAATAAACAATTAGAGAGTAAAGAGGAGAGTGTTAATGTAAGAGAAGAAACCAAAAGATAAAAGGTTAAGAACCCAAAAAGGATGAAGATTTGTTATTATGGGAATTGATACAAAAATAAATTTCATTTGAAATAACCCCTATAAAAATGTCCTTCGTCCTTGATAACCATTTGGATGAGCCAATGTTTGAAGCACCTATGACTTGTGTGCTTACACAAGCATCCTTTCCTATAGATGGAAGTCAAAAAATTATGCACATAGGCCTAATAAAAATGAAAGAGGAACAAATAGGGTGTGTGTTTGTGAGGATGGCTTTATAAGTGTCCTCATAAAACATTATCAATAGTGTAACTGTGATTAATATGAAGGATCTCTTGGAAGAGGCTGACAAATAATTCACTACAGTGGTGTAGAAATTAGGAATCATATAGCTAAAAGTAATAAATCTATGTACAAGTATCACATGGGAAGACACATATTTAATGCAAGGATTTTACCATAGAATGCATAAAATAAATTGACCAATTTGGGGCTATGGTGGATAAGCTACTCCTCAAGGTAAAATGAACTACCATTAAAAAATTAAACTAGGAAGATAGAGAAAATGAGTAGGTATAGTTTGATGAATGGCTAAAATCATGAGAAAAGTTGATAAAAGGGCTCTAACATAAGGTATACTTAGTAATATTAAATGTTTCAAAAGTTCATGAACATGACCGAAGTAATTATCATGTGCATGCTAGATGAGGATACCAAGCAAAAGGAGCTTGAGATAAAGGTATTTCAAACCATGGACATAGCCAAGAGGGATAAAACCCTTAAGGTTGCTGATGAATTAAAGGAGAAAATCAAGGAGAAGTGTAAGGAAATGGGGGAGAATTTAAAATTATTACTATAGAAGGTTGTGGATGAATATATAATAGTGTGTGAATCATATGAAGGCTATACTTTTGAGCTTCAAGAAGTAAATTATAAGGTGAAAAAGTACAAGACTAAGTCTCTATGTTGAAAATTTTCTCAATGAAAATTATAGGTAGGGTAATCTCAGATCATGCCATGTTTACAATATGGGGAATATTTAAATATGACATTTGCAAAAATGGGTCAAATGTTTTAGATGTACCATGCCTAACTGGAAATTTTTTTGGGATGAACATGATTAGTGTGGGGTGGTTTTGGCCTACATTTTTTAATAAGTATAAAAGTGCACACATGATTTTATACATGGTAGTGTGCAAAAGAACCAGATGAAAAGTCTACATCTACCAAGTGCTTCCACTAGGGATTTTGTAAAATTACAGCAAAGTGCCACTAACCTCAAAGGAACACAAGGAAATGGTTTCATAAATATATGAAGATATGCATGAGCTCACAAAATAGAAGGACCAATCTAAAGGATTCTTATCATACATCTAAAATAGCAAGATGGTTAGCCTAAAAAATACAGTGTAGTGAGCAAGGAGGTTGTGCAAACCAAGAGAGCAAGTTCATGAGCACACATTCTAGGAGAGCTAGTAGGAGACAATATTCAAATGGTATACTATTTATGGAAGTCATTGGTTGTAAAAACTTGAGAAAATATATGGTGACATGGTATGAATATAGGGTTCTATTAAAAATGAGGATTAATGGTAAATTGTTATACCTAGCCTTGTTTATAAAGTTATGCTCTTTTAGGAAGGCATAACTATAGAATGCAATGGAGAGGTGGTGGATTGTTCCTATAAAATCCCACCTCACATCTATGTTTAAGGTTGAGAAATTGACAATAAAATATGTACAGAGAAGTTAAGTGTTGATAATTTGACATGTGTTTATACTTTTCTCATTATATATTTGATAGTTTTTTAATGTAAGGGGTTGAATGCACCATTAATAGATGACTGATTTACTTAAAGTTTTACATTCTTAATTTTTAGTAACAATGATTAGATCTATCAATGGAATGCATGTGTAAATCCTTTTCATGAATTAAATGTTTAAATATTAATTTACTAGACTAGCCCTATTGAGTGCATTATGGTAACTTTTGACAAGTCATCTTCTATGACTAACCCAATGCACCTAGTTATCTCTCATTGTACCTCAGTTGAGTGTGTAAATTCATTTATGTGATATGATAGTATAGGATTGATATTTACTAGGGTAATAACAATTGAATAGATTAAATATTAGGCATAGATGCTTCAGTTTGTTTATTCCAAGGGAAAAAATTAATTAAAAATATGCCAAACTCATTCACCACTAAGAGTCACCATTTTGTATATAAAAATCACAAAGTTCAATTGTTGTTGCATTCCTCATTTTCTCAAGATGAACTTATTGGTGTTGGAAAACCTTTCCTATCAGCCAATCACTCCTATGTATAGTTGTTTAATTCAATTACAATGTGCCCTATTGTGTGGTTGATATTTTTCAAGCTACTAACTTTGTGCCCAATTTCAAAAGCCTATTCTAGAATAGCATATCTAAATCAAACCTAGATCCCCTTAGTTATGATAGCAATCCATTCATATATTGTTGTCTTATCATATTTTCATTCCCTTATTAGTTTTCATCCTTATAACTGATTGATAGATTGACCATTTATCCTCTTTTGTCCTCTAACTCTATGTTCATCACCTCACATTGTGCCCTTCTTTCATGCAATAGGTACCTCATCATGCATACTATTTTCCTATGGCTCTTTGGCCTTCTATGTTTTTTAACTCATGTAAAATGTGAAATTATACAACTTCAATATGGCTAAGACACTTAATCCATAGGTCCTCATGTTGGCTCACACAACCCTTCTAGGCTACATCTTTCATTGATTATCAGTCATCGAAAGACTTTTGGACTTAGCCATTTCAGACCTAGTCATCCCTTTTAGGCCCATATCCATTCCCCTAGGTTTCATCCCCTTAAGACAAGAGCACCCAAATAGGATAGGAGCATTGGAACCTAGGGTGTCCTATTTTTGGAACTGTTGTCCAAGTTCACTTTTGCCTCCAATGGTCAAATTATTTCAGTTCCTTATCTTTTTCCCTATTGGCCTCACATGAATTCATTTAACCCATGATTATTAGTATCCCTATAAAATTCCATTAAAAGTCCATTTAGAAGGGTTGACACTCATTTTTAAGAGAGACTCAAGAATACAAGCAAGTACACTTGAGCACTCTTTCTATTCTTTGCACACAACCTTCTAATATTGTTTCAATCCTACTCAAGTCATTGCATCAGGCCTTAACTAGCTGAATTACATCCAATTTTGCATTCTAGTTACATTGATCACACACAAATTGCACCAAGCACTTCAATGGGAGAACTACATTAGCTTGATCCCTCTTTAGAGTATTGATATTTCAATAGTGGTACCATCTTTTAATACTATAGTTGATGAGACTCCTCTATCAGAGTTACCCCCAGTGGTAAATTATGAGTTACCATATGTACATGATGTTGATATAGATTCACAAGCTTCTTTAGATTATAATATGACACCCACACTTAAAGATGACTATTTGTGTGGATTAAGCTTTACACTAGTTGGCCCAAGAGAGTTCAAGATGACTTTAGAGATCTCATACCACATCCTACAATGCTTTTATCATCTTTCACTACACTCTCAATACATCCTCCACATTCACGACCATAGTCAGATCACTTAGCACATATAGTTCACATGGTTACCTCTATGGATATAGATTCAAGTAGGTAGAACACAACATCAACCATAGTTTATGTGACAAATATTACTTGGTCATGGATTGATCACATTACCTATAGTACAACATAGATTTATTAGTAGATTATCACATTGGGATGGTCACCCATTCTGTACCTTTCATAGGATTACAGGCCATGATACAAACTCATGCATAGCCTTACAATATAGATTAAATAAACTACAGGATCAAGGTATTATTTAGATTATATCACCACCAACTCCACCACTTCCACTAAAGTCACTTACCAATAGGGCTAAATGTCTAAGAGTAGAATCAACATCTCCACCACCAAAGCAACCCTCAATTCACCTTCAACATGATGACATCATGAACATAACACTTATAGCATATAATCATACTTATGGTGATGATCTTGATGCATTTGATGATGGTTGACATCCTTTCCTCCATTTCCATCCCCAGCAGGATCCATCTTTGGATCCCTTCCCACCACCATCCTAGTTTTTTATATTATGATGCATATACTTATACATAATTTCTTTCCATCATTGATTGTACATATTATCTTCTACTTTATTGTATATAGTTCAAATATTTTCATAAACAATATAAAACTTCACAATACAAAAACATTCAAAAAACTGCAAAAACACCAAAAACATTTTTGATTGTATACATCATCCATGTTTACATTACTACTATCATGCTAGGACTTACATTTTCTATTTCATGCTATTGTATGTCAATTTATATACACTACCATGCTTCACTTGATCTATTTTGAGTGTGTACAGTGACATCCAGCTCTTTGATTGCTTCACTCTACCCATTGAGAGGGCATTTCTACTTCTACATTATAGACACAAATAGATATACATACCCAATAAGGGCATCTTCTACATGACTACACCATCTAGGTTATGCCATTCCTGCACTACACAATCTGAGTTATCATACTAATGCACATTCTTTACTAGATTACTACATCAACAATTTGACTAGTACCTAGCACTTGTGTATTTCTTAGCATATACCGAGTCTTGTACTACACATGTTTTGCATACTTTCACGTTTACTTTGATTAGTTAGATATGTTTGTATCTTCCAGTTCTAAATTGTGCTTTCATTCCTTGCTTAGCATATCTTGTGTGATTTCACTTTCTAGTTCCTTCTTGTCTTTTATTTGTGCCTTAGGACATTTGCCAATGTCCATTGCTTCTATTCATATGTGTGCCTTAGAACATCTACCAATGTCCTTTATTTGTACTATTTCATGTGCTTGTGGCCCTTGTGCCAAATTTTCTTCTTCCACTTCTATGTGTATGTGGCATTTGGACATGCCTTCTATGCTTGTCTTCTAGTTTGAGTGACATGTGTCCATGTCTTTTGTTTACGTGGCCCCTTGGCCACCCTTGTATGCTTATTTATTGTTGCTTCATATGCTTTTTTGTTCCTCACTATGTGTAATGCCATGATTCCAACCATGTATTTATATTGCTTCTTGGATGCCATGATGAACATCATGTTCCATCCCTCCATGCTTACTAACAAACTAATAACTAATAACTAATACCTAACATTACCAGGGTAGTTCAGTATCATGCACATGCTCTTACATTGTTATATCTATCTAGGCATACCCCTATTGATCTAACAATCTATCAATACAAACAATTTTATATCTAGAGATATCTTATCAAATATCAATGCTATATCATATATCTATGCAATTTAACACACTTGTAGGACTTTTTTATTCTAAGGGAAGTCATTTTAGGTTCACCATTCCTACCCTTAGAAGAGGGGGCATCAAACAAGGGTTTGTCATAGAGATCAAACCTCTTAACAATCAACATAGCAGCATTTAGAACACTTAGTACCAAATCCAGAGGTCAAACCAGTCAAACTAGAGCAAAAAAATAATGACAATTTCATATCAGTAGTCAATTTTCATACTAGACAATAGTGCCAAAAATGGATAGTAGCACCAAACATAGGGGTGTCCACATTTTGGTGCTCGTATCTAAGAAGAAAAACACTTAGGGTTTCCAGAAAAGGGCAAGAATTTTAGTTTAGGGATAGTTTTTACACTTCCAGATCAATCAAATTTAGTAGTTTTAGTACAATTTTCTTAGATACAATGGGTTATCATGTGCAACATGATGGTTCTCACTTTTAGTTTATATTAGGCAATTGGCATAACTTCTAGATCAAAATCCATGTTCTAGACATCAGTGATTGGGGGTAATGTGTGCTTCACATTGATCTTATTTTCTTTTTGAGTTCAATTTATTCCAGGAATTCTCAATAGTTACGTGATTTACTCCATCTATAGGTGGTTGGCATCACATTTGAGTTAAAATTTCATACAAGTTTAGCTTTTCAAGTACCTGAGTTATTGAGTTGGCTTCATATAAGCATTTTACATCAGTTTTGGAGAGGCTTTCATACAAGCCTAACCTCCATCTTTCAAAATGGCTAAGAATGGCCTAGTTTCTAGCATTTATTCAGGTTATCTATGCCACATTATCAAATTTCTAGAGCATACATGGGCTCTAGGAGCCATCTCATATCACATCTATTCTATTATGGTATCACTCATAGCTGTACTTCATGAGGCAATGATGGAGCCAAATGTCTAGCTAACCTTTGTATTCTTGAACCACCTATTTAGAGGGATTAGATACATAGTCCAAACATTGATTAGCATACGCATGATTCTTTAACCTCACATAGTTGGTGATGATGGAGCCAAAGGGCCAGCCTTTGCATTCTTGAACCATATTCTAGGGAATTGAGCACTCAGTTCCATTTATGATATTACTCTTGATTCAACACACACTCAACATCATCTACCACATTCCAGCATCACAATAGGTTTTGTATTAGTTCACGTACCTGGTGAGGTGTATTCATTCATTTCTCTTCCTCTTACTTAGCTGTTGTACGTTCTTATTTTAGATATAGTGTATCTAGTAAGAACTAATCTACTTTATGTTTTCATTGTAGATTCACAATTCATAGTCTGCTCTCTTTATGTAAATCCAACATCGCACAGCTTCATGAGCTTCACCCTTATAGGTAAGTTTAGGTATGCTTCTTATTTTCCTTTATCCTAGTATTTCACTTTGTTTCATCACTAGAATAAAGTGGGGGTAAATGTATTCATGTAAACTATGAAATTATACAACTTTAGTATGGCTAAGACACTTAATCCATAGGTCTTCATGTTGGCTCACACAACCCTTCTAGGGTACGTCTTTCATTGATTCCCAATCATCTAAATATTTCTAGACTCATACCTTTTAGGCCCAAATTCATCCCCCTAGGTCTCATCCCCTTAGGATAATAGTGCCCAAATAGGATAAGAGCACTAGAACCCAGGGTGTCCTATTTTTGACACTGTTGTCCAAGTTCACTTTTGTCTCTAATGGTCAGATCCTTTTAGTTCTTTATCTTTTTCCCTATCAGCCTCACACAAATTCATTTAACCCATGATCATTAGTTTCCCTATAAAATGCCATTCAAAGTCCATTTAGAAGGGTTGGAACTCATTTTCAAGAGAGATGCAAGAATAAAAGGAAGTACACTTGATCACTCTTCCCTATTCTTTACACACAGCCTTTCAACATTGTTTCAATCCTACTCAAGTCATTGCATCGAGCCTTAACTAGCTGAATTATATCCAATTTTGCATTCTAGTTACATTTATCATACACAAATTACATCAAGCACTTCAATGGGAGAACTACATTAGCTTGATCCCTCTTCAAAGTACCCTCTTCATAGTATTGGTATGTAGGTAGCATGCCCACACATGGGGTGTGAAGTGTGTCCAACTTATCCTTTACACACTAACCCCCTCTCTCTCTTTCCCAAGTTTACATTCAAGTTCAATAACTAGGAGTTATTAAGAGTTTTGAAGATTAAAATAGGCACACAATAAGCTCTATGAAGTCTTAGACCCTAAAATTTCATTGATAGGGTAACACAGGCATTCTATATATAACCTAGAAACCTTTCAACCTCAAGACAATAGTGTTGGAGTAGGACTACATCACCAGATAGTAGGGTGTATTATTTCTAGTGCTCTATCCAATCAAAAAATGAAGTCTAGAGACAAATTTTTTATTGTTCCTTAGTCCTGATCTTCCAGTATAAGACCTTGCCTTAGTACAGATCAGCTAGAATAATCTAATTTCTAATCTCTCTCACTTCCTACTATATCTAGAAAAGGAAAAAGTACAATCTATTTACACAAATCAGTAGGTTAATTCTTGCATATTTATTTATTGATTTATATTTCTCATCCCCTTTATTATTTATGAATATAACTCCAATCTTTCAAAAATAATAAAATAGTTTCTTTGTCATGTTATTTGAGCTATCTATGTATACATACTTTATTATTCATTTACTACATCTTTTTCAATAAGTTCCCCTATGCACTATTTGTTATGTCCATATCATTAAAATAATTGTCTTGCGTGTTCATCACTACTTAATTTTGGATCATGTTTTTCTTAACTTGTTTTCATTCATGTATTTCATATAACTTCTATGCATTGTCCTCTGGAATCTAGTCTTATCCTTCATCACCCACCCACTCAAGTTTACAGGATTTAAGTCTCCTAGGATGCTACTACATTAAATTCCATAGATAACTAAAATTTATTCCCTTGATAACATTGGGAATAAGTGTTATAACCACCCTTTTGGTTAGATTCATTGACCATGATTTTATAATTTTTATAATCACCCTTTTGGTTAGCTTCATTTATCATGGTTTTCCCCTTAACCTACTTCTTTTGGGCTCTTCCTAGATCTTCTTTGCTCTCTTCCTTCATTGCACTCTCCTCTCCTCTCTACTTATTTTTTTTTTTCATCTTTACCTCTTCTTCTACTTAGTCTTTTGGGTTGACACTAACTTTCTTCCCCTTATTATATCAATATTATTTTTCTATGTGAACCATAAACTCTTCCTCATGCACTTCTTCTTTCTTATATTCTCCCCTTTCCTTCCTTTTTCTAACCTCTCTTCTATGGGTTATGCCCACCTACTTCACCATCCTTATATTAAAGGGTTTCTCAAGACCCCCTTTATTCATCTTCATCTAAACCCTCTCTTTGTGTTCTCATTATCTTTTCAATCTCCACGTGTTCTTCATCCTCTATGTTTCATGCATGACACATCCATTGTCTACCTTTCCTCTTCTTCAAAATTTTCACATGCTTTTTCATTATTTTCCTTTGGAGTAAACCTCATATCTTATCCACTTTTCTATTTTTTTTGCTCTAGGCTTCATGCATTTTATGTCTTAATGTGTTTAGGTTTATCCTCTTTGAGCTCTTCTCCTCCTCACTCTTTTCTTATCATCCTCATTTTTTGTGCTCGTACTTCTTCTTTTATGATCTCCTTCCTCAAGTTTAGATATGTATTGACCTTCTCTTCTTCTCCCCCTATTGACATACTTTCATCCTTAACACCTTTCTTATTTCTTTCACTTCATGCATTCCAATGGGCATGCTTCACTTTCTCCTCTACTATCATTGATTTCATTGTGCCCTCACACCATATTTTCACTATTTGGTTCTTTTCCCATTGATCTTCCCCCTCTCACACCTCTCTACTTCTACTTAGATATTTATGTTAGTTGTGAACTAGGAATTTGACTCAAGAGAGGTGATTAGTATTGTGTTAGTCCAAAAATGCAAATAAATTGATAAAAACATACTAATTATCATACATCTCTAGGCTTGGTTACTAGGGAGAGCTTCGTTAACAAAAATGAATGAAACACACAACTAAAATGAAAAATAAACCTTCTTTTACCTTCTTTGGATGCTCCAAAGTGTTTGTTGTAGTGGCTTACTCGGTTTGTGCTCATGAAGTCTTCATCAAAGGAGGCTTGGCTATCTCCTCTTCTCTTTGGCACCTTGTGGCTTGTGGCTTGGCTTGGCTTGGCTCAATATTTATGCATAATAACACTAAGTGGCATGAGGCTTTAGAAATAATTCAGCATTATAACTTTGCACAAGTTAAACTCCCTTTTCATGTGGCAAGGCCTCCTATTTATAGATTTTTGTAAATGGGTAGCATCAAACTGAACCATCCATCTTAGGATTGAGATGTGTGGAAAAGTATTAATCCAATTTTGCAATTAAATTTCAAAAATAGGCTCATCAATATTTGGGATAGAGGAGAAATTAAGAGGCATGGAGGGCTTTGATGAGGCATGGGAGGCATGAATCTTGTTATTTATGGCATTTATGGCCTAAGGATGTATTTCCAAGAAATGAGGTCACTTGATGATGTAGATATTCAATATTCATTTTTAAAAACAAGTATTCAACAAGTTTCCATGGAATTCTTAATTAGCCTCTAATTTGGTTTAACTAGCTCTTAAGCATGATTAAGCACTTTATGCATAAACTACTTAAATTAATCAGACTGCCTTGTTATTGGTCCAAAATTTCACTAGATTGGAATTGGAAGTCAATGTCAGATGCATTGGATCTGTTATCCCATTTAGGATGTTACCAATAGCAAATAACAAAAGCACGTGTCTTGTGCAAGAGATTTGATAGAAAAGAGCAATCCAAAGCACCCAAGTGCAAAATTAGCATTTTGACTCAGAATGATTTGACCAAAGTTAGTTAGCTCATAAATTACATTGCCCCATTTAGGGATACCCTAGCCAAAATCAACACTTGACTAAATCAGGTTCAAAGCTTTTAATGTGTTGTAGTGTTTTTAGACCAAGTTGTGCACTTTAGTAAAAAATTACTCAAAAGCCTAGTTAGAAGTTATCAATGGCCATATTTAGGTGTCTATAATTTTACCCTATTTTGGAAGGCATTGTAAGCTATAATCACAACAACGTCTTCTAAAATAATGAGAGATGGCCTGTATGCTAAAAAGAAGATGATTGAAGAAAAAGATCTAAAGGGTGTTTGGGAAACCTAGGATGATGACCCCTCGAGGGAGTGGCCATCACATTTTTTGATGGATAGTCCCTCAAAAATAAATAAGACAAAATGTGGAATTAACCTATGGTTGAGATTAATCCAAATGAGAAAATTCTTGCATGTATTAATTTAAAAAATATGTTGATTTGCCCAAAGGTGGTTATAATCAGGAATAAAAATAAAAAATAATGATTTGCCCATAGGTAGTTATAATAATTAAGATGACTTATATTTTTTAAAGATGATGGTGCCCCAATTAGGATTGATTAACAAGCACAACTCAAGGATATAACCTAGAATACAAATTAAAGATGAGCGGGTGCAAAGTGAGGAAAGAGATGAATAGAAGAATAAGATTTGATCAATAGAAAAGATTCAGTTGTACTTACCAATGAGGAGATGATCATCCTTATTTTCAATTATACAAATATAATGGTAAATGGATTGATTTGATCAAGGGTGGGATGGAAGTATTTTCCAAGGTGCCAAGGAGAAACTTATATAGCTCCATTGATTGTAGACCTTCTTGAAGCTGATTTTTAATGTAGCATGTGATGGTAGGTATCATGATAGAACACCATGAAGACTTGGCCAAAATATGCATAAGGACTGACTCTCAATCCAATAAATAATTAAAAATAATGCACCAATGATAAAAACCATGATGACAATGTTGACGTATGAATATGGATAGACTCAAGAATAATGTGTACAAGGAATCACCTAATGAACACATATAGATTGATTCGAGGCAATAATGTTGAAATTAAACAAATAGAAAAGTGAACAAATAAACAAACAAACAAATAACTTGAAATAAACAAACAAAGAAAAATCATAAAAACAAAATCAAAAGAAAGCATCCTAGCAATGACCATGCCCTAGTAAGGCGGATAGAGGATAAGTGACTAAGCTTAGATAAGACAAATGTTTTTGGATTTTTGAAATATTTAAAATGTTTTTGGTATTTTTGAGGAATCTTAACCTGTTAAAGAATGACAAGATGACTACTCGCAAAATGGTGAGAGCATTTGGCTTAGGTTACTCACAAAATGGTGAGAGCATTTGGCTTAGGTTTCTCACAAAATGGTGAGAGCATTTAGCTTAAGTTGCTCACAAAATGGTGAGAGCATATGGAAAGGGGGACTAAGGTGACTTCAACATAAATTGAGCATGACCTACATAGTCTTGAAATGACCTCATGTCATATTAATTCCATCCACATAAAAGGTGAGGAAAAACCAACTAGGTCCCGATACGTTCTCATATCCAGCAAATGGCCAGTCAAATGAAAACAATGATGGCAAGGTCATACAGTAATGCATGGTAAAAAAGTGTTGCCCCTAGTTTTACCATAGGTGGTTATAACTAGGATACAATAGAATAGGTCAATGACACTAATTTGTCCATAGGTGGTTATAATTAGTAGCAAGACTGATGAGACACTAATTTACCCATAGGTGGTTATAATCAAGCTCACATAAACAAACTTGATACAGGATGGAAAATGAAAGATATCTTTCTAGATCAATAGTCACACTAATTTCATAGATTATCATTGTAAACATGGATTGGATTGATTATTGAAACTTGATTGGAATCCTCTCATGAAAAGTGTGGGAAGAACCAAAGGAATGAAGATCAAAATAGGATTGGATAGGATGACTAAAAATAGGCTTTGGTCTAGATAGGAATGGAATGATAGGATGGATAAAATGGTAAGAGGGTTTGCCCCCAAGTGATAGGGTGAATAGCAGGAATATGTGACAATGGAAAATGGATATGTAACAACAACAATGGCATGGTAATGTGAAACATTATGGTACATGTTTGGTTCCATCCTGGGTATGGTTGTTTATTTTGTTGTTCTTGTTGATGGGAGATGCACGTCCTAATCAACAAAAGATATAAATAGAATACTTGATTATGTTAATTGCTAGCCCACACCTCATCTAAATAGCTACTCTATCAAGAACTGGCTATAGATTTGGTTATTAAGAATTATTTTATGATCTTTTTTGGTTGTTGATTATGATTCTTTCAAGCATTGAGACAAGGTATCTTTGTAGCCTCTACAAAGAAAAGTGTGGCAATGGATGGTAAATAAGGAAAAATAATGGATGGTAAGTTTTTTTGTGAAATAGAATGATGGAGGATAATGGAATGTGTAGTGGTGTGGAAATAAATGAAGATCAGGACTTGCAGTCACATGTAATGTTGTTGATGTTGGATTTAACATAACTTTGGTTATAGTGGGGCTGAAGACTTGTTCTCTTGATAAGCCCACTAGATTTTTTTATTGTTTGATCTTAAGAGTAGTTACCATCTGATTAGGCTATAGATTAGAAACTAATTTGATTTGAATCTTTGATTTTGTCTTGATCAAGTAGTGAAGAACTTTTATACTCAGCTATTGGTGCCTCAATGAGGTTTTCACCAATGAAGTTGTCTCGATTGTCCCATAGTGCCTCTAAGAAGGTTTCACTAATGAACATTAGATTTTGACTTTGATTTTCTTCTAGCGCTTTTGAAAAAGTTTCATTAAAAGATGATGAGTTTGAACTTTGCTTGTCCCCTAGCACCTCTGAAAAGGTTTCACTAGGAAAGTGTTCTTCTACTACATGAATGTTGTTTTGGCGTCCTTGCTCTTCTTCAAATGCTATGTCACCATGGATGTAGTCCAATAAAGTGTGATTCTATTAGTCCCAATCAATGCTAGTGGGAAATGGAATGTCAATAATATGGCTATTTGGGTTCATGGTAATGGCCTATGGAATGGTAATAGAATGGGTAGTGGAAATAGAATCCTTGTAGAAGATATTAGGAGAACTTGTGTCGATGCTGAAGTACTCATCCTTAAAAATATAGAAGAATCACAAATATATTCAAAATAATCTGTGAGGCATGCATAACCAATGTTGTAACAACCATGAACATATTTTGTATCTGAATCTAAGTCTAACTCAATGGCCTCTGAATATGATGTTGAGACTAATGTTGATTCTAAATTTGTTGCTAAATCTGATATTGGTTCAAGAATAGAACCTAACTCTGACTCTGATTCTTCATCTGATGGGTACTCTGATATAATGATGTCTTATTGAATGTGTGGTATTAGACAAGTAATGAATTATGATGACATAATGGGCTCCATAAAGAATGGTTTGTCAAAGTGAGACTCCTCTAGGATGGTAAAAAGGTCAAGAGATAAATCCTCAAAGATTGGCTTGTCAATATGAGGATCTTAAAAAATAGGCATATGGTCAAAATAATGATTTTCCTAAAGGTGATTATAATCATTAAAAAGTGACTCAGCAAAGACTGGCTCATCAAAGTGAGACTCCTTGACAACTAGTATAGCATCAATAAGTGATTCATCACAGATTGACTTATCATAAGTGATTAGTTCAATAAAAATATCTCAAATTGAGTGGTTATTTTTGCCTTGATTTCTAATGAGTTGGAAAATACTAGTTTTGAACATAGCTTGGTCTTTGAATGATTTAATCAGTTGAGGTTTAGATGGGATGGGTACTAAATGAGGAATGACCTATGATTTGATAATGGTAGGGAATTGGGGAGCATGATTTCTCACATGAGCCAAAGGACAAAGTCTTAAAATGGTAATGATAGGCTAATGTGGAGCTTGATTTCTCACACAAGCTAAAGGATGGGGTCTTGGTATAGATATGGTATGGTATTGTGGAACCTGATTGCTTCACACAAGCTAATGAATCTAAGTCTTCATAAACCATATCATTCCAATCTTGAGTTGGATCATAGGCTAGTTATTGATTGTGTTTCATGTACTGATTAGCATAAAGAGGGTAAGGATCAGTATCCTAAACAACATTATCTATAGTTGGATCTTCAAAGTCCTCCTCACAAGCCTCTTCATACCAATCATTAATTTGATTTGGATTTTGTGGATTTGGACTATGTTCCCCATATGGAGTATTGTATGGAGAATAATAAAACTCCTTAGAAAATCTCTCTTTAGGGGTTCCTAATGGGATTGTGTGTGACCATTATATCATAAGTTGGATTTTATGTGACTCCACTATAAGTGTAGCTAGACATATCCGCATAAATGATGAAATATCTTAAATAAAAGGCTTAGAGTTCTGTAAACTCTAAAAAATTATGTCCAAAAGACAAATGGTTCAAACTTGGTCTAACTTGGTCGAAGGTGGAGTTGTATCTCCAATGGTTGGTGCTATAACTTGGCATAAAATATTCTAACATTAAATGTCTAACTTCAAATGTCATTTACATAAAATGTCAAGCATTTGAATAAAATCAGCATGTCAAAGGTCTAGTTTAAAGTGTTCCAAACAAGGTCTAAACTAGGAAAGGAAAAAGTTGAGTTACTAGGTCTTTTGTCCAAACACGAAGTCAAAAGCTAGGCTTAAATAAATAGGCATATGCTAAGACAATTGGTCAAATGGCATCAAAATCTATACTTGAAATAAATGTATGATGTGATTTGATTTAATATAACAAGTTTGGAAATAACTTTGACATAGACCCGACACATGGAATCAAACATAAACATGATCAGTTGGCATAAGGCATGAGGCAAAAGGCACTTTGAAGAAAGGTTGTGTTCTCCCAAATAAAGGCACAAACAATGATGAGGATAGGCTTTTGAACAAACAAACCATAAATAGTTTTCAAATTTGGGTAATTGATTAACCAAAGTTATGCAACCCAAAAGAGAAAGATCTATGTATCATCCCCATGAATTATGGCATAAACAAAAATCAATCAATATTTGAATCCAAACTTAACAAGGTTAATTGAAAACTCAACGTTGAAAACTGGGATTTTACCAAATAAGCTAGCCAAAATTAGACAGTATGATGGCACATAAACGAGGTCCAAATGGCTGATGTGACATGGTTTGAAATGAATGGTTTTTGGTGTAATGGTAAACAAGTCTTGAAACAAAGTGAGTAGCCTAATGGCATAAGCATTCTTAAAAAACTCAAAGGAAAAATGGTTTTAACATGTTTTGGGCAGCATGATGCTACCCTCCACAACTCAAATGACACACACAAAAAGGTTTAGCAAAAATTTCAAGGCATAATTGTGGTGTAAAATGGCCAGCATAACACATATTTAGACAAAAGAGTGACATATAAACAAAGTGGTTTTGACATATTTATAAATAAACAATCAATTTTTAGTCTCAAAATATACCAAGCAAGAAAAAAATGACCAAAATACTCTAAGTATAATCATCCAAATCCTATCAAGGGTATGGCAATATGGGGTTGACTAAACTAGCAAGCTTTCAAATGTTTCTAGGGGAATCAATTGTACAATGACTTTCATGTAAAATGATGAAAAATAAAAGCACGTAAATTAGGTGTTTGTGGCACTTGGCTTGTTGCAAAAAGGTCTAGTCCTTTTTGCAACCACTACATCATGTTATTCGCTCAATGTAGTATGATGTCCAAATGTAGATACATCCCATATACAACTCTAATATAGAGCCAAATGAAGTAAATGCTGAGAGCTGACACCCTAGGTCAAAGCTTCCCTAAATAACTTGCCGGAGGTAATGACATCACCCTCACAAGCCAAGTTTACACAAAATAAAAAAAGCATAAAATAGAAAGACTTTAAGGTCATTGTCAAGGTCACCCAATTCTTTTACAAGTTTTTGGGGAGTGCTTTAGATGACATTTTTTCTATGCCTTTGACTAGGCAATTTGCAAATAAGGAAAGCACTTTTTATTCTAATGGTTCCCTAAAGGGGACAAATGGAAGAGCATACATGCAACATCCTTATATTTTGCAAAAACAATGTGTTAATTAAAACAAGTAGTGAACACAATTTGAAAGATGATTTCATTTTAAAGCCCCAAATCGAAAGGTGTGGTGGTGTTCTTTTGACCCCTTGGTATTAAGATTGTGAACTTTGAAAACTAATGCTCAAAAAAAAACTTCCTTAAGCACCTAAATGTTACATTAAGCACCAAAATGATGTTCCTAGTTCATTTCAAAGCATGTAAAAGATGATCTAAACATGTTTTAGCAATTTTCCAAGCTGGTCCTGCAAGAAAAATTTTAGCAAGTGGTTTAGATTTAAATATAAATTTAGTTTGAAACAATGAACTTTGAAAAATGAAGTCTCAGGTTTTTTGCATAATTCAATCCCGCTAATCCACAGTGCAATATTGCGAGTTTCAGGACAATCCCGCAACTTTAAGAATTGTGGTATTCCAGACAACAATACCACTACTTTGGGTAAATGAGGTTTTATGAAAAAAGTATAAAAATTCAAGATAAACTAATGACATACTATGAAAATTTAGGAAAAAACACATGGTTTTAAAAAAAAACATCAAAAATAGAGTTTGGATGACCTTAAACTAAGCTCCAAAAAATGGCCTATTCTAGACACTGCAATACCATGACTCACAGTGACAATCTCATGAGTTGTAGGATAATCCCACCACTTTAAAAGTAGTGATATTGTCACTTAACCTGCTAGCAGTTAGATAATACCATGACTTGGTTTGGCAACCCCGTGAGTTACAAGATAATCTTGTGACTACATAAGTAGCAGTATTGTCATTTAACCTGCTAGTAGTTAGACAATACCATGACTTGGTTTGGAAACCCCATAAGTTGTAGGATAATCTCATGACTACTTAAGTAGCAGTATTTTTAAACCTACACAAAGTTAGTCCAAAAGAAAAATATTTAAGCATAATACTGCAAGTTATAAGACAATCTTGTGACTCAAAGCAACAATACCATGACTGTGTTAGAACAAACCCATGACTTCCAAAAAAATGTGTTTTTACTCAAATTTTCACTCTTTTTGGCTTCTTAATCCAAGATTCTACAAGGAAATAATTATTAGGTTGCTTGAAAGAGTTTTGTGATCATTTTTGTGAAGCTATTCTATCCCATCGAGCGTGCCATTATGTGAACTAGGAATTTAACTCAAGAGAGGTGATTAGTATTGTATTAGTCCAAAAATACAAAAAAATTGATAAAAACACACTAATTAGCATACATCTCTAGGCCTAGTTACTAGGGAGAGCTTAGTTAACAAACATGAATGAAACACACAACTAAAATGCAAAAGAAACCTTCTTTTACCTTCCTTGGATGTTCTAAAGTGCCTGTTGTAGTGGCTTGCTCAATTTGTGCTCATGAAGTCTTCATCAAAAGAGGATTGGCTATTTCCTCTTCTCCTTGGCACCTTATGGCTTATGGCTTGGCTTAGCTTGGCTCAATATTTGGGTATAACACTAAGTGGCACGAGGCTTTGGAAACAATTCAGCATTATAACTTTGCACAAGTTAAGCTCCCTTTTCATGTGTCAAGGCCTCCTATTTATAGTTTTTTGCAAATGGATAGAATCAACTTGAACCATCCATCTCAAGATTGAGATGTGTGGCTAAGGATTAATCCAATTTTGCAATTAAAATTCATAAATAGGTTCATCAATATTTGGGATAGAGGAGCAATTAAGAAGCATGGAAGGATTTGATGAGGCATGGGAGGCATAAATCTTGATATTTATGTTATTTATGGCCTAGGGATATCTTCTCAAGAAATGAGGGCACCTGATGATGCAGATATTTAATATTCATTTCTAAAAACAAGTATTTAATAAATTTCCATGGAATTCTTAATTAGACTCTAATTTGGTTTAACTAGCTCTTAAGCATGATTAAGCACTTTGTGCACAAATTACTCAAATTGATTAGAATGCCTTGTTATTGGTCTAAAATTTGACTAGATTAGAATTGGAAGTCAATGTCAAATTCATTGGATCTTTTATCCCATTTAGGATGTTACCAATATCAAATAACAAAGGCACATGTCTTGTCCAAGAGATTTGATATGAAAGAGCAATCCAAAGCACCCAATTGGCATTTTGAGTCAAAATGATTTGATCAAAGTTAGCTAGCCCATAAATTTCACTACCCCATTTAGGGATACCCTATCCAAAATTAGTACTTCACTATATCAAGTTCAAAGCTTTTAATCTGCTTTAGTGTTTTTAGGCCAAGTTGTGCACTTTAGTAAGAAATTGGTCAAAAGCCTGGTTGGAGGTTATCGGTGGCTAGATTTAGGTGTCTACACTAGCTACCTCAATGGTTTTGTGATCAATTAGTTCATTATATTATTCAAATTATCTTCTCCACACCCTGATTTATTGGTATGTTTCAAACATCATCACCTATTACTAACTACCTCAGTGTTTGATACTCTGTTATCCTCCAGTTGTAATCTGACTCACCATTATCCTTAGCACATATACTGACTTCACCTTACTAGCTACCTCAAGGTTAAACACTCTACTAGCCTTGGTTTTTATCATGCAACTTTGGATTCAATCATCTTCTCTATTGACGACCTTAATATTTTGATAGTCTACCAACTTCCAATCACACTCTACTAACTCTACATGCTTATCCCTTAGTACATCCATCGACTCATTGTCATACTAGCTATCTCAATGTTAGGCAATCTAATAATTTATATCTATATTCAACTTAGATTCCAACATCTTTC
Organism: Torreya grandis; assembly: GCA_037957365.1. Classification (NCBI taxonomy): domain Eukaryota; kingdom Viridiplantae; phylum Streptophyta; class Pinopsida; order Cupressales; family Taxaceae; genus Torreya; species Torreya grandis. The sequence continues at coordinate 364,820 of JARHVA010008327.1, forward strand.
CTCTTGGTTTGTGTTCTAACATGCACCTTGCTAATTGCCTCAAAGTTTGATGTTATTTTAATCCCTAGTTTCTCTTTGGGAAAATATATTTCTCAGCGTTTGGCACATCCTATGATTATACTAGTTGCCTCAATTTTTGGCAATCTACTAACCGTATTTGCATTCTAACAACTCTTTACTCTCTCATTTCCTCTACTAGCTACTTCAATAGTTCTACAATTTACTAATTTTTAGTCTTGCTCTGATGACTTTGCATCCTCATCACTCTCTTTGATAACACATCAATGTTTTCCATCTTCTATGTGTTTCCATTCTCCCCAAGAAATCCATATGACTTATTTTGTGGAAAGTAATTTAACTGTTATTCCTTGTCTTTATCTCTTATAAATTTTGGTTCATAAACTATGGGCCTCTCTTCCACTCACCTAGACACTTTTCCATTTTAGTTAATCTCTCCTTATTGAATCTCCTTCCTCCTTATGATTTATTATTGATTATCCCTTTCACACATCCTAATTCCTTGTGCACTTTAGGTTTAGTTTTTGGTTTACCTCTTTATGTTCTCATCATCAAGCAACCAAAATTCATATTTCTTCTTTTTATTAACATTTTATATACCTGTAGATCATGTGGGGCATGCTCCCTATCCCAAAGTGCATACATTTCACACTTCCACCTATTGTTATTGGTTGTGCTTTCAAAAAATCTTCTTTGGTATAGCCTCCATGATCTACACAAGCACACTTGTGTTACCTTCACTCTCCTCCTTCCTTATGGATTTTATCCCATTACATCCATGTCCTCTATGAAGACTATTTTTTCACCTTGAAAGTTATCCTACACCTCTACTACCTTGGTGGAATGATATCCACCTTTCCTTCACCTATTATGCTTTATTACAACTGGGTATTTGTATCCACTTCTATTTGTGGTCCTTCCTTGCACAACATTCACATGGACACCCTTATCCTTCTATGTCAACCTGCTTGATTCCCTAAGGCATATTTTTAGGGTTGGATCTATATCATCTTCTCCTAGCTCCATGTCTATATCTTTTGGTTGGGTTCCTTAAATACTTCTCTTATATTGAGGCAAGTCTATATGTGTACTACTCAGTATAGTTGTGCACAAACCACATGTTTCCTCTTTTTGCCTCACCATATCTTATTTTCCTCTAAAGCTTACCATTTATTTGGTACACCATTCCACATCCTTCTCTATGAACTCTTCACCTCAACAGAGTCACTATGCACTTCAACATAAAATTATGTTTGTCATCCTTGATCGACTTCCTCTTTTTTTGGGTCTTCTCTTTCTTGTGATGGTATACTTTTCAATACCTACATCCTTATCTATGCTCTCTATTCTCTACCTACCCATGTTTGAAAAATAACCTTGACTCTCTGATGAGTCATTTTTTGTGCTCTTTTCTCTCTACCCATTCCCATTGTATGGATAGCTTATTTATGCATCCTCTACCCAATACTCATATTAAAAATATGCTTCTTCACTTGAATACCTCTGAATGGTTGTTTTATTGTGTGCCTTACCTCTTCACATATTATATCAAGTTATCTCTTATTGGAGATTATGCTCACCATTCTCTTCCTTTGCACCTCTTCTTCCTTGTTATTTTATTTGGCCACCTCGCATTCAACAATGTATCAATGTCTTATCTTAAAATTTTATTTTACACTAGCTACCTTTGATTAGATTTTTTTTTCACCCATATATTTTATTTACTCTATGCTTAACTACCTCATAGTCAGATATTGGTATGTGTGTAATCTATTGGCTACCCACTATTGTCCTTCACAGGTAGGCATTTTGGATAATGCCTACAATACCATAAAATTATCTTTCAAACCTATGTATCTCTTCCCTTGAGTATCCTTATCCCACTCTTTCACTCTATATGAACCTATTTATGGTGGATAATGTTATGCACCCTACTAGGTACTTCTCATTCAACAATCTACCAGTCTATCTTATTCACCTGTAATAGCTACATCATGATTAAAATCTGAAAATATTCACATTCCCTCATCAGACATCATTGGTTGCCTCATCTTGGTGGTCTACCATTCTGCACCTCTTCTCAATACTCTTCCTCATCAACTAACTACCTCAAATTAACAATTCTACTAGCCATCCCTCTTTTTATGTCACTATATCACTCTATTTCTCAAAGTCTCATATTCTCCCATATTTTTGAAAGGATCTCAACCTTGATTTGATACTAAATTAATGGATCCATGGTGTGGGTTCTTAGTGAAGGGATGCCTTACCATGAAACTAACTACTAAAATAAAGGATATCACAAGCTCATTTTTTATTGATTTATAGTAAGGGTACATGATTTTTATCTTCAAAAATTTACATGAGGGGCTCCTTCGATCAATTATAATAGGTCATGGCTCTATTCTCTCCATCACTCACTCTTATCTCATTATGGTAGGGTCAGCCCTTAGGCCTCTACCCTCACTCTCCCTCTTGACTATTACAACCACTAACATGAAACAACAACTCAGCCACCTAAAGATGATCATCAAGAACTACCTCAAAAATAATCTTTCCCATTAGCCAATCACTCCTATTTATATTTATCGAGGGTTGGTTACTAGCATGCCTAGTTGGGTGGTTGACATTTATTGAGATACTAGGTTTGGCACCCAATTTTAAAATCCTATGATAGGATAGTGTAGCTAAGTCAGAATTTGAGCCTTATGGTTCTTACATTAAAAAATTTAGACCTTATTGTCTCATCATTTTCTTAGTCCCTACTTTCTGATTCTCATCCTTACAATTGTTTGATTGATTGACCATTTGTCCTCTTCTATCCTCAGACTCTATATTTATCACCTCATGTTTGTACCATTATTCCATATAGTAGGTGTATCCTCCCACACATTCTGTAATTATGGCTATTTGGATTTAAGTTCTTTCTTTACCTATTCTTATAACTATCCATGTGCATGCCTTATTATTCATCTTTTGTACGCTTTTCAATAAGTTCCCTTGTGCATTGTTTATTCTATCTAGCTCTTCAAAGTTATCATCTTGCACATGATATGCATGTGCCTTTATACTTGCTTATGCATCACACACTTCTTAACTTGTTTTCCCATACACACTTCATCGATTTTCTTTGTGTTACCCTATGACACTTGATCTTCTCCTTATTCACCTATGCACTCTAGTTTTTGGGATTTAAGTCACCTGGGATACTCTTGTATCATGTCCCAATACCTATACATTATATCCATTCATTATATTATTCTAAAATTAGTAACTAAGCTAACCAAATTAAATTACAATGCTACAAGTAATGTATACATAGATCTATATCAAACCAAAATGATTTAAAATTAAGTTGTTTGAAGGTTTCTCATGCATACAATTATGCTAAAGTGAAATGAACCCAACTTCAATCACTAAAAATAAACAACAGTGATTAAATAGAACATAGAAATAATGTTTAGAATGTATTATTAAAAAGTGATTCTTCATGGGCAAAAAAAATTGAGTAAAAAATATGAAAAACTCATTCACACCAGATCCATTCATTATATTATATCAAAATAGTAACTATGTATATTACTTGTGTTAAACCTTTGAATATAAGTAATAAAACACAATCTATATCAAGGGTATCTAACCTTGAAAAATTATGTTGAAGACATCTAATTACTCATGTGTGGAGCATCAATTTGTGGTTCTATGGGAATAATTTCATCTAATGAATTTTCCAGTGAAAACACTCCTTGTGCCCACATTCTAAAAATGTGGAAAAATAAAGGGAGATTGTTTCATACTTCTTGATAATGATTTTTTTTTAATCATTTGGATTTATTTTTCCCTTGAAAATGGATTGATAAAACCTAGGATACATTTCAGTGAACCATTAGAACACATTGGGTATGCAATGAATTCATAGTCTATTGAGGTTCCATCTTTAGCCTCATCACATATTTTTGCAAGTAAGCAAGCCAATTTTAATCCACTACCTAAAGGCTCAGGAGGATGTTCAATCCCTTTTTTCATCTAATCAAGTGGTTTGTGAACAACGTGTTTCCATGTAGGGTAGCTTTCACTCTCATTGATGCCCTCATAAATAATAGCATGACATTCACTTTCACTATTTAAATTTATAATGATGATTTCTAGATCCTATAATTCAACATAAGAATTTACCTCCTTATACATCTCTTCATTCATTTCCTCATTGTCGTCATTGATATCTTGGACCCTTATAAATATAAAATACTTTACTTTCAATGCATGCTTGCACAAATTTAATCTGATCCCACATACAATCACACATGTAAAATATTGGGAAAATTTTTCATAAGAGATATCTTATGCTCTTTCTCATTTATATTCTCACAAAATAAGCATCCTCAATACTCTCATGAAGAGAGAACTTCCCATCTGGAATATGTTTGGAATTTTCCAATGACTAATAATATAATTTATTCTACTTATAGTTATTCTAGAGTCCTATTTTCTTCAAATGATTACAAATTTGATAATATGGATCAATCTGATTTAAGACAAAAAACATCAACCAATCCATCCTTTGACAACATTTATTTATGTGATCAACTAAAACCATCTCTATAGAAATCAATGGTATGATCTAATGGATTCATTGTTATCTTGATTGAAATGTATAAAATCACATAATATTTTGGCCCACATATAACATAGTGAATTTTACAATGTTAGTGACATAAAATAGTCACCAAACAACTACTTGGAACTGTAAAAAAAATATTTAAATATTTTTTTCTTGCACAAGGAAATAATGCATTACATGCTCTGTCATTCTGGATCTAATTTTTCATGAAGTGATACAAAAATTAACACTCATACTAGAATTATTTAAAATTTTATGAAATGGAAATCATCACTTTTTTATGATCACAAGTAGTGTGCATTATCTCTCCAATCTTGGAAAACATTATTATATCGATGTCCTTATTGCTAGTATATTGCATCACACTTTTAAACCATGATTTATGAACATGCCATATAAAAATAAGTTTTTTGTTCTTGATAACATTCCTAGACAAATCAAATGATTAAAATTTAATGAAATTACAATAGGTTTGTAAAACAAAAAATTGAGGATTACTAAACCATACATTCAATTGTCATATTACTTCAAGTTCAACTATAACACATCAGTCATGATGCTGCCACCTTTGAATTAGGTTGATATTTAATGATTGGATCATATATTAATTTTATCCATTTTTAATATTATAGGTCATATTATGTGATGAAATCACCCATTCTATATGCACAACACTCATTTACTCATCAAAGATAACTAGTGTATAGAGTTTTTTTTATACAGGTAAACAATTTTGACTGAAGCTACTAACTGGACTTGGGGCACAAATGCGGGGCCCAATCCTACCTAAACCACAAGATGATAACACCAACCAACATACCTATTGTAATGAGGGATAAGAGGAAATAGGAGATCCCACACCTCAACACCAAAATAGTATATAAAGTTGATACTACATTTCATAAAAATAAAATGAATTTATTGTATATTTAAAGTATAAACAAAATTATATATGTAGGTCTTAAAATTTACAAGGTTATTGAAAGTTGAATCCATGGTGTTAGAGGTAAAATAATTGAGAGGGGGGGGGGGGTAATCAATGAGCCCAAATTACCCAACTTCAATTTCAATCCATTCAAACTCTTAATTAGTTACAATAAGCATTCATGAAGCATATACATCATTCATAGCAATGAATAAGAGAGATAATGCAAGATCAAGCTCATAACACATGGAATATGTGGGAAACCCTCTTGGGGGAGAAAATCCACTAGAAGTTGCAATTGGACTACTATCTTATAATAACAAGAACTAATTTAGACCAGTAGTAATTTATCAAGGAACTACCATCCCTTATCAGTGAGAATACAATCCCACAAGGTGTTACAACACTTGTCTAGTTGAGCAACAACAATAACTAGACCTTTATTGTTAGGATCCTACTCCTCAAGATCACACTTGATTACCTTTGTATAAGCAACTAAACACAGAATTAAACCAGAAGTAATATGTAACTAGAATTTAGAAACAACACAGAATATGAGAGATAATACAAACTTGTATTAATACTCTTCCAGAAGGAAATACAATGAAGAAATCACACTCTTCCCACACCTCTTGGGCATACATTAATTCTCCCTCAAGAGTTATTTCTCTCAATCAATTACAAACACAACTCAAACACAGAGTTGTTCCCTCCACCAGTCAGTGAAAATCAACCCAATGGTTGTTGTTGCCTACTGCCAATCCACCAAGTACTCAAAGTACTCCAAGTAGATCTCCCTGATCTTGCTCCTTGTTGTGTTGTAGATCTCCTTGATCTTGCTACCCCACAGATCTCCTTTGACCTTGCACGCACACACCTGCAGATCAACTGACCTTACTTACCATGTAGATCTCTCCTAATCTTGCACACCCTACAAATCAACTGATCTTACACTCGAAAGGATCTCTCCTTGTCCTTGACAAGTCCTTTTGATCATTTCCTTAGTCCTTAGACTTGTCCTTGATCCTTGATTACAATATAGCCCCATGGGTCTCTTAAATAGATCCCATACAAACAATAATTAGACTTCCCAATTACAATAATTAGAAATGCAGACTCAAGACTAAAATTAGTCTTTTACATGCAAACTAACTGTCCGTCTAAAGTTAGACTAGAATGCACAGACAATCGACGTCGGTCTTTGTCTGTCTGGAGATAACCAATGTTGGTCGATCATGACCAATGTTGGCAGTTTTCGGTCCACCCTTGACCAACATCAGTTGGCCTGACCGACGTCAGTTACTGTGACACTCAGCAACCTCCTCCATTTGCATTCCTATGAATATTTTAGCTCCACAACCTAACAATTCCCACTTGGAGATAAATAGTTGCACCTATACCTGTACCTGTACATCATCTAATTTTGTTTCCTGGCTTGTATCCCTCTTCACGTTCAATCTTGAAGACCAACAGAAGTTGAATGAAGATTCAACTTCTCCTTTGTTCTCAACTTTGTTAACATTTCCGTAGGGTTCTTATCCTTGCTAGCCTCTATGACTGCAACAACCTTCTACATCTTTGAAATCTAGCTAACCATTGTACCACGAATAGTGAACACATATCCTGTGGTGCTTCTCCTATCATCCAAGTTGCCTGCCATATCTAAATCTACATATGCATGTAGAGAAGTGCTTGACCCTGCATAGCATAAATACCTACTGCTGTTCCCTCTCAGATACCTGAGAATCCACTGAACTGATTTCTAGTGCTCCTTTCCTGGATTGGCCATTAACTTGCTGACAACTCCCACTGCTTGGGCAATATCAAGTCTAGTACTCATGTACTCAACCTCATCATGTGATTTAGGACACTGTTCTGTGAACTATCCAACCATAGGTGTGCTAACCAATTCTGCATCCTGCATATTAAACCTCTCCACTACCTTATTCACATAATCCTCTGGAGACAAAATCAACCTGTGACTTTCCCTGTCTCTAGAAATACTCATGCCAAGGATTTTCTTTATTGCTTCCAAATCCTTCATGGCAAACCTCTGAACTAATTTTACCTTTAGCTCAGTAATCTCCTGCATGTGTGACCCTACAACAAGCATATACACTACATACAGTAATAGGATAATGTCACAACCATTATCCAACCTGGTAAAATAAACACAATGGTAACATTGACATTGACTAAAGCCATGCTTTGGCATACACCTGTCAAACCTTAAACACCATTGTCCTGCAGCTTGCTCAAGACCATATAACATGGCCTTCTGTCTCACCTATCCATTCTCTCCTTTCTTTAACCTAGGAATCCATTCGTCTTTCAGTGCTTTCATCCCGGCTGGAAACTCTACCAAATCCCACATTTGGTTCTCTTCCAAGGAATCAATTTCCTCATTCATGCCATGCTCCCACTATTTCCTAGATTCTACCTGCATTACCTCTTAAAAACTTCCTGGTTCTTGACCATCAATGAGCAACAAGTAGTATAAAGAAGGGGAATAATGAATTTGAGGCTTACTTACCCTTTCAGTCCTCCACATGGGCATTTGAGACTCCTTGACAACTTTTTGTCCACCCAAAATTCATTTTGACAGTGACTGATCTCAATCACCCCTAGCCGACCTCAATCTGCACCCAACTGATGTCATTTCCACCTGACCATCGATGTTATTTTCCTGACCAACATCAGTGTCCACCTACCCGACATCATCGACTTCAGTCTGCACAAGACCAACATTGATTTTTGCCTGTTCAACGTCAGTTCTCACCTGACCGACATCGATAACTGTGTTTTCTTGTGAGTGATGATTTTTACCCACGAGCTCATTTTAGATCATAACCTTGTCCAAATTAACACTGCCCTGCTCAAAATTATTCAACCTCTTGAGTTGATCTCTGTCCATCATCTTCTCCATAAAAACCAAGGCTTTCTAGTTTTTAACTTTGTCAAAAACATCAGATTTCCTCTTCATGCAATACTGCGATCCTCCAATAGAAGCTCCCTGAGCTAGTCTCCACACCCTTGTGTGAACAAGCTCCAACCTGTGCTTCTTCTTTGTTGACCCAGTTTCAAGAAACCTCACTTTCTTCTGTTGCTTACAGAAATCTTGATCTATGCTTTTCAAATCTAAAAGCTTACCTTTTGACTTAAGAACATGCATTCCCTTCTCACTCATGTGACCAATCCTACAGAGCCACATCTTTGCATCTACATCTGAAGTAGATAAAATAGAAGGAGAATCAGTAATACAAGTAGATAGATAAATAGTACCTACTTTCTTGCCACATGCTAATACAAGTGCACCCTTGGAAACTTTCCAAGATTTCACTGTGAGAGTTACTGTGCAACCCTCATCACCCAACTTTCCTATAGAAATTAGACTCCTCTTCAGGACTAGGACATGCATGACATCCTTCAACACCCATATGTTGCCCGTCTGCAATTTCAACCGCACTTCCCCTTTTTCAACAATTTGACAAGGCTCACCAACCCCTAAATAAATCTTTCCAAAGTCTCCATGGACATAATCATGGAAAAATACTCTATTTGGGGTTGCATGGAAAGAGGCATCAGAATCTAAAACCCAAGATTCTACTTTATCCAAGGAACATATAAGAGCATCCCGTGCAACAATACCTACATCATTTACTTCTTTATTTCCTTCATGCTGATCTTCTACCAACCAACAATCTTTCTTTACATGCTCTTTCTTTCTACAATTCCATAATTGATAATTCTTGCCATTAAATTTCTCCATTCTTAGCTTACTTTCTTCTACCATTGCTTTACTCCCACTCAATCAGAAACCCCTGAGAGTGACCTGTAATCAACAAACACTAACCTGCTCTGAACCTGGCTCTGATACCACTTGTCAGGATCTAGAACACCAAGCTCTGATACCACTTGTTAGGATCCTACTCCTCAAGAGCACACTTGATTACCTTTGTATAATCAACTAAACATGGAATTAAACCAGAAGTAATATGTAACTAGAATTCATAAATAGCACAGAATATGAGAGATAATACAAACTTGTATTAATACTCTTCCAGAAGGAAATACAATGAAGAAATCACACTCTTCCCACACCTCTTGGGCATACAGTAATTCTCCCTCAAGAATTCTTTCTCTCAATCAATTACAAACACAACTCAAACACAGAGTTGTTCCCTCCACCAGTCAGTGACAATCAACCCAATGGTTGTTGTTGCCTACTACCAATCCACCAAGTACTCAAAGTACTTCAAGTAGATCTCCTTGATCTTGATACCCCACATATCTCCTTTGACCTTGCACACACACACACACACATGCAGATCAACTAACCTTACTTACCATGTAGATCTCCCCTAATCTTGCACACCCTGCAGATCAACTGATCTTACACTCAAAAGGATCTCTTCTTTGTCCTTGACAAGTCCTTTTGATCTTTTCCTTAGTCTTTAGACTTGTCCTTGATCCTTGATTACAATACAGCCCCATGGGTATCTTAAATAGATCCCATACAAACAATAATTAGACTTCCCAATTACAATAATTAGAAATGCAAACTCAAGACTAAAATTAGTCTTTTACATGCAAACTAACTGTCCGTCTAAAATTAGACTGGAACGCACAGACGATCGACGTCGGTCTCTGTCTGTCTGGAGATGACCGACGTCGGCCGATCATGACCGATGTCGACATCTTTCGATCCACCCCTGACTGACGTCAATTACTGTGACACTCAGCAACCTCCTCCATTTACATACCTGTGAAGCTTTTAGCTCCACAACCTAACATTTATCAAGTTTCACCTTACAAGGAGGATGCAACCCCCTAGATGTTGAGTAGCCACAAAAACACCTATGATCAAAACATCTCCTATAACATTTATTTCCTACCAATTTTATGGAGATAGAAAGTATATCAGCTCTCTTCAACTTTGTACACACAGTACATCCAAATTCACCTTTTGGATCACACTAAACATCTTCACTCATCCTCAACTTATAAGAGTAATAGTTTAACATCAGAAGCATGACCCATGGGTCATACACATAGTCCTCAATCTGATCTACCCAGTAACTCATCTACTAGGCACTCTCCCTCTCCTTTGATCCACAATTATCACATACACAGCTCTTGTAAGTCTTTCACATGTCTAGAAACCATCACATTTGGTTTAACTATTTATAGAGAATTCATAATCATCACCATCTAGGTCAAAAAAAAGGCATGCCTTACCCATTAAATCATCTATCACATAAATACATATCTCAACACAATCCACAAAGGTCAGCCATAGCACCCATGGGTCGCCCTTAAGCAACTACACCTATCAAATAGGCCCTTGTAGCTCTTATAGGTCTCATGGAGACTTATTCACCCATTTAGCACTTCATCGAGCAAGATAAGAATAGAAGAACACTTTTCAACTCATGGAACCATTCCAAAATATCTATAGGTCTTTTTTAAGTGCCAACATCCATTATAACACACTTTTGCTAACCCCTAATTAGCTTAAACACCTCTTTATATACATAGTCATTGTGAACAAAAAACATAGTTAACTTCTAACCCTTTGTTCATACTATATATTATTTTTAAAACCTTCACAATTCACACACATAGGCCTTATGGACTCTAAAACACTCCCCAATAGCCAATTCATTAAGAGATATTGAAATAATATCAAAATAAGCTTGAACAATTTTCTCGGGTCACTTGTAAGACATACATGAAAACATAGACAACTCTAAAGCTTAATAACTTTGAAGTTACACACTTTTAGATCTCAAAATCTATATTTCCATATGTGTCTTGGATTCCTCTACATGTTCTCTTTTTACATCATGAGAAAATTTTGCCTATATCTAAAGATATGGCCAAAATACAGAGCACTTGTTTTTCCTTTGTTAAATTCAAATATTCAAATGCAAATTGTCACAGTTAAACCTCATACACTATTATCACATCTCATGTCCTCACATATTTATATTTATCATGCACCATCAATCTTCTTTGAGCTTTAACTCATCATGCACGACTACCCAAATGTTAAACCTTGAACAGTTGACTGCATCTCGTGCAATCTTGTAATCTTGACCACATACGATACATCAATCTCTTCAAGATTGTCCTTGATTTAACAATGCTATACAACTATCACTTTGACCTTTTGAAGTTAATGTGCATAGTTGATCTCGATATGTACAATCACTTGATCATCATTAGATCTTAGAAGAAGCTTGATCTTTATCTCTTCTTGATGTTAAACTTTGAACACTTGTCCTCATTTTGATGCTTCCTAATTTCTTAGAGCTAACGCACTCCATCGATGATGCTCAAAATTTACCTTGTGAAAAATTGACTATGGGAACCATTTTAATATGTCTGAGAAGGCAACTTTGAACCTCAATAACTTTTGTTGTGCTTAGATACATGATCTAAAATTTGGACCATATGATCTCCTCACATAGGATAATCCAACCATATATCAATTTTTTCATCAAACCTTCATGCATGAAATATATAATTCCATTAATTTTCTTACTCATACTTTTCTACCATAGATCCAACTATGTCAACAACTGCTTGGGAGGCTAACTTTGAACATGCATATATTTTGTTGTGCTTCATCACATGACCTGAAGTTTAGCACATATCAACTAGGCATAAAACTGAACAAACCCATATGATTAAATTATTCTAAAATGTCCACATGTGTGAGATATGCCATCACCAAACTTCTTACATAGCTATTTCTTGCCATATTACAAATTTGGCTATGGGAAAACACTATCAAATTACTTGGGATCCCAACTTTGCACTTGCATATCTTATATGGTGTTTCATCGCATGTCCTGTAATTTAACACATAGTAACTAAGAAAAAATGTGATCACACCATATGACCAACTCCCCCTGACTCATCCACATGTGGTAATGGTGATGTCAACAAATTTCCAACTCAGTTTTTTGCCACTAGACCTAAAATGTCTAGATGACAATAATGATCAACTAGATAAAATCCACTTATGCACACAAACACTTCAAATCATGGAAAACATCTTAGGTACCTATTTCACATCCTTAAATCATCATACTCATCCCTAAACATCTCTAACCATGCCAAAATTAAAGATTAACCAAGCCTCCTTCAAGCATACCAAGACAAGCACATTGCACACTTTGTCATTGTTACTTAGACTATCAAGGCACTTCATCCACTCACCTCAAAACCTCCATGAAATCACCATGACATAATTGGTAATTATCCAACACATGGTAATGGCATTATTATGTGAATTTTAAACCATGATTTATAACATCCATTTAGTTTAAATACCAATTTTGAATGCGGTATCACTATTATTTCTATGGTTGATATAACAAAAATAACTCTTTCTCTTCTTTGTACCATATGTTTACGTTCTAATTTGGTGTCCCTCGTACTCTTTGCTCTAAACCCTTTGTCTTTCTCAACTTTTATATATCCTTCATCCTCTATCATATAAAATACACTTCCACACTAACGCATTAATCTGTTAAGTGTGGTTCTCTTCTAGGTCTCTTCTTGGGTTAAGTCATGAGGCAAATAAGCAAAATAAACATGAATACAAAAGAAGGAGAGATCAAACATATTTAGTTGCAAGTATAAGCAATTGATAATAAATTATAAAAAATAATAAAGTCATATTCTAAAGAGTCATAATCTTTAGAGGAAACATAAGAAAAATTATTAAAAGAATTAGATGCATATAGTGTGTTGAGGATTGTAATAATCAAGCCATACGTATCCACATTAAGAATAGTATACTCTTCAACAATATTACCTACTGAATGACTTTCCTTTTTGATGTTAGGTTGAATAGTTGTATTATGCCCATGTTCCTCTAATAAATGAAATGAAAATATATAGAATACAAACAAATGTAATATACAAATACATAAATTACACTGAATTAAGATCACAATAAATATGTAAATGTAATGTTTATACAAAAATATGTATTTAATATATCAAAATTAATTAGGTGGAAAAACACATAAATTTGATACTTATCTCAAATAAATCTCACTCTAGAGATAATCATTTCAAATTAGATCTTGACACATTTTGTTGATTATATTGAAAACCTCACCCAAAAATAAGAGATTTGGTACTTATTTTTTATTTTATTTTTTACCACATGACAAAAGGGACAAGTGCATTGTGACTTAGGGAAGACCAAAACTAAATTGTTGGGGTTTTTATAGTTATTATAGCTTCAGCACTGGAGTCTAGTTCAATGAGATAGCAAGTTGGCCCTTTCATGGAAGACTATGGTCTTGTGCAGTCATTTAAAGTGTGCATCTAGAGACTGGTTCCCACAGGTTTTGTTGCTCAACGTTATTCCCTTTATGTATCTAAATAGATACTATGTAAAATCATAAATAAACTACTTTGATTTTAAATTTTCCAAGCGCAATCACCATGTTGTAGACTACTGCTATCACTAGTTAACATTGTTGCTTTTAGAAAAATAAAAGGCAAATTATTTGTTAGGTTGTGGAGCTAAAAGCTTCACTGATGTAGACATGGAGGAGGTTGCAGAGGAGTTACAGAGTGTCACAGACACCGGCATTGGTCTGGCCAACTGACGTCGGCAGGATTAGATAAGAAGGCAACCGATGTCAGTCAGAGATCGGCCGGCGTCGGCGATCCCCAGGCGGACAGGGACCGATGTCAGTTGCCTGTGTGGTTCGACTGCAAGTATATTACGGGCAGTTAGTTGACGAACCAAGTGTTTGCATGATGAGAGCTAATTTTAGACTGGGAGCTGTATATCTAATTATTGTAATTAGATGTCTAATTATTTTTTGGATGAGATCTATATAATAGACTCATGGTTGTATTGAAAACTTGTGCTAGGGAGTAAGAGAGCAAACAACTCCTTCAGAGAGAGGTAGAGCAATGGTGCGTTCCTCCTAGTGCCACAGTACTAGGTGTGTGGGTGCTGGATTGGAGAATCAACAGGGTTCTTCATGTATGTATGATCTTGGTCATCAGGTGAGCATGGCCTTTATAGGAGATCTGCATAGTAATGCAAGGTCAAGGTTCACAGGTGTGCAAAACCAGGTTGATTTGCAGGTGTGCAAGATTAGATAGGACAGCAACACAATAGGGAGAAAAATCAGGCAGGATCTACTTGGAGTACAGGTGTGTACTCAGATTGAGCAAAAGAGGAAGGCAAGGGAGTTCCTTCCATAAGTAAGGTCTATTGAGGTGCAGGTTGTTGCAGGTTCAGGGGAGATCTACTTGAAGTATGGTTGTGTACTTGTGGAGTGCGTGGAGCACTTGTGGTGTGCGTGGAGCACTGGAGGTGAACACCAACTCAGTGTTTGAGTTGGGTGTTGGGACCTAGGAGAGAGAGATTTAAGGAGAGAAGTACTGTTCACTTGAGGTGTGGGAAGCCTCTGAAGAGGTGGTGGAGAAGAAGTGGCATCTTCTTTATTGTATTCTTTTCTTCAAGAGTTTTAATACAAGTTGTGTATTGTCTCTCATATCATGTGTTATTTCTGAATTCTAGTTACTTGTTGATTTTGGTTATTTTCGCATATTAAGTTGCTTAGTAATCAATTATGTGCTTTCGATTATTTATCCCAACACGTGGTATCAGAGCTAAGGTTGTAGGAAGCAGGTTTTGTGTTTGGTTACAGGTCACTTTCAGGGGTTTCTAATTGAGTGGGAATAGAGCAATGGCAGATGAAAGTAAGCTAAGAATGGAGGAGTTGAAAAGCACAGGTGGTCACCAACGGTCATATGGAAAAAAAGAGCAGGTAAAAGAATATTATTGGTTGGTAGCAGATCAGCATGAAGGAACTGAAGAGGCAGATGTTGTAGGGGTTGTTGCACAGGATGCTTATGGAGGTTTCTTGGATAAAGTTGAATCTTGGATAAAAGATTCAGTTGCCTCTTTCCATGCAGCCCCAGGGAGGGGAGCTGGTGAGCCTTGCCAAAGAATTGGCAAAGGGGAAGTGAAGCTGAAATTGCAGGCGGCCAACACACAGGTGTTGATGAAGGTCATGCAGGTCACAGGTTTGGAGATATGGCTAATTTCTTCAGAAAGATTGGGTGATGAGAGATGCACAAGAACTCTCACAATGGATGCACTTGAATTAGTTGGTGGTAAGAAAATAGGTACTCTTTATCTACTTGTTTATATTACTGATTCTTCTTTTGTTGCGGAGACGTGCCTTCATAGGCTTGGTCACATGAGCAGGAAGGAGATGCATGTTCTTAAGCAGAAGACAGATATATTTGACAGGCTTAAGAACTGGAAAGCCTCGGTGTACTTGGAGGAGATGGTGGACAGAGACCAGTGGATGGGGCTAGATACTTCTGAGCAGGGCAGTTTGGACATGGGGATTGATTCAAAGGAGCTCGCGGGTAAAAAGTCATCACTCACAGGAAACACAGGTACCGGCATCGATAGGAAAATTGACGTCAGCAGTAGGTAAGACCGACGTCGGTCACAAGGACCAACGTTGACAGTAGGGACACAAACGTCGACAGGGTCGGTAGTCAGGGACAGATACATGGGAACCGACGTCGGTCAGATGCAGACTGTGGGGTGACCAAGGTCGGTCACTGTAACAAATTTTGGGTGGATAGCGAGCTGTCAAGGAGTCTCAAACACCCATACGGAGGACTAAAGACATAAGTAAGCCTCAAATTCGTTGTTCCTCTTCTTTACACTTGTTGCTTACTACAGAGCAGGAAAGATCCAGGAAACAGTGGGAGCATGGCATGGAGATATTGCAGAACCAAGCAGAGATTTGGTAGGGTTGCCAGCAGGAAGAAAGCACAGAGACGAATGGATACCTTAGTTGAAGAATAGAGAGAACGGACACGTGAGATGAAAGACCAAGGCATATGGTCTTGAGGAAGCTGTAGGACAGTGGTACAGGTTTTGACAGGTGGAGGACGAAGCATGGCTTCAGTCAATGTCAAGTAACTACTGTGGTTTGCCTTACCAGGTGAATGATGAGTCATGACATCATTCTGTTGCTGTATGTGGATTGTATGTTTGTTAGCAGGATTGTACATACAGGGTTTTGTTGAGCTAAGGGTAAGATTAGTTCAGTGTTTTGCTATGAAGAATTTGGAGCAGCAAAATTCTTTGGCATGGGAGACATGGAGATCACATGTTGATTTTGTTTCCAGTGGGCGCTGATGTGAATTAGGTGTTGGTGAGGTTCATTACGTAGGATGCAGAATCGGAGCGCACCAAGGGCTAGATAGTTCAGTGTCCAAAATCACATGAGGTCTGGTATAGGCCCGAGTTTGCCCAAGCATTGGGTGTTGTCAGAAAGTATGGAGCCAATTCAGGGAAGGAGTACTGGAGGGAAATTTAGTGGGAATAAAAGCAGGGATTCTTGCTATGCAGGGTCAAGATTCTTCACTACATGGATTTGTAGGTTCGGATGTGGCAGGGTACTCGGATGACAGGAGGTACACCACGGGATGTGTGGTGGGTTGTCTTCAGGATTGAGCTTGAAGAGGGATACAAACCAGGAAATAGATTAGATAGAGTACAGGTACAGGTATAGTGCAGCTATTTATCTCCGAGTGGGAGATTGTTAGGTTGTGGAGCTAAAAGTTTCACTGATGTAGACATGGAGGAGGTTGCAGAGGAGTTGCAGAGTGTCACAGACACCGGCATTGGTCTAGCCAACTGACGTCGGCAGGATTAGACAAGAAGGCAACTGACATCGGTCAGAGATTGGTCGGCGTCGGCGATCCCCAGGCGGATAGGGACTGACGTCGGTCGCCTGTGTGGTTTGACTGCGAGTATATTACGGGCAGTTAGTTGATGAACCAAGTGTTTGCATGATGAGAGCTAATTTTAGACTAGGAGCTGAGGATCTAATTATTGTAATTATATGTCTAATTATTGTTTGGATGAGATATATATAATAGACTCATGGTTGTATTGAAAACTTGTGCTAGGGAGTAAGAGAGCAAACAACTCCTTCATAGAGAGGTAGAGCAATGGTGCGTTCCTCCTAGTGCCACAGTACCAGGTGTGTGGGTGTTGGATTGGAGAATCAGCAGGGTTCTTCATGTATGTATGATCTTGGTCATCAGGTGAGCATGGCCTTTATAGGAGATCTGCATGGTAAGTAAGATCATTGATATGCAGGTGTATGTGTGTGCAAGGTCAAGGTTCACAGGTGTGCAGAACCAAGTTGATTTACAGGTGTGCAAGATCAGATAGGACAGCAATGCAATAGGGAGCAGAATCAGGCAGGATCTACTTGGAGTACAGGTGTGTACTCGGATAGAGCAAAAGAGGAAGGCAAGGGAGTTCCTTCCATAAGTAAGGTCTATTGAGGTGCAGGTTGTTGCAGGTTCAGGGGAGATCTACTTGAAGTACGGTTGTGTACTTGTGGAGTGCGTGGAGCACTGGAGGTGAACACCAACTCAGTGTTTGAGTTGGGTGTTGGGACCTAGGAGAAAGAGCTTTGAGGAGAGAAGTATTGTTCACTTGAGGTGTGGGAAGCCTCTGAAGAGGTGGTGGAGAAGAAGTGGCATCTTCTTTATTGTATTCTTTTCTTCAAGAGTTTTAATACAAGTTGTGTATTGTCTCTCATATCATGTGTTATTTCTGAATTCTAGTTACTTGTTGATTCTGGTTATTTCCGCATATTAAGTTGCTTAGTAATCAATTATGTGCTTTCGGTTATTTATCCCAACACGTGGTATCAGAGCTAAGGTTGCAGGAAGTAGGTTTTGTGTTTGGTTACAGGTCACTCTTAGGGGTTTCTAATTGAGTGGGAGTAGAGCAATGGCAGATGAAAGTAAGCTAAGAATGGAGGAGTTGAAAAGCACAGGTGGTCACCAACGGTCATATGGAAAGAAAGAGCAGGTAAAAGAATATTGTTGGTTGGTAGCAGATCAGCATGAAGGAACTGAAGAGGCAGATGTTGCAGGGGTTGTTGCACAAAATGCTTATGGAGGTTTCTTAGATAAAGTTGAATCTTGGATAAAAGATTCGGTTGCCTCTTTCCATGCAGCCCCAGGGAGAGGAGCTGGTGAGCCTTGCCAAAGAATTGGCAAAGGAGAAGTGAAGCTGAAATTGTAGGTGGCCAACACACAGGTGTTGATGAAGGTCATGCAGGTCACAGGTTTGGAGATATGGCTAATTTCTTCAGAAAGATTGGGTGATGAGAGATGCACAAGAACTCTCACAGTGGATGCACTTGAATTAGCTGGTGGTAAGAAAATAAGTACTCTTTATCTACTTATTTATATTACTGATTCTTCTTTTGTTGTGGAGACGTGGTTTCATAGGCTTGGTCACATGAGCAAGAAGGAGATGCATGTTCTTAAGTGGAAGATAGATATATTTGACAGGCTTAAGAACTGGAAAGCCTTGGTGTACTAGGAGGAGATGGCAGACAGAGACCAGTGGATGGGGCTGGTTACTTCTGAGCAGGGCAGTTTGGACATGGGGATTGATTCAAAGGAGCTCGCGGGTAAAAAGTCATCACTCACAGGAAACACAAGTACCAGCGTCGGCAGGAAAACTGATGTCGACAGTAGGTAAGACCGACGTCGGTCACGAGGACCGACGTCGGCAGCAGGGACACCGACGTCGGTAGGGTTGGTAGTCAGGGACAGACGCATGGGAACCGATGTCGGTCAGATGCAGACTATGGGGTGATCGAGGTCGATCAGTGTAATGGATTTTGGGTGGACAGCGAGTTGTCAAGGAGTCTCAAACACCTATACGGAGGACTGAAGACGTAAGTAAGCCTCAAATTTGTTGTTCCTCTTCTTTACACTTGTTGCTTACTGCAAAGCAGGAAGGATCCAGGAAACAGTGGGAGCATGGCATGGAGATATTGTAGAACCAAGTGGAGATTTGGTAGGGTTGCCAGTGGGAAGAAAGCACATAGACGAATGGATACCTTAGTTGAAGAATAGAGAGAACAGACACGTGAGATGGAAGACCAAGGCATATGGTCTTGAGGAAGCTGCAGGACAATGGTACAGGTTTTGACAGGTGGAGGACGAAGCATGGCTTCAGTCAATGTCAGGTAACTACTGTGGTTTGCCTTACCAGGTCAATGATGAGTCATGACATCATTCTATTGCTGTATGTGGATTGTATGTTTGCTAGCAGGATTGTACATATAGGGTTTTGTTGAGCTAAGGGTAAGATTAGTTCAGTGTTTTGCTATGAAGAATTTGGAGCAGCGAAATTCTTTGGCATGGGAGACATGGAGATCACATGTTGATTTTGTTTCCAGTGGGAGCTGATGTGAATTAGGTGTTGGTGAGGTTCATTATGTAGGATGCAGAATCAGAGCGCACCAAGGGCTGGACAGTTCAGTGTCTGAAATCACATGAGGTCTGGTATAGGCCCGAGTTTGCCCAAGCATTGGGTGTTGTCAGAAAGTATGGAGCCAATTCAAGGAAGGAGTACTGGAGGGAAATTTAGTGGGACTAGCAGCAGGGATTCTTGCTATGCAGGGTCAAGATTCTTCACTACATGGATTTGTAGGTTTGGATGTGGCAGGGTACTCGGATGACAGGAGGTACACCACGGGATGTGTGGTGGGTTGTCTTCAGGATTGAGTTTGAAGAGGGATACAAACCAAGAAACAGATTAGATGGAGTACAGGTACAGGTATAGTGCAGCTATTTATCTCCAAGTGGGAGATTGTTAGGTTGTGGAGCTAAAAGCTTCACTGATGCAGACATGGAGGAGGTTGCAGAGGAGTTGCGGAGTGTCACAGACACTGGCATTGGTCTGGCCAACCGACATCGACAGGATTAGACAAGAAGGCAACCGACGTCGGTCAGAGATCGGCTGGCATCGGCGATCCCCAGGCGGACAGGGACCGATGTCGGTCACCTGTGTGGTTCGACTGCGAGTATATTACAGGCAGTTAGTTGACGAACCAAGTGTTTGCATGATGAGAGCTAATTTTAGACTGGGAGCTGTGGATCTAATTATTGTAATTAGATGTCTAATTATTGTTTGGATGAGATCTATATAATAGACTCATGGTTGTGTTGGAAACTTGTGCTATGGATTAAGAGAGCAAACAGCTCCTTCAGAGAGAGGTAGAGCAATGGTGCGTTCCTCCTAGTGCCACAGTACCAGGTGTGTGGGTGTTGGATTGGAGAATCAGTAGGGTTCTTCGTGGATGTATGATCTTGGTCATCTGGTGAGCATGGCCTTTATAGGAGATTTGCATGGCAAGTAAGATCGTTGATATGCAGGTGTATGTGTGTGCAAGGTCAAGGTTCACAGGTGTGCAGAACTAGGTTGATTTGTAGGTGTGCAAGATCAGATAGGACAGCAACACAATAGGGAGCAGAATCAGGCAGGATCTACTTGGAGTACATGTGTGTACTTGGATAGAGAAAAAGAGGAAGGCAAGGGAGTTCCTTCCATAAGTAAGGTCTATTGAGGTGCAGGTTGTTGCAGGTTCAGGGGAGATCTACTTGAAGTATGGTTGTGTACTTGTGGAGTGCGTGGAGCACTTGTGGTGTGCGTGGAGCACTGGAGGTGAACACCAACTCAGTGTTTGAGTTGGGTGTTGGGACCTAGGAGAGAGAGCTTTGAGGAGAGAAGTATTGTTCACTTGAGGTGTGGGAAGCCTCTGAAGAGGTGGTGGAGAAGAAGTGGCATCTTCTTTATTGTATTCTTTTCTTCAAGAGTTTTAATACAAGTTGTGTATTGTCTCTCATATCATGTGTTATTTCTGAATTCTAGTTACTTGTTGATTCTGGTTATTTCCGCATATTAAGTTGCTTAGTAATCAATTGTGTGCTTCCGGTTATTTATCCCAACATTATTTTCCATACTAAGTTCTAGTTCTCTCCACTTAACGCATCACATCCAGCTATCATGAATATAAATAAAATTATGAAAATTCTAAAACTTGTATATTAAGTGAGAGCATCCATAAATCAACCATCTAACCAACCAACCCATCAATTATAATAGGGGTATTTATATTTGTTTATCCTTGACCATGTGTTTACATCATTAATGGCAAAAATAAATAACCAACAAACTCTCAATAGACTGAGATTCATGGCTCTTAATCAACTAGCTTTGCCTAAAGACCTGGGCCTTTTCACCCCCTATATAACCACACTATGTTGAGCTCTTGTTTCCATGTGTTCATCTTCTCATGTTTGGTGAAAAACTTCCAATTGAAAAGGGATAGGTGTCCCATATGAGCCACTTCTTAACTACCCCTACTTCCCATGTGCTCCCCAAGTCTTTCGCTTACATTTTGAGTCCTATGTCCTCAATTTCCTCATGACTCATTACTTCCTTTCATGTCCTATATCCTCAAGTTCCTCATGAATCATCCTCCTTTGACTAGGTCCTTTCACACTGGGACTTCTATGCCTTTATCCTCTTATGCCCTATAGGTTTCATGCCATGATTTTGTGCCTATCAAGTCCTACACCATAATCTTTTCACATTATGGTCCTTCCATATCATGTTGGTCCCATGCCAAAATGGATAATACTTAGCCAAAAGTTGGGGCTAACATCACCCCACACTAAGCTCTTAGTCTGTCTTGGACTAAGTTTTGTTAGTGGCCTCTATCAAAAACTTTAGTCTCGTCTACTCGATTTCTTTATTAACATTATCCCAATGTAATAATTCCTCAAGCACCTTGGTATTTATTTCTTCTATGAACCCTTTTGATTTATTCATCTCCTTTGGTTGGTTAGGGATCTCATTGGCCTTCTTGACTAGTTCATCTATGGATGCGATGGCATCCTTTTACATGTCTTCAAGTATAGAGACCTCTTTGTCAACCTATCCTCAGAGGGATGCAAAACTTTCATTCAGTTGTTAGCGATGTGTGTTGATTATGTCATCCATTATATCCACATCCCTGAATGTTTTGGCACACCTAGTGTGGTCTTTTATTAAAAGTGTAAAATCATCCATCTATTGCCTCTAGGTTTCTTCAGCTTGGAGCTGAGCCTCCAAGGTTTTATTTGGGCACACCAACTACATAAAAATTCCATCCAAAATGGGGATAACTTCCCTAACCATTTCTAGGGTGCATTTGTGGACTTTTATTTCCATGGTGAATTTCTCTACTAGCTCAGTCCCTCATCTTTAAATGTGGGTTGCTCCTTGCATCATTTCAATAAGAGGTTCACCAGTGTTTCTAATTTTCCTATAGCATCCCCATCAAGAGGTATGCCATCTTCTAGTGCCATTTCATATCCCAAAATTATTTTATAGAGGTTTAATGTTTTCACTTTTGCCTTTATGGCCTCTTGGACATGTTGCTTTAGAGTAGCCACTTCCTTAGTGAGCATTTAATTAGAAGCAACCACTTTATTTTACATACCCACAATTTGGGCATGTTTCCTCTCGGTAGTGTATGCATCAGTATCTAAAAAAATGTTCTAGTGCAAGATCTCCATCACCAACTTCAAAAATATAGTGATTGTTAGAAGAGGGGAGATATTTTAAGGATCGACCCATAGTGTCTTGGGTAGCGTAGGGTGTTAGATCCCAAAGAGAGGCTATCTTGAGGGATATTAAATTCCCACTCCTCATTATACATATCTAGAATAAAATACAACCGATTCTTGGTCTCCAAGGTTGGATCATTTGAAATGAAGTGTGGCCAGATATGTAACATCATATCAAGGATGCCAAATTGATAACATTATCATAGATTGGTAGTTATATAATCATTAGGTTGTTTCATAGACTCAATGGGTTCCTTCCCTTTAGTGGGGTCACACTCTAATTTGACCTTTGAATTGCTAGCCATAGAAGTGCTACCAATGGCCATTTCACTCCTTTCTTCCTCACCATCCCTTTCTTCTCTATCAAATTTCCCCACATCAAATAGTGAGTCATCAGAAGTAGCTTCCTCCTTTTGCACCAGGGAAGGATTCTTCCCAAAGTTATAATTTAAGTCATGTATCTGTATTTCATGAATTTCCTATTGAAGTGCCTTCCATGTGGTGTGATGTGGTGTAGTTCTTGAAGTAGATGCTTTTATAGGAGATGGTTGTGGAGTAACTTTAGGGGGAAAAGGTGGAAGTAGAGGAAAAGGTGGAAGTGGAGGGACTTGAAGTGGTGGAGATTTGGGTGGAGAAGGTTAGAGAGGAGAAGGGCACGATGGAGAAGAATGTGGTAAAGATGGAGAAGTTCATGTTAGAGAAGGGTGTGGTAGAGATGGAGTAGGGCATGGTAGAGAATCATTCAGTTGAGGTGTTGGTGTAGTCTTTTACCACTTCTATGGATCTTATTTTCCACTTGTGCTACACCAAAATTTGGCTACTTCTTCTTCAATGGGGGTGCCTTTGGGAGTTTCTCCTTAGGGTCTCCACCCTGGGGATCCTTTTGGGGGTGAAACATGTAGAACAAGTTGTGTACTTGTTTTCCCACCATTATTTTCTTGACCTTAATGTCAATCAAATATGTCTCCCTCTTTTCCTGGTAGACCTTCTTTCCTGGATAGACAAACATTTTTTGGAGAGTATGTATCTCTAGATCGATCTTCTTGAGTTCTAAGGAAATGGGTTGTGTATCATAGATCTAGTTCATAGAATCTATGAAGTACCATGATGATAAGGTGTATGGTAAATTTATCCATGAAGAGAGCTCTTTGGAAGGGTTCATCTTAATGCACACACGGGAGTAGTGTTTCTTCACGACAAATTGGGCTTGCTTAGCAGCTAAAGGGGGGAAATCCTTCAAGATGTGCCACTCATTTCTAAATTCCTCCCTCATGCCATCAAAATAGTACCTCATCTTAATTTGTTAGGATGGGGTGATGTGTTGAGAGCATGTGAAGCCTTTATATCATTTGGTAGGGGACCTGTGCTTGGGAGGATATATCCACTTCAATGATCTTGAGTTATAGTCTGGTATGCCAATCTCATCAAAAACCATTAAATGAAGAAACACCCCCCATGTAAAGTTGTGATTAGGCACCCAATGGGTCTTTTTTGGACCCTAAATAATCTTTTAGGTGAAATACATACCTAGTTGTATTTCAGTCCCTGAGTGACTTGGTGGGCAATATAGAGGTACACCATGTCAACCTCTTTCCATCAATCATGGTCATAATGATCCATATCATAATTGAGAGGGTGGGATCTTGTAGGTTCTTGATGTGCATAGCATGGCCCTATAATTTATACATGATTGTCATGGTGATCTTTTAGATCTCCTCAATGTTTTTCAAGTCATCGACCACACTCAACCCTGATCATTGTAATCTTATCACCTTGCTTATTCTTTCAGGTGTGATCTTCATATTGCACCTAACAAAGTAGATATAGTCCTCAATAATATGTGAGAGAAAGAACTAAACCACCTCCATGGGTTTTCCAAAATATGTAAAATTAAATAGTTGGAATAACCTTGCAACATCCAGCTGGTTGAAGATTTTGAGATCAAACACCACTTGGTTCTTGGTGTTCTAGTGCTTGATTAGATAGTCATTTTGAAGCTCAACCTTATTTCTAGGTTTTTGATGGTTGTAATCAAATATTGTGTAATTGAAAACCTTGGAGACCCAATTTTTTGTGTGCAACATTGATTTTGGGTACTGTATTTCCTTAATTAGTAGTGGTGGGGGTAGGGATGATTGAGCCTTCTTTATCAAGGATGATTTAGCCTTCTTTGCTTGTCATGTCATGCTTATTTCCTTTTCCTCTACCTGTTGAACTTGTTATTATGGAGTCTCTTCCCTAATAATAACCATGTCTCCTCCACTCACCTCCTCTTCCTCTGGTATCATCAGTAGTGGTTCAGTCCTTTGGGCCTTTTTTAGGCTACATCACCCCTTAAAGCACCCGAAGGTTGACACACAGTCATTCAATATTTCCAAATGAATATATGGTTATGGATTTAGGATTTTGAGCTTGAATATATTTTAATGGAAACAAATTTCAACCTATAACCTCAAAGTTCTCTCTATCATGGTCGTGTCTCAAAGTTCTCCCTATTTTACTTGATGAGAAGTGATGCTTACCTCGATATTTAAATCATGACTTCATATTTTGGCTCTGGTATTCACCTGTTCGACTCTGGTATTCACTTGTTCTCAACTCTCTTGGCTCTGTTAATCATAATTAAACACAAAGTTAAACATTTAAAAAAAGTTAACTTGCCTATTTATAGACTTATGGAGGGGTTCATCGTCATTACTAATTTTCTATCACCCATCACTTCATGTTATTAATGTGGATCTTTAATGACTACCATGATTTGATTGTTTCTTTTAGAATTTAACGATTTTAATTTTATTTTCATGTCACACCATTGGCACCCTTCTTATCATAACTATTATTTTTTTCATTAATGGCATGTCCTATCTTGTGCCTTCTTTTGGAGTGGATGATAGTTGTGTCTCACACTTTCATTATTATAGAAGATAATTGTCTTTCAAAATTTAAAATAATCGAAGGAACATCCTATCCTTAGGATTCATAGTTCACATGCCTTAAATAAATTACATGTAACATTTTGCATGCCTAGGTTCCTTACACCCTGAGAACTTTGCATGCCCAGATATTATGCATGCTTATGCAATCTGTGTGCCTGAGTCAAGTTAAGATTTATGATTTATTTCTACCCCACACTAAAATGAGTCATGGTCCTCCATGAAAATAAAACAAAAAGTTAACAAAAATTACATTAAGAAACATTTACGTGCAACAAAGGCAATTTTTTTATTGAAAACAAAAATCCACCTTATTGATTATAATACTTCAACTATTCAGAAGTGAAATATGGTCGATGCTAACTTCCACTATAATACCCAGGAAATAATTGGCAATCCAACTTTTGTAATCGACATGATCTAATAGGGAGAATGCTATGAATGATGAAAGGACCATCCTAATGAATCCAAAGTTTCCAAGATGGCGTGCAAACTTGGAGTTGTATAGTAGGACCTTTATGCCTGGAGTAAATGTTTTGTGCTTTAAGTGTTGGTCATGCCATGCTTTTTGTCTATTTTTTTCCACATCCTGACTCTAATAAGCAAGGAACTGAGTTTCATCAAGTTGTAACAAAACATCTAAGCATGCTTTCAAGGATGCCTCTTCATCCAATTATCCTATGCATGTTATATAGAGAGATGGTACTAAAAATTCAACTATAAGGACTGCTTCTTTACCAGATACCAAATTGAATGAGGGACTTTTATTCAAGTGCTTGTAAGTTATTCATTAAGCCCATAGTATTGTAGATACCATATCATCCCAATCAGCTTGGCTAATATTATAAATCTTCATCAAAGTGGTGCCTAAGATTTTGTTGAAGGCCTCGATAGTCCCATTGGCTTAAGGATGGTATGAAATCATTTTGTGGTGTGTGATCATGAACTCGTTCAGTAAGATATAAATTGATTCATTTAGGAAATTAGTATCATAGTCACTTATGAAAGCTAGTGGGCATCCAAACTAATTTATGATATTCTCCCAAATAAAGCATGAAAGAGTGGTAGCAGTAACATTATTTTGTTGGTGTAGATTTAGCCCAATGCATAAGATAGTTAGTTACCAAAATGATGTACCAAGATCATGTTCTTCATCCAACCAGAGTGATGGGGCCAAAAAAATCAATGGCCCATTTATCAAATGGTTCCTGAGAAGGTATTAGTCACAAAGGCATGGCATCTTTGTGGTTAGGTTTTCCCATGCACTCACATATATCACACTACCTAACATATGCTTTAGCATCTTTAAAGATAGTAGGCTATCATAATCTAGCCAATAGAACCTTATGTGTGGTGGCCTCTCTAGCATAGTGTCCTTTCAAAATCCTTCATGAACTTCTCAAATTACTTTGAGGCACTCATGCTATATAACACAACACTAAATAATTTCATCATGGCCAAGTTTGTAAAGATCTCCTCCTATTATTTGAAATGGTGTGGTGTAGGCCATGAGTTGCTTCTTGGCCTAGGGAGTGAGACAATCGAGCATTGAACCAAAACTTAGAAAAGCAGTAATATACTTGAGCTCTTCAAGTACATAGGTGACACAAAATAGTTAAACATCAGGTAGCTCATCTTCAATGGTGCATGCAGGTTCTCCATACTCAATTTAGGATAAGTGTTTAGGTCCACAATTGTCTTTCCTAGGTTTCACCATGATGGAAAATTTGAACTCTTGGAACAACACTATCTAGCAATAGATTTGTCCATGTATTATAGGTTTATTGATAAGGTACTTCAAATCATCATGATCTATATATAAAATAAAGGGAGTGGCTAATAAGTACTATCAAAACTTATACAAATCATAAACCATCGATAATGCTTCATGATCTATAGTGGTGTAGTTCCTTTTATCTGAAGTGAGAATTCTATTGGAAAAGTGTATTGGATGGTCTAGGTGACCTTCACTTGGTTTTGTAAGGATTGCACCAATGTCCATTACAAATGCATCAACATGGACGTGGAATGGTTTAGTCTAATTCAAAAACTAGAGGATAAAAGTAGTGACCAATTTATCCTTCAGTGTTTCAAAATCTTCTTTGCAAGAAGTCATCCATATGAAATGTTCATTATGATTTAGAAGTTCCTCCTGGGGCATGACAATCTTTTCATATATGTGGATGAACTTTCTATGGTAACTGTTATGGCCCAAAGACACATAGACCTTGCATTGGATCTTGGGTGCTAGGAGGTGAATAATAACAAAGACCTTTATTGGGTCTACCAGAAGTCCTTCCTTACATATAATATGTCCTAATATCACACCAAACGGTGTAGTAAATAGGCACTTATTTAGATTTAATGATAATTTTAAGACCCGATAGCGCTTAAGCATAAGCCTTAGGTTAGAACAATGGTCCTTGACCAAACCATAAACTATCCAATCATCCAAATAGAATTGAAGAAACTTGTGGATGAAGTCCTTAAAGGCTTCAACTATTATTCTTGAAAACACTACTGGGGACTTCTTCAACCCAAAGGGCATGATAGTGTATGCAAAATATCCCCATTCGATGGCAAACATTGTCTTGGGTTGGTCCTCTTTAGATATCTGGCCTTGATAGTATCCTAGGAAGCCATATATGAAGGTATATACCTCACATCCAGTAACACCTTCAAAGATCTCCTCTTTGAATGGATTAGTGAAAGGATCAGTAACATAGGATGCATTAATCACTTAGTAGTCCATGCAAATATAGATGTAACCATCTTTATTGATACTAATCACCATAAGTCTGACCCATTTAGATTCATCAATGGGTTTGATTACTCTGACACCCAACATGTTGTTAATTTCCTCTTTGACTTGTGTTTGAAGATTGAGATTCATTCTATATGTCTATTTCTAACTGGTTGAGTGTTTTCAACTAGCTTGATATGCTTTTTTCCTAAGGATGGGTGCAATCCCTTCATTTCACAATAGTTTCTCAAGAACGCATCCTAATATTCTTTTAGTAACTCAAATATTTTTGAAATTTCCATTTTATTCCAGTAATTTTCTACCATAGCCATCTTTGGTTATTGCTTCGTGTCGATGTTGCGATGAATAGTCTAAATGGGTCCATTGTAAGGGTTGTCTAGATTGGTGCTAGTATCATGAACATATATGCCATAGTTCATAGGGACATCCAAATGGGTTATCAAAGGGTCATATGGATTATATCCTTCACCTTATTCTATGTGAAACACTAACTTCTATTTGCCTAAACATATTTCTTCATGTTGATCATGATCAAGGACTGATTCTAGCATGAAAACGTGTGTTGATGACTCATTAAAGAGGTGTAGGGCCTCCTCAAGGTCATGATGAGTAATCCTCAAATGATATTCTAGGGAACTTGGGTCACCTATAACTACTTCATGCATGGCTTAGAGAGTGAGGCACAAATCCATCCTTGCTGAAAAATAGGATAGTGCTAACTTCATGCTCTCCTTCAATATATGCCAAAACTTGGTACCCATGTGCCACTCTTCATGAACATACCATGTATGTACCCAATTGTGTAACATCCCATAAAATGCATGGACTCATAAGTACTCTGGTGAGTATGTCACTTCATCACTCCACATTGTTTCACAAGCTTTGATGTGAGGTTCTGGTGCTTGTATGCCACTGTAACTAATTGATCCCCTGACCTTGTTGTCATGGTAGAACTAATGATGCAAAGTAGAGTGTACTTGATCCTAATAAAGGAGTCACTCATGATGGGTGTACCACCACCTTATGGAAGTTCCATCAAAGAGATGCACTAATGATCTCATATGATCATTTTCGATGTCATAGAATGCTTCAAGGCATTATATGAAGTCACATACCTCTATTTGTCCATGGAATCATAGAGCTTCATCCAGTCTTTCCAATGGTGGGCCTACTATTGGTCCTCTTATTACTAGTCCTATACGATGAATAAACTTGTGATGCTTATGAAAATGACATGGAATGGTCTCATGACGTCTAATTACACTACATGCTCTTCTAATGAGGTGGTAATTGTTAAGCTCCCAATAATTAAAAGCATTGCTTGAGTGTCAAACCATCAAAACATGCCATCTTGAGTGGGATATCTTAGCTCATCATTCCTTGTAGTAATGTTATATATGTGGTTTATATATTCATCAGCATTGACAGGCTCTATGTAAGGGGATCCTTGTGTGTGATCTAGTGGAATAACAATGTGTTGATCAATGTTTTCAAAACTAATGTAATGTTTCTTGAAACTTAAGTTTTCATTATTCTCATAGCACCAAGGTCTTCCCAATATATTAGGGCAATCATCAGCTTTAGTTAGTTCTAAAACCTCAAAATCTGCCTTGAAGGGTATTCCAAGTATGTCAACTATTGCATTCTTAAGGACCCCGATGGGTAGCACACAAGTTTTATTTTCCATAAATAAGACATGAGGTAAAGGCTATAGTTTTGGACTGGCCATCTTCCTCTAGGAATCTTTAGTAAGGACATTTACTTTTGCACCATACTAGGATGTCTCAAATTACCCATCCATCTATAACAGCATTGACTAATATCTCTCTATCTTCTGGAGGAGTAGAGGGAATAGGAGCATCTTGTTTTTTACCATGATTTAAGAAATGATCCTCAGTATGTCGAGTGGCTTGGGTTTGACATCATGTGGTGCTTGTGCTTGATTCTTAATCCAAGTGCTCAGCTATGGGACAATTTCCTCATCCAAAATTCACTTGTATTATTTTTAAAAGTCATCATGCACCACATTTTGTGGTTCAACTACACTTTGCACTACAATACATTGCACTGGTTATTGTATTTAAGGAATTGAATCTCTCCTTGAAGTTATCATACCAACATCATAATATCTTGGAGGACATCCTTCTACTATTGGGAATCAAGATATTTTCTTGCTCATGGTTCTTCATGCTAGACTTTTTCAGTAGAATTTGAGATAGAGTGAGTTTGTCCTCCACTCCATGTGGTAATATTCACTTGTTGAATAGTTTGGGTGCCTAAACGCATGTACAAATGTTATTTATTAACTCATATCATTTTAACACCCTTTTCATTTCACTCCTTAGTAATAGCTACATACAAATCAAGACATTCTTCCAACCAGTGGTCTTTTTTACAGAAAGCACATGTAGGGTAGTCCGGACAATCTCTTTGGTAGTGGTCTTGGGGATCCACATTTGTAACATGTCCTAGGTAGATAATGACCACCTCATCCTTGTCCTCTTCCTCAACCCTGGTATCCACCATTATCTTGGTTGTTGGCTATAGAAGTTTGGCATGTTCCACACGCTTGTGCTTTATGGATATCACTAATCAGTCAATAGTCATTAGTGTCATGAGTGTAAACATAACATATCTTACAACAATCAAACACCTTAGTGTGTGTATCTCATTGTAGAAGAGGTAAATATCATACATCATGTTCTTCATGATAGATTTCACACGTCTATTTAAGTACTGCACAAATGTTCTTACATGGGTTTTTTCTTCGTGTATGCCCTTCATATTCATAGTCAGTGCACCAAATACCATTGTATGTATCATGTGCACTATTGGCTATTAAATTCTCAAGATGTGATGCCATGGATGTTATCTGAGCTTCCATAAATAGATTGATCCCTGTATCGACACTTCCAACTACTTCATCATGAAGGGCAGCTTCCAAGGCTTTACATGGGTTAGTGAAAGTTTTCTAAGACAATGTCCATCAAAAAGATAGTAACAAACCTTCCACAAACCATTGTGCATGTTGTGCAACATTGGTTTCAACTGATAAATTTGACAAGAGTGTCTTAAACCTTGCATCATACTCTCGCACACTTTCATTAAGTTCTTTTTTGATGTCCTTTAATGTGGCTATGCTTTGCTGTTGAAATTATAGAATGTCAAACTCCTGAAGAAATGTTATTTTAAGTTGATCATAGTTGATGACATCTTGTTGAGGATCAAACTTCCTATACCATTTATGTGCATGGTCCAAAAGTGTAGTTTTAAATGATGTGTCTTTGTGCTAAGAAGAGGTAATGCTTCACATCCTTGAAATAAGTTCATATTTGTAGACATGCTCAGCTACATTATCCACACCTTGATATTTTTATAAATGAAGCATTATATCATAATATATCATTATTGGCTAAGGTGTCTGAGCTGGTGATTGTTGAGAACCTCCAACCCCTATCCCTTGAGGGGGAAGTCCAATACCTCCTCTTGTGCCTCCACTAATAGCGCTCATGATATGGGGCATAGCAGTTGGGTGATTAACCAAACTTGGGCCCATATTGTATCCACTTTGAGGGCCAGGCCCTCTAGGCATCCCTAATTGCACCATATAATTCCTTTGAAGGGGGAAGGAAAGTGTTAGGTATGTATGTATGTAAAATGGTTAAGTTTCCATATCTCTTACTAGTTTAGTCTCTAATTCCATGTTATCTATGTCCCAATTACGTATGTGTACTTCATCTAACTCATGATCATGAGTGTGCACTATGGTTAGAGAGTTTGGTTGGTTTAGACTGGGTTCTTTGATTATCGCCATCCAGCTATTTTTTTTTTCATATGATATTAGAGGCATAGGACAAATCAAAATTAATGGGGTCCTCTTTGTGTGTCTCCATTTCATTGCATATCTTGGCATTACTTCCTAAGTTTTCTCAGTCCCTTCCCATGCCATTGACTGCCATAATCCTTTGTAAAACTACATCATACTTCCACTTCTGCAATACCCATCGACTGAATACCACTCTAAATCCACAATCTTTTACCAACTTATTTCTACTCACTTCCCAATTGTGCGGTTCATGTACATAAAGATTTAGCTCTCCATTGGCATAGTCTCAAGTCCCAAATCAACAAATAACTTCTTAATTTCTAAGGCAAAATGCCTAATGTAACAACCACATGGTTCTCGAAGGAACTAGAACTTGACTTCTTTAGGACATGAATAGGTGGTTACTACGTACTCTAGAATGTAGCTGTTCAAAACTCCCTTCCACCAAATGTTAACAGCTCTAATCCATGGGGTCCCAAGTTAGTCTAAAGCTCTTTGTCACTCTAGGGTCTAAGGTTGTCTTCTCCCAAGGTTTTGGGACCATCCTTGAGCATATGCAAAGAGCCAAGTGTGCAGGTGAACTAGGATTTTAGTAACGAAAGTCTCATATGACACACTATAGAGATTCTGCTCTACTCACTACCATGCGAAAACTCTTGGTTCAAGATAGGGAACTACAAAATTATCTTCAACTCTGGTAATCCATTATTCTATATTCCCAAGAATAATACGCTTAAACATTTTACATAACTGAGTAGCAAACGCTATGAGTCCCAGCAATGCAACCAAAATGTTGGGACTTTTATAGTTATTATAGCTTCGGTGCTAGAGTCTAGCCCAACAAGCTAGCGTGTTGGCCCTTTCATGCAAGATTGTGGTCTTGCATGCTCACCTGAAGCACAAAACTGGAGATTGGTTCCCATAGGTTTTGTTGCTTAGTGTTATTCCCTTTATGTATTTAAAAATATACTACATAAAATCACAAATAAACTACTTTGATTCTAAAGTTTCCAATCACAGTCACCATATTGTAGACTACTACTATCATTAGTTAATGTTGTTACTTTTAAAAAAAGAAAAGGCAAATTATATTCCATACTAAGTTCTAGTTCTCTCCACTTAACACATCACATTCAACTATCATGAACATAAGAAAAATTATGAAATGTCTAAAACTCGTATATTAAGTGAGAGCATCCAAAAATCAGCCAACTAACCAACCAACCCATCAATTACAATAGGGGTATTTATACTTGTTTATCCTTGACCACATGTTTATATCATTAATGGCAAAAATAAATAACCAATAGACTCTCAGTAGACTGAGATTTGTGGCTCTTAATCAACTAACTTTGCCTAAGGACCCGAGCCTTTGCACCCTTTATATACCCACACTATGCTGGGTTCTTATTGCCATGTTTTCATCTTCTCGTAGCTGATGCAAAGATTTTGATCGAAAAGGGCTAGGTGTCTCATATGAACTGCTCCTTAACTGCCTTTGCTTCCCAGGTGCTCCCCAAGTCTTTCACTTACATTCTGAGTCCTATGTCCTCGGGTTCCTCATAACTCATTACTTTAATTCTGATTCCTATATTCTCAAGTTCCTCATGACTCATCCTCCTTTGACTATGTCCTCTCACGTTGGGGCTTTTGTTCCTTTGTCCTCTCATGCCCTATAGGTTCTGCGCCATAGTGTTTATGCCCCTATTAAGTCCCGTGCCATAGTCTTTCCATGCTATGGTCCTTCCACATTGTGTCAGTCATGCGCCAAAATGTACAATACTTAACCAAAATTTGGGGCCAACATAAACCATCCAAAAGTATTGTTGCTTCTAACAGGATAAAGGAACACCCACATTTTTAATATTTTTAATGAACATTGGTGCTTCTAATAGTTGTAAAGAATGTTAGTGCTTCTAACAAGTGGAAGGAATATCAATGTTTCTCGAATAGAGCCTAAGAGACACATAAAGAGAGAGAAATATAAGGGATGAAAAAAAAGAGGGGGCACATTTAAAGTCGACAAACACACCAATAACATGTTAGATATGTGAAAACAAAGTTAAATGTCGGATCCCTTTATGGTGCAGTTTTTAACCCACTTCCCAACAGAGGATGGGGTCGATGACATGTTATGGATCTCCCCTGGCGGGGGTTCGGGGTTAGCACTCCCAAAGCCAAAAAATTCAAGGAGCCAAAACCCTATTTTTAGGAAGACGAATTCCACTAAATTCTATTTTTAGGAAGTCCTAATGACATTTTTTCACTCTATTTTTAGGAGTCCTAACAGTGATTTTTCAATTAGGTGTATTTATCTTTGTGGAAAGCTTAAGTGGCTGATAACGAATTTGCATGTAATTTGTTCATCTCAAGTTAATAAAGCCTAATATCTTACACCATAGACGTTTCCTTAGCTTTGCTAAGGTTTTACCATGTAAATTTGGTGTTTTATTTCATGTATGTTTGTATTTTGTTTATCTGAAATATCTCTGTTATTGCAAACTTATATTATTTGATGCTGCAAAGTGTCTAGTTTCCTAACATAACATCTAATTTGAACCAATAATCGACAACTAAACAAATACATTAAAAACATATAATTAACCTTTAATAAATACTCTGAGACCATTTATAGGTATCTTCCATACATACTATATATATAAATATATGTAATATAAATGAACGCTATTTTAAATGTGTTGGTCTACAATATATTGTTTAAGGGCTATTTTTCATCATTTAACTTTTTTTTACACAATTTTTACAAATATTAGATTTGTTAATAAATAAATTTTAAATATTCCATGATTTTTTATAAAATATCTATAAATTTATCAAATTCATCATTAATATATTATATATTGTAGACCATGAAAATGAAGACAGTTAAAGGAATCAATGTACCTACTAATTAAGACCAAGATATTTTAATTTAAAAAAAAAAAAAAAAAATCGATAATGTTTTTATAAAATATCTATAAATTTATCAAATTCATCACTAATATACTATAAATTGTGGACCATGAAAATGAAGATCGTCAAAAGAATCAACGTACCTACCAATTAAAACCAAACTATTTTAAATTTGAAAAAAAAAAAAAAAATCGATCATTTTTCTTAAAATATCTATAAATTTATAGAATTCATCACTAGTATGTTATATCCTGGTCTTGATTGGTAGGCGCATTGATTCCTTCGACGACCATCATTTTCATAAGAGAATATTGGGCTTAAGGACGAGAGTTTATCGTTTTCGGCTGCTCCTCGTGCATAAATACAGTAGACACCTAGGAATTCATTGCATTGGAGTCTTCCAAAGCCTACGGTGAAGCAAATTAACATCTCCTTATCATTTCAATGGATGTCGTTGGGCTAAAAAAATCTAAGAAGGGTGGGGAAAATGGCGGTCCAATTTATTGTTGCAGTGATTCCAAGACGATGAAGAAAATGGACGATGGTGGGAAGATGAAGAATGAGAATTCAAAGGTGTTGGCATCTGATGCCCTGCTTCTCCCTTTGGGACTCACCAACAAAATCTTCTTTGTGCTATTCTTCACTTCCTCATATTTCCTGATGAGGAGATGGAGGGAGAAAATCAGAACATCAACACCCCTCCATGTGGTGAGCTTTTGGGAGCTTGTGGCCATTGTGGCCCAGCTTGCTTCCTTCGTATACTTGTTGGGATTCTTTGGCATTGATTATGTCCAGAACTTCATCAGTAAGAGCATTGATGACCCCTGGGATGATGATGTTGGGGATTCGAACATCAACACCCCTCCAACACCCTGTGTGGTACCACCCACAGAAGAAATTGTTGTTAAGAAACCTGAGGTCCAACTGAAGGGGATTGCCCTTGGTGACAATGAGGATGGAGACATTGTAGCTGCTGTCTGCAATGGCACAGTAGCCTCTTATTCTCTTGAATCCTCACTTGGGGACTGCAAGAGAGCTGCCTCTGTGAGGAGGGCGGCCTTGGAGCTCATTACTGAGAGATCTCTTGATGGGCTGCCCTTGGAGGGATATGACTATCAGTCCATTCTTGGGCAGTGCTGTGAGATGCCTGTGGGATACGTACAAATCCCTGTGGGAGTTGCAGGGCCACTCCTGCTCAATGAGTTTGAGTACATGGTGCCCATGGCAACCACAGAAGGGTGCCTGGTGGCCAGCACCAACAGAGGTTGCAAAGCCATCCTTATGTGTGGTGGTGCTACAAGCGTTCTTCTCAGAGATGGAATGACGAGGGCTCCTTTGGTCAGGTTTCAGAGTGCCAAGAGGGCTGCAGATCTCAAGTCCTATATTGAGGATCCCACAAACTCTCAGAACTTATCTGACCTCTTTAAAAGGTAGGTGTTTTTATTTTTTCCAGCCCCCTCTTTTGCATGATCTTTTTGTGTATTGGGTATTTGGAGTTGAACTATACTTTGAAGATCGCTGATAATAATTTTGGTGCCTATTATTTGAACAGTACAAGCAGATTTGCTACACTACAGGGCATAAAATGTGCAGTTGCAGGCAGGAATTTGTACATGAGATTCTCCTGTTTCACCGGAGATGCAATGGGGATGAATATGGTCTCCAAGGGTGTTCAGAATGTCTTAGATTATCTTCAGATTGTGTTCCCTGACATGGATGTTATCAGTGTTTCTGGTAATTCAAGTCCTCTGCGATTTTTGGTCATTTTTTTGGGTTTTTATTCCATGCGATTGTGGGTGGTCTAATTATTTTGTGGTGCTCTGTTTTTAGGCAATTTCTGTGCAGACAAGAAGCCCACAGCAGTGAATTGGATTGAAGGGCGTGGGAAATCGATAGTTTGTGAGGCCGTTATAACAGAGGCAGTTGTGAACAAGGTGTTGAAGACGACAGTTCCAGCGTTGTTGGAGCTGAACATGCTGAAGAACTTGGCAGGATCTGCAATGGCAGGTGCCATGGGAGGATTCAATGCCCATGCTGCCAACATTGTGTCTGCTGTGTTCATTGCAACAGGCCAAGATCCTGCCCAAAATGTGGAGAGCTCCCACTGTATCACGATGATGGAGGCTGCGAATGGTGGCAAAGATCTGCACATCTCAGTGACCATGCCGTGCATAGAAGTGGGAACAGTGGGAGGAGGGACCCAATTGGCTCCACAGGCAGCGTGCTTGAACATGCTTGGAGTAAGAGGAGCAAATGCTAAATGCCCTGGTGCCAATGCTCAGAATTTGGCCAGAATTGTGGCAGGTGCAGTTTTGGCCGGAGAGCTGTCTCTCATGTCTGCTCTTGCTGCCGGCCAGCTCGTGAACAGCCACATGAAATATAACAGATCAACCAAGGATGTCAAGGCAGCGTAAATGCTTTAGGTTTTAAAAAATTAACCCCCCTCTAAATCTAGCAGCAAAGCAAATCTGTTTCATGTACGGTGTTCTCGATAGCAATCCATTCTGCTATAAATAAATAATGATTATATCGTTAAGATAGATTAAGATGTAAATTTGATCAAGATATTTTCATTTTATTATAATAGGATATATTGTTATTAATTTTTATTGGAGTTCGTGAGGATTTTTTCAAACGATAAAAACAAATTTAAGATGTTGAAGGGATATATATATATATATATATATATATGGAGATTTATCTTGCAATTAATTAATTATTATATTATTATAATAAGATATATTGTTATTAATTTTTATTGGAGTTCATGAGGATTTTTTAAAACGATAAAAACAAATTTAAGATGTTGAAGGGATATATATATATATATTCAGGGAGATTTATCTTGTAATTAATTAATTATTATATTAATTGAGGGCCAGTTTATCATAAAGATTATATGATCATAGTTTATTTATTTTATATGTTATTATATTAATTGAGGGCGAGTGTATCATAAAGATTATATGATCATAGTTTATTTATTTTATATGTTATTATGTGTTAAGTTTATTAATTAATATAAAATTATTATTTTTAATATTAAATTTATATTAATTAATAAACTTAACACATAATAACATATAAAATAAATAAACTATGATCATATAATCTTTATGATACACTCGCCCTCAATTAATATAATAACATATAAAATAAATAAACTATGATCATATAATCTTTATGATAAACTGGGCCTCAATTAATATAATAATTAATTAATTAATTGCAAGATAAATCTCCCTGAATATATATATATATATATATATATATATATATATATATATCCCTTCAACATCTTAAATTTGTTATAGTGTAATAAAATAATATTATAAAGATAATTATAATTAAAAGGTAGTATGTTGGTATTCACGATTTTTTATTCATGTCACTAAAAAATACAATTCACAATTGTAAATAGAAATATTAGATAAATAGTAATTGTGAACTTTCTGTATAGGGAACAATATCAGAAAACAGTGGTGGAAGATTGGTTTTTAGATGTTAAATAACTCTAAAAGAGGGCTCTCCCAAAAGTGGCATTGGGGCAAGCTGCCCACCATGTGTGTTCTTTGGAGAAGCCAATAAAACTGTGACTCCCCAAACCAGAGACAAGGTCATGTATATCCCCATTGGCTTCCTACCTTGCACAACAAATGACATTTAGTGGGGTGATAGAATTTATTCCCTTTATTGAGGAGGGAAAGAGACACAGTTTTAAGAGCAATTCTGACGACATTTGGGTACTGGTGGAGGGGTACCTTGTAATGGTGGGACTATAAGATCTCAACTCATAATATAGGTTGCACTCCCTAGTGGTTGAGCAATAACTAGAGATACTAAAACTTTAGAGCCACTTTCTCTACTTAACCATAGATTGACATATAAGCCAAAATATTACAAACACTTTATCATTAATATAATAATAAAGAAAACAAAAATTATTAAAAATTGTTGGGATTCAAACTTTTATAATTAAAATTATAACTTTGAAAAAAATATTAAAAAAATTAATTTATGCAAACGAGTGAAGGTTACCTTCAAAAAAAACCATCCTCCAATTAATAAATTATAAATGATAATGCTGAAGAAAATTGATTTTTTTTTTTAATAAATAAATCTTTTTAAAATTTTAAAATAAGTATTTTTAATAAAATTATTTATTAAGCTGGAGGCTTATATAGTGGGGCAAAGCCCCCAAATTCATCTCACAAAAGACAAAATAAATAATATTCTATTTAAACCCATTCAAATGTTGACATGTGACTATTCGCTAGTTGAGAAGGTGTATGCGTTATTAGAACAGAGTCTTTGCGATTGGTCGTATATGTTTCCTTTGACAACTTTGTGTTTGTGTCGAGACCTCAGATATGGGAAATAGCCGGTCAGAGGTTTATATCCCCATGTTGTTGCTGAATGCATGAAACGATGGGGGAATGTCCTCTCTATCCCTGCATTGCAAAAATGACAGGTTCACATTGATCATATTTTAATATGTAGAAGACATGATTACTTATTACTCACCCCAAAGTCCATGCCATGATGACAAACTAACTTGGCTTCACTTGCAAAAATCTATCTCAAGATTTCCTCCGACGCTCTATTTTCGATCTTACTTTGATTGGGCGGGCCAAATTGGTAACAATTTAAATAATTAGGGTTTTTTATTTCAATAATTTGATTTTGTGCATAAAAATTGCACAATCATAGTCATTATAACTGTGATCTAGGAATTTGACTCAAGAGAGGATGGTTAGTTAGGTGTTACTTCCAAAATAAAAACAAAATGAAATAAACACACTAATAGCATAACATCTTTAGTCCTAGACACTAGGGAGAGCTTAGTTAACAATCATGAATGAAACACACAACTAAAATGCAAAATAAAACTCTTTTACCTTCTTTGGATGCTCCAAAATGCTTGTTGTGGTGGCTTGCTCGACTTGTGCTTCAAGAGGTCTTCTTCAATGGAGTGTGGCTACCTTCATCTCCTCTTGGCACCTTGTGGCTTTGGCTTGGCTTGGCTTGGAGTCAATTTGGCATTATAACACTAGTTGTATGAAGCTTTTTGGAACCAATCCTGCGTTATAACTTTGCACTAATTAAGCTTAGAAATGATATTGTGAGGCCTTCTATTTATAGAGTTTTGGATTTGATTATAATCAACCTCAACCGTCCATCTCAAGATTGAGATGTGTGGTTGAGGATTAATTCAATTTTTAGAATTAAGTTTGTAATTATTCTCATCATGGCATTGGAATAAGGGGCAATTAAGAGGCATGGAGGGCATCATGGAAGACATTGATGAAGCATGGAGGACATGAATCTTGATATTTGTGGCATTTATGGCCTAGGGATGTCTTCCCAAAAAATGAGGTCATTTGATGATAAAGATATTCAATATTCATTTCCAAAACAAAGTATTCAACAAGTTTCCATGGAGTTTTTGATTAGGCCCTGATTTGGGTTAATTAGCTCTTAAACATGATTAAGCACATTGTGCACAAATTATCCAAATTGATCATAATGTCTTGTTATTAGTCCTAAATTTGACTAGATTGGAATTGAAAGTCACTGTCAGATGCATTAGATGTGTATTTCCATTTAAGATGTTTCCAACAACAAATAACAAAGGCACAAGTCTTGTGCAAAAGATTTGATAGGAAAGAGCAATCTAGAGCACACAGGTGTAAATTTGGCATTTTGACTCGGAATGGACTGATCAAATTTAGTTGGCCCATAAATTGCATTGCCCCATTTAGGAATACCCTGGGCAAAATTGGTATTTGAATATGTCAGTTTCACATCATTTAGCATGTTTTAGTGTTTTTAGGCCAAATTGTGCATTTTAGGTGGAAACTAGCCAAAAGCCTAGCTGGAGGTTATCGGTGGCCAGTTTTAGGTGTCTACAATAACAAGCACAATTAGGTTTATGAATGATACTTGAAAATGATGTTTTAGCCACAAAATTATGTATCCCACAAATGAATCTAGTACAACAATATTTTCATATATTATGCGCAAGATTAACATTGCGTTATCAAAATAAAAGAGCAAGTAAAAGCAAGGGAAATGTCCTCACCTGGAAATGAAAGGGCATAGGACCAGACACCTACCGAACAAACTATTCGCTGGATAAGGGAAGAAATATGTTTAGTTTTTGCTACCATTTTCCAAAATATTTCAGAACAATCACTAC
Source organism: Torreya grandis (assembly GCA_037957365.1). Taxonomy (NCBI): domain Eukaryota; kingdom Viridiplantae; phylum Streptophyta; class Pinopsida; order Cupressales; family Taxaceae; genus Torreya; species Torreya grandis. Next base: position 406,530 of record JARHVA010008327.1, read on the forward strand.
CAACAAGTGTTGTGCGAGCAGGGAAATAAATGTTTATGATGTAGCATTTGGGCATTTACCAATTTCTACATACACCTACCAGGGACTGCTTAAAATTGCTTTTCCCCAAAAATCACCATAATCTATCATAATCACCTTCTCTACCAGTGAGTTGTCTAAGAAGATGATCCTCATTAGAGAGACACCTTGCATAACAACCACCAAATTTGGCATTGCGGAAAAGAATGAAGTCGATATTTCCTTCAATCCTATTAATAACAATTCGTGAAATACACACACTCTTTAATAACATATTAACTCAAAAATATCATCATTAATAACAAATTGCAACTGTTAGCCCATATTAGTGTCTCCCTGCGACGTTTACTTCTACCCTTTCAAGTGCCATATACCAACATTTCATAATATTAGTACTTTCCCCTTAATTTTTAATTTTTAATTTTATATATATATATATATATATATAATAATTTTACAATTTTATTTTTTATATAATAGATAATAATATTTAAAATATAATATTTATATATTGTATGATATAGTTTTATATTAAATATAATAAAATATAATATTATTGGTAGATTTTATAAATTATACACACACACACATCATCTCCACATAATTTATCATATTTGCAATGTTTTACAATAACGTCATCCTTATTGTCTCCCACTGAGGAAGAATAGTTTATCGATAGCATTCTGCATAACTCAGCCATATTGATTATCTCCTTAGACATGCCTCATGTCGAAGGTCGCATGCCCAATCCAAGATCAGAATATGCTCCACATTCACAAGACCACTTTTGCCAAAAATTAGCCCTCTCAAAACAACATCTAGTGAGAGGAATATTCGGTGTTCCTTTTACAATATAATGCCATTCGGGTGGTCAGACACCATGTGATGTGGTTGACAAAAAAATCATTTCCATATTGTGTCATCTATATTTTGTGATAGATTGCATTGGTTCATTGAGCTTTGAGCTCTTATTTAGGCATTTAAAAGATTGAATGGATTTAATGTAGAACTATTGGATTTACCTGACCTATACCCATCATAAAAGTGTATGTAACTTGAAAGGTGGCAGGCTCTTTGATTGGACGTAGCTATTATCAAGGGTCGACAAGGACAACAAGATGTTGATTTGATTACAAGAGGACTCTATGTTTGATGTGCAATTCAAATCAATGTTGCAATGCTAATGATACATAGGCAAGACATTGAGGTTCCAAAGTCTATATTATAACTTATGTTCATCTATGTTGTCAATATATTTACACCTAAATAAATTATATCAGTGTTAAAAACATCATACTCATACCTATGGAATAAAGGGCAAGGCCATACAAAACTTGCAAGTAGTGAAAATTTTCGAAGTGAGCTGGGCGATGATGATGAGGGGCAATGATAGGTATTTCATGTGATATTATACACAAAGAGCCCAAATCATACACATGCCCTAGCTTTAGGGTAGTTGTTGGATTTACATATCCTACACCCATTACAAAGGGTTTCTTAGCTTGCAGGGTGGTTGCTTCTTTTATTAACTATTTTCTATTTGATTAAGGACTTCATGTCTGATGTGTGAATTGAATTGATAATGCAATGTCACTCATGCAGGGGCAATACATTGAGTTTGTGGATTCTATCTTGTTGATTTCATTATGGCATGTGGGTGCATAAGGGGGAATCATTAATGATATAATATAAATGTCATGGTAGAGGAGTCATTGATTAAGAGAAAATATGGTCAATTAAAGATCGATCCCACATTAAGGAGGGTTGGAAGGTTTAATTCTCAAGCATTAAGGGGTGCCCACATTATACACTTTAAAAAGGGAATATAATCCAGAAATTAAAAGAAAACACTTACCAAAAATAAGTGTTGAAAATTAAATATACATTACTCTTTTACATACACTCTTCATCTTGATAAAAAGGCCTCTCATGGGTCAATCCTATCTTCAAGATAAATTTTGTTACTAGCATGGATATCAAGTGAAAATAAACAATTAAGAGTTTTGCAGCATTCTTTGAGACATTCAATTCAAGTTCGACAAACATAACTCATGTGATGCTTTCAAGAGTGAGATTATGGTGGAGTCATGGTGGTTAACCTCAGCAACACAATAGAGAAGGGGATGCCATGAATAAGAGGTGGATGAATTGGGAAGATCTAACAATATACGGTTGTTATTGAAGTCATTGATTGCTTGAGGATGTTGAACCACCTTTTTATTGATGTGTAATTAATTTACCCTTATCATTACAATTATCAGTTCACAACACCACCAATGAAACTATTTTTCACTATTTGTCACCTATCATTGACAAAAGAAAATAAACAATGGAAGGATCAATTGGAGCTTGTGTGCCTTGTTCTATCAATATGGATGCATTAATGTTGGAGGGGCCAACATCATTAATTGATGGGAATAATAATAACAACAATGGGGATTGACATTCCCATGTTTCAACCCAGGGGCTCCTTGGTGTTACAAAAATTGATATGGATAGGGATTTTTAGTGCCCTATATGTATACAGATGGTAAAGGATGCATTTCTTATGGGTTGCAAGCATAGCTTTTGCTATACGTGCATTATGAAACATCTGAATAATAAGATCTAACTTTATTAAGCAAAAATTTCAGGAATAATGAATTGTTCATCATATATTTTCCACCTTCCCTGTCCAAACTCTCTACCTCTATTTGCTGAATTACACACATCATTCCCAAGACCACTAGAAATTTTTTAAAAAAACATGACTTTGTTGATGGTTTACATGTGGCAGTTGTTGTGTGGATGCTACTTTATAAATGTAGCGAGGCTTGTCTCCACTACATTTTGAATTGTACCTTATCCAATTTTCCCTTAGATTTTGGTTTGTATCTTTATAAATGGTGTACTCAAGCTTTTGACAACACATTCAAAGTGGGTATGTTGTTTACTTTGAGACTTTTTAAATTTTGTCACTATGAGGTTGAAATGATTTTGTTGTTACTTGCACAACAAATCCATATGTGAAATAGATCTTAGCAGTAAAATCTTTAACAAAAGACTTTTGTAAAAAGCCGGTGCAAGACTGGACAATTTATTTTAAGAACTAATAACCCAAAGTAACAGGAAAATGAATAAGATAATGTGTAGAGAGAATAAATAAATAAATAAAATGTTGTGTGAGCATCATTATATCAATCTATTTTATTATACGAGCCAACATGATATAAAGCGCTAAAAAATAATATAACACAAGCCACAAAGAAGAAATTATTTATCCTTTTGCAACTTCAACCTTTTTTAATTTTTTTTATTTAGTTTAGTTTGTTGTTGAATATCCAAAATACAATACAACAACATGTATTTATAATTATGGACAATCCATCATATATAGCATATTTGATAGGTATGTGTTTTGTGAATTGTGTTTAATTAGCATTTTCACATGTTTATCGTTGAAATATTTACAGGTATGCGTTCATCTTAAATTATCTTAGTTGTTTAGTTTAAACTAAAAATGTTTGTTGCATAAGGAATCATTTGGAATAAAATTTCGGTGCCTTATCTCTATACATATGTTTTCACTGGGTTGCTTTTGGGGTTATAGGGTTTTAGTCATTGGTTTCATACCTAGGGTTTTACCTTAAGAAGCCTTACCATGTTTCATTATCCAAAACTGGGTTTCATGCAGGTTTAGGGTTTTAGAATCAATAAATTTAAACATGTGATTAAATAATTTTTTTTAAATGTAAGAGCAGGAGTTCATGCTCTCATTTGAAAGTACCTTGAACTGTGATATTAGTGTTGATTTTGAGGTTAACTAGAACTTTAGAGTTTATAAGGGTTATCTCCTTAGATCTTCACATTATGGTGTTTCATACTTTTAATAATGGCAGTCCTAATCATTAGTCAAAAATGACAACTTCATAGTAAATATTGTAGTTTGAGATTACATACACTTCTGCCCTGGTGAGGGTTCATTTCTATGCCCCAACCTGATAATCAAAAACATATTCATCAAACAATAGTCTCTTAGCTAATGAAAAATGTTAAAAGAACATATTCATCCCAAATATGTCTCTTGAACTGTGTGTTATTTTGTATCTTGAATCATCTACCAAAAAATAAAAGTAATATATGTATTGTAATTTTACCCAAAACTTATAATGACTAAGGATGTTAATTAGAAGGATACGACTAATTAAGGACATTTATTTATTCCTATTTTCCTATTATCTTCCTGTAATTCCCTCCCCTACACTAACAAACACTTTCTATAGTTAGATAATAGAGGAGAGATATTATTGTGTGATTTTGCATGAAGCATATTTGAGATGGGATTGTATAGAAAAAATATTGTTTGCACAAAGATTTAGCATCTCGTAGGGTAATTAACCTATTCAAATTCATATAGGGTAAAGGAACCATTAGGGGTAGTTGCATTATTGAACAAGTTAAAATGACATATAGGGTAATTTTAAAATTTTTTGAAGCAGGTTTGTGTAAAGCGAAAGAGTGTAAATCATGCGAAGCATATGATTGATAACCCTATTTCACATTTGATACATAATTTTAATCTTCTTGTATGTAATAAAAGGATGAATTGTTGGAGATGTGCTAATGATTTATTGAGTGAAGGGTTTGAAGCACTTGGTTTTGGTTCGTGTTCTCATGGAACGATTCTAACATAAAAGATGAGACAAGATTAACAATCATGGTTTTGAGTGAAGTACACTTGTTGATTTACACTCTCTTGCTTTACAAAATACCATTTTATGGTCTGTCATTTGGGTATTAACCTATTTCGGTGATGATTTTTGTGTAGGGAAGGGATAAATTGCAGGAGCAAGGAGTCAGATAGGGCCTACAGGCTGACATTGTTGTTTTTGTTAGGATTCTTCATTCAAGGTTACGAGGATGTATAAGGGTGGCCATTTCTAAAAAAACAAGTATTATTACTTGACACAAATTATTTAATAGATTTTTGTGTACAATAAATAAAAGTAGAAAAGTACGCTGGATTAAAGGGTTGCATCATTATTGGGGGTAGACATTGTAACCACTAGTGTAAAATAACTCAATAGGTGTTGTGCAAGTATCTCAACAGGGGTTGTGCGAGTAGCTCAACAAGTGTTGTACGAGTAGATCAACAACTATAATGCCATTATGATTTATAATGTTTATTACATTATACAACAGACACTCACAAGCTGATTTTTTATCACATTTAGAGTGTCGATAGATGATGTATGTTAATATTCACTTTATGAGTTATCCAATTTATTTGTGAATCGTTTCATAATAATATAATTTTCAATGTATATAAAAATTATAATAAATATTATATAATATTTTTACAAAGACAAATAAATAAATTGATAATTGATTTATGTGACTTAAAACTAAACAGTCTTACAAAGTAATGAAAAACAAATATAAACATTTAGCAAAAAAAAAAAACACACAAATTAAAGTACTTTATCATTGCAGTAAATCAAATATGAACTAATTTTATCTAACCTCCAACTTTTCTTACACCATGAGGACAACTACTAATAATTAATATGCTAATATGACATCGTCTAAAAATGATTATGTACTTTGTAGGTTTATATATATATATATATATAAAATTAATGAAGTTTTGGTTACACATTATTGTCTATCTGCTAAAAATATGTTTTTAAAAAGTGCTCAAGTCAATTATAAGAGAGATATTATAAAGGAAAAAGATATATTAAAAATTTTGCTAATAAAAAGAAGTTTTAGATGCATGTTTATAAATAAATGACTTGTTAACTCTCTTTCTTCTTTATGTTTTCTTTGAATGTAAAATGAAGAATTTGTTTAACCCATAATTTCTCTAGCATTTTATTTTTCATTATTTTGTTGAAGGCGAGTAACATAGGTTTCACGTTTAATATTAACTGCTTTTCATTATTTAATCATGTGTGGAATTTATCAAATATAAAATTTGGGATATAATTTGATTGAAAAACATATATATTTTAAATATTATTTATCTTGCATTTTATTGATTAAAAGATATTTTGTAATTATATAAGTTTATTTTCAAATAATAACAATTAGTTTTTTTTCTTTTGTCCAATCCAAATTTATTACATAGATTTTTTTTGCTAGATTATAGTTTTTGAAAAAATATTGTGCCAATATATTCAAGAGTAATAAATTGTCAGTGCTTGATCGAAATAAAAACTTATTGTTAGGTGCATTGGTGCAACTTTTTACAGTTAGTGTCTCTAGTATATTCAATGTGTCATAGTGATTGGATTTTATTTCCCATTCTTCATGAGAACATTGTCTTAAACTTCACTCACATTAAATCGATAAATTAGTTGTCTAAGAGGTAAGAATATCCTTTCCACCAAAAGCTCGAATCTGTCAAAAGTCAAAACAACTGATTTTAATGATTTAAACAGTTTTAAGTTTGTTTATTTTTACAGTGAGTAATGTTTAAGGGTGCCCCCCCTCCTTTTTTGCAGTGGACAATACTTCTATTATGCTTGGGTTACAAATTGTGTATCTTAGAAAATATTAACTATAATTTTATGTGAAATCGAAGAAGGTTTCATTGCAATTGGCCATTGTTGTGATGGGTTTGTGATGTTAGTGTCCCCTGGCTGATTCTACGGTTTTTATTTTTATTTAAAATAAAACACACAATTTAATTGGCATTATGGGAGTATAGTAGTGATAAGACGTCCATGGTTGTTTAACAACTAACACAATAGTACTTTACTCACAATGCATTATACCTATTTTATTTGCTCAATGTTTATGAGAACGGTCCTTCATGTTGTGTGAAATTAACCTTCAATTTTGTTTAGTAGTTTGCCATTGTTAATATGGTCGAGAATATTTCTAAAAATGCCTCTATATATGAAATAAGTTAATTGGAAAATCAAGGGGCATGCATATCCCTATAATATTTGGAGGGATCATGTATTCCATGACAAGGAAATCCTTTTGCATCAATATATTGATAATGATTAGATTCATAAACCCTCATAATAAAGTGACATAAGTAACCTCTTTTTTACAATACTCCCTTGTCCTTTGTGGATCAGAGGCTAATGATTTAAACAGTTTTAAGTTTGTTTATTTTTATAGTGAGTAATGTTTAAGGGTGCCCCCCCTCCTTTTTTGCAGTGGACAATACTTCTATTATGCTTGGGTTACAAATTGTGTATCTTAGAAAATATTAACTATAATTTTATGTGAAATTGAAGAAGGTTTCATTGCAATTGGCCATTGTTGTGATGGGTTTGTGATGTTAGTGTCCCCTGGCTGAGTCTACGATTTTTTTTTTATTTAAAATAAAACACACAATTTAATTGGCATTATGGGAGTGTTATAGTGATAACGACGTCCATGGTTGTTTAACAACTAACACAATAGTACTTTACTCACAATGCATTATACCTATTTTATTTGCTCAATGTTTATGAGAACGGTCCTTCATGTTGTGTGAAATTAACCTTCAATTTTGTTTAGTAGTTTGCCACTGCTAATAGGGTCGAGAATATTTCTAAAAATGCCTCTATATATGAAATAAGTTAATTGGAAAATCAAGGGGCATGCATATCCCTATAATATTTGGAGGGATCATGTATTCCATGACAAGGAACTCCTTTTGCATCAATATATTGATAATGATTAGATTCATAAACCCTCATAATAAGTGACATAAGTAACCTATTTTTTACAATACTCCCTTGTCCTTTGTAGATCAGAGGCACATTTCCTATATCTTGGAGACCATACAAGCATCAATAATTGAAACACAAAATACATTGAATAATTTTACATTTAAAAATTGTTATGAAAACAATTATATTAACTTATAAAATGCCTTACATTTCAATGTATTTGAAACTAATAAGTATTTTTCCCTTCCCCATTGGTTGTGTCCTATTATTACATGCAAATGTGCATGGGGCATATTGATTTCTTTGTTCTACTAATATAAAGTCATCAAGTCATTTCAACATTATCACAACCACAAATTCTACTATTTCATTTTTTCATTTGATCTTACTCCATTTTAAATCTATCCTTGCAAATATTTTTTTCTCAAGCATCTCCTGAACTAAAATGTTGGTAATTTTATTTATTTTATTTTACCTCACCATACTTGCTCCCCTATCCAATTTTATGTACACTATCAAATAATTACACTTGAAACAATAAAATATAACACAATTTTTATTTTCTAACATCAAAAAAATACACAAAATGATAAAATAACAGGTAAAATTATTTTATCAAAATTGATGAATTAAATAATATGTTAATCCAATTAAGATAAACTGTTAAGTAAAATCAAGGTGTACAAGATATGAAATAAAATACAAAAACTAATTTGAAACTTATTAAATTTTGAAACATGCCAAATAAGGAAGTACCAAAAAGAACAATTTAGTTAGAAAATTAAATATGTAAGACTATAAGTGTAATTATGAAATTTACTATATCAATATGTGAGGTCATTATGAATCAAGAACAGGGCTTTGCATCTACCTAGGATAAAGTTGTACTAAATGGATGTGGTTGGCTTGTGTGGATGTTACTAAGGCACATCGATGCCTGGTAGGGATTTAGGTCTATGTGTAAAAATAGATCGATGTGACTTCACCTATTGGTCATGTGTGTGATCAAATATGTGTGATTCATTGTGGAAGTCATTGTATACCTTCTCATTCACTCAAAACCCTAGCTCAATAGACAATGAAGAATAAATGGAATAAATGGTAAAAGGGGCTAGTGGCTAAATTTATGCTTGACCTTGATACCCTCTATGTTGAGTGTTGCCTACATACTAATATTTTGAAGAGGGATCAAACTCCATGTAGTTCTCCCATGCTATAATGGTGTGAATGAAATACTGGTGTAATTTTATATGTTGGAGCAATCTTGGTATGATTAAGTGCCTCAACAATGAATGGTGACTAAAAATGTATAAAGACTTAGATTAGGGTTACTAAGACTATGTGTACTCAAAATTGGGAAGAATGAGTTCTTTCATCTCGATGTGTAGTTAGATATTCTAGTGATTTTCAATCATGTGAGTCTCTAGTGAGAAAATGGTTAGAAAACATGGATTTATAGTGATTATTTTGTAAATTATTCAAATGGAGCTTAGAAACATGTGATACGACTCATTTATTGAATTTGGATTTGAGCAAATAGTAGTTATTTTGGAGGAGGATGTGGTCGATATATTAAGACACTACTAATGAGTGGGATAGTCCTTCAGAAGCAGTTTTTTCTTAGGAATAAAGACAACTAAATTGGAAGTTTGGATCAATCTAATAATGGGTTCAGACTATTTTGAGTGAAGAAGAAGAATGTTATGTATCAAATTTTCTCATGGGTAAGGGTTATTCACCTAAAGGTAAAGGAATAACATCTTAGATTCATGGAAATTGGGCATGACCTAAGTGTGTATAAAATGATGGTCACAATTGCATTGTTTTAGTAATAAATGTTAATTTATGTGTCTATATTTCTCCCCCTTTTATTCTAGTAATACATAAAAGTTAAAGTACTAGAGTAAAAGGAAGACAATTATACTTGAAATTACTATGAAGAATAGTCTTAAATGTAGGCCATGCACTAAATTGTGCTTCATGCAGACCTACAATGAAACATGTATAAAGTGATTCTTTACATAGAATAAAAATCTGAAAGTAAAAATTAGAAACTTAAGGATCAAATAAAAATAAATAAATACCCCTAATTGGGTATGTGAACCATTATGTTTTATGGTAAAAATAATGATGACTTGTAGAGGATAGGACCTTTAGAGATTTTAATTTCATTAAAACACTTAGATTGGACTATGCATGCCCCAATCTTAATTAGAATGAGAGTATGCTTAATAACTTGAGGTGTGATTGAATCCATCATTGTATACCCAAAGTAGTGGAGAGAGTATTAGAGTCCATGTATGAATTTCAATAGATCATTATGGTGCAAAACTAGTTCAAAAAGGTGAATTAACTATTACAGACAAAACAAGAATCATTGCTAGTGTAAAATTAGCATAAACTGATACAAAATAGAGTAATATGAGTCTAGTGTATAAAACATAGAGAATGACTTGCATTTTCATTCTTTTTGTGAGAACTAGTGCAAAACTGAGCAAGGAGGCGATCATGTGTTACACACATGCCCCCAATATGATATATGAGTGTATATAAATTATGCAATTGAGTAATATCAAGTGATTTTTTGAATACAACTAAACTATTCCAAAACCTTGGAAACATGCCACACTGATGCCCCCAAACTGATCAAATTTATACTAAACCTATGTATAAAACATGAAACTATCTCTGAGTAAAATTGGAATTGTTCTAGTTAGGTCTTGAAGACATCCCTGTAGCTCAGAATGTCAAATCTTGAATAAACCCCTGCTGAGGCTACCGAGGAGGACTACAAATTGGCTGTGAATGGCAGTGCCAACGGCCTCTACTGTTACTAGCACTAGGACGAGGTCGAGGTGTACTGAGCAAATGAGGGGACTGTGAATGACGGTGGATGGGAGAGGCATTTTTTAGAGGTAAAACATGCAGAGTCAGCCAAAATAGTTGACCCTACTGAGTGCGGCAGATGGCATTCACCCCTGTGTGTTGCTAGTTGTGCTAGGGCATTTGTTCTGTAGCCCAAACTTCTTGCTCCTTCTTGGCCACGCTTGGGTGGGGAGTGAATGCAATCTGGGGGTGGCTTGGGGCTATGTTTTTATCAGTTAAAATTTTTTCATTGGAATTGATACTCCCTTTTACCTGTGCATGTGGGGGTTGTATCCCTGGATGGAAGTGTAGGTGGGGCAATTGTACTTGGTTGGTTGGGTCTGAAGATCGAAGGCAGTGTTGGGTGATGGGATGGTTAAACCCTAGGGGTGGTTCCTTTTTTTAGATACCTAATTGCTCGCCCTGGTCTGACTGAATGTCAATGCTGATTAGAGAGTCTTCAAGGGCTCATCCCAAGATGGATTATCACTTAGCAACAATTGGTGCAAATGCTACTTTGTAGGCTTCGAAGGTTTCTAATAATAACTTGTTCTCACCAAATATAGAGCTGGTTGGTTTGGGTTTGTCTAGTGGTACTTGGATTATGAAGATCAATGGTTGTCTTGAACGTTGTGAGGAGAGGCCAAAATTGGTTATCCCATTGGAGATGATTGCAGAAGATATTGAATACTATTTGAAGCATGCTTTGCTATGAAAGTTTATGGGGATGTGAGTTACATTACCATTTATTGAATCATGGGCCCAATGAACTTGGATACCTGAGGGAGAAATGGAGGTTATGCTTTTAGCAAATAGCTTTTTTATGGTTTCATTCAATTGCTTGATGAACCACAACAAGGCCTTCAAAGGAGGCCCCTATTTTCATAATCAGATTGGGTTATTTATTAAACCTTGGCATGTGGGCTTTAATCTTGCTGAAGAGCTTCTAAACTGAGTTCTGGTGTGGGTTCAGCTTCCAAGGTTTCCTATGGAATGTTGGTGGGAGGATGTTTTACATTTGTTGGCTTCGATGCTAGGAAATCTAGTTGCTACTTCACAACAGACTCAAGGTAAGAAGATGATGACTTTTGCTCATATCTGTGTTGAGATTAATTTAAGTAAACCTTTACCATATTCGATAGATGTGTGTGTGGGTCCTTACTCTTGGGTACAATAGTTGGATTATGAAACTCTCCCTTTTTAATGTCATCTCTGTCATGAATATGGTCATTTGTAGAGAAGATGCCCAAAGGTTAGGCCTGTGGATTCCCAGCCCTCTCAACCTCCCTGCAATCGCCCTAGGGTTGAAAAGGGGAAGGAACCCATCCCTGATGATGGGGATGGTGCTGATGGATTCGTCCCTATCAAGGCTCGAAATAGGAATAGAGGTCAAAAGAGGACTTTGAAGGAAAGGCAGAAGGAAGATTCTTTCAATAGATTTGAAGTTTTAAATGATCTCAGCCAGCAGGAAGTGAATCCAGGTTTGATGAATCTAGATCAGGGTACTTTGGGTACAGGCCAGGAGGGCCTTATTTCTAAAGCTACTAAGGGTTTGCAAGATAATAGGGATTTTCAAATGGACACTGATGTTCAAATGGAAGTCCAGGTGGAATCAGTTCCTATTATAGTAGGAGAGAAGGGTGGTGAGGATGAATCTTCTCTTGTCTCAAATATAGGTACTGAGGGGGTGAAGATTCATAAGTCTTCTTCTTCTCATTTAGGCCTTCTTCAAAAGGATCCAAAAAAAGGGGCAGGGGAGAAGTCTTCCAAGCTTGGTAGAAAAAAGGATTTGGAAAAGATTAAATTAATAGGGGAAACTTTGGTAGAGTCAGGGTCTGTTAAGACTCTTAATTCTCATTTCTTGACCCCCTTGAAATGATCTTTCTATCCTAAAATGTAAGGGGCATGAACAGTGGCCCTTGACAAAAAGCTGTTTGTGATTTGGTTCAAATTCAATCTCCAGATGTTATTTTCCTGCAGGAGACTAAGTTATCAGTAGAGTGTCTATTTGGTTTAGTTCCTAAGCTGTGGGGGAGTGGAGAGTGCCAATGCATTGGTGCTCAAGGGTCGGCGGGGGGAGTGGCTTGTTTATGGAATCCTCAAAAGATCTACCCTCTTTGGTGGTTATCCTTTCAGTCTTCTATCTCTATGATTGCATCTTGTTTTGAGATGGAGGAGTTTATTCTCTTCTCCAATATCTATGCACCTACTAATCTTCAAGGTAAACAAATTTTGTGGTCCCATATCTAGTTTGTCCGAAGCATGGCTCCTTTCCATCCGTGGATAATGGCTGGGGACTTCAATGCTATCTCTGAGTTGGCTAAGAAGCGCGGTGGTATTGTAAGGCTTGAGCCTTCTATGTTGCTACTTTAGGACAATATCTCAGCTTTAAATCTTGTGGATATCAAGCCCACTAATGGCCAATTTACTTAGAATAATCAGAGGATTGCGAATAACTGCTTTGCAGAATGACTTGACCGCTTTTTGGTTTTTTGCTACTGGGTTTGTGGGTTGTGGTGTTCTAGCTCAGAAATCTTGGATTGGAGGGGTTCAGATCATTGGCCTATCAAGCTAGCTATTTCTTCAGCTCATGTTCCTCATTCAACTACCTTCAAGTTCCATCTTATGTGGCTACATGACTCATCTCTCAATGACTATATTGCTGAGTGGTGGAGGTATGGTAGACCTACTTATGGTACAACAATGTATACTTTCACTAAGTTACTTCAATTTTTCAAATATCAGCTTAAACATTGGAATTGATAGTGCTTTGGAAACATTTTCTATGATAGAATTGCTACCCAGGCTGAGTTGAATGGTATTATGAGGTTTATTAGAGAGGATGGAATGAATGAGGACCTGCTGAGGGAAGAGACTAGGGCTTTGAAAGCACTAGAAGAGTGTGAGCTATGAGAGGAGGTTTTTTGGAACAAAAAGGCTCTAATTGAGTGGCTTCAGGAAGGGGATAAAAAACCTATGTTTTTCTTCAACTCAGTGAAAGCCAGGAGACATGGCAATTCTATTTATACTCTGGTGAATGACAGGGGTGAAACTCCTTCTTCTTTCCATGAAATTACACGGGAAGCTAAGCAATATTTTGCTTCATTATTCAGAGAGGACTCGTAAGGGGGGTTTGATGAAGAAGCTTAGGTCCTTTCTTGTATCCCTTATTTGGTTTCTAGGGAGATGAATGAACAACTTATGAGTAATATCTCGATTGAGGAGATAGAGGGGATTGTGTTTTAAATGAAGAGGGGGAAATCTCTTGGCCCTGATGGTTTCCCGATTGAGTTTTTTCAAGAATTTTGGGAGATTATCAAGTTGGAATTGTTGGTGGTCATTCAGGAATCTCATAGGAATAAATAGATGTTACGTGCCCTGAATTCTACCTTCCTAGCTCTCATCCCAAAGTGCAAGGGGGCAGATAAGTTAAGTCAATTCCGGCCTATCTCTCTTTGCAATGTAATTTATAAAATTATCTCTAAGTTGATTGCTGATAGGTTGAAAAAGTGGCTTAAAGTGTTGATTTTAGAGGAATAGAGTGGCTTGTGGAGGGATGTCAGATTCTGGATGGAATTGTTATTACAACTGAAACCATTCACTTTATGGTCAGCTCCAAAGATAAGTCAATGTTTATCAAGCTTGATATGGCTAAGGCTTATGACCACGTATGATGGTCCTTCCTTCGGAAGGTCCTTGGTGCTTTTGGTTTTGGGGATGAGTGGATTTATTGGGTTATGAGTTGTGTTACTTCGATATCCTTCACTGTGTTAATAAATGGCGAGCACTTTAAGCTTTTTGGTGCCTCTCGAGGTTTGCAGTAGGGTGACCCCCTCTCTCCTTACTTGTTTCTTCTTCTTGTTGAGGGTCTGGGGCACTTGATAAGAAGGAATGTGGAGTTAGGTCTCATTCAAGGGTGGGGGTGGGGAGGTGGATTACCTCCATAGTCTCACTTGCAGTTTGTGGATGACACTGCTTTGTTGGGTATGGCTACAATTAGGGAAGCTTCGAATATACGCAAGGTGTTAGATGTTTATCTTGTAGCCTCAAGCCAATTTATTAATGAAGATAAGTCTTCTATCTTTTTCTTCAATACTCTAGGCTCCATTTAGAGGAGAATTTCTCATATCTTGAGATTTCAGACTGGGGTTCTCCCTTTGACCTATCTTGGTATTCCCATCTCTATTGGAAGACTTCTCTAGGAGTCTTGGCAGAATATTCTAGATAAATTTCATGTGAAAGTTAATCATTGGAACCATCAGTGGTTGTTCTTTGTGGGTCATGTTCAACTGCTCAAATTTGTGGTGCAGGCTCTCCCCATTTATAGATGTATGATTCAGGTGGCCCCTTTGGGCTTTGTTAAGGAATTAGATTCCTTAGCAAGACAATTTTTATGGGCTGGTAGCTTATTGTCCTCTAAATGGAGTCTTGTCAAATGGGACATTTTTTATAGCCCAAAGCAGCTTGGCGGCCTTGGGTTAAGGTAGTCATCATTGTTAGGGATGGTGCTGGCTACCAAATTGTATTGATGATGGTGTGTGGAGCAGGATGGAATCTGGGCCAGGTTATTAACATAGAAATACTTCTCGGGGATCCCTCAAATTGATATTCCTCGTTATCCCTTGGTGGGGAAAGGCTCGGTGATTTGGAGTACACTCAAGAAAGGGGTTACTCTGATTAAGGATGGCTTATTTTGGATTTGTAAAGGAGGGACAAAAGCTCATTTTTGGTCTGATTCTTGGGATGGCTTTCCTCCCATTGTTTCTCAATTCCCTAATTTGGTAACTCTATGCTAGAGGTTCTGTGAGGTAGGATGGTCAAGGGTAAGTGACTTCAAGTCTTTTTCTTCTCATGGATAGCTGGTGGTGGTGAGATGGAAGAAACTTGATGAGTGGCCTATTGTTGATAGGGAGGAGGAGTGTGTTGAGCTTCATAGTATCCTTTCTCATAGATGTTGTAGCTCCCTCTAAGAAGCGGATGTTCTTTCTTGGTCTCTTAATCCTAAGGTTGTTTATACTATTGTGTCTGGATATCAGGTGTTGTTATCTCACCAGCTAGATGGGGTGGAGGTGCACTGGTGGAAGAAAGTGTGAAATAAGCTCTCTTGGCCAAAGTGTAACTATTTTTATTTGGACTTTGGCTTGGAATAGGAGCTTGACTTGGGATAAGATTTGAAAGTGGGGTTTTCAGGGTCCTTCTAAGTGTGTTCTATGTGGAAGTGGAGAGGAGGACTCCTCTCACTTGTTTTTCCATTGTCCCATGACTCTGTAGCTTTGGCATTGTTGGTGGGATGTGTGGAAATGACCCTGTATTCATGCGTCCTCCCTGGAGGATTTTTAGAATAGTTTGGGTAGACCTCCTTCTATGACTTCTTTCTTGTAAGATGTGTGGTATGTTGGGCCTTCCTTCATAATCTGGTAGATTTGGTTGGAATGAAATCAAAGAATATTTTGAGGAGAGAAGTTGTTGATTCAACAAGTTTGGCACAAAATTAGGGGTATGATTCGGGAGACGGTGGAAGCTAAGTGTGATATGGTGTTCCATTTGGAGAAAGGGGATGCTGAGTTAGTGGATAGATTGGGTATTCAGGGGTTGTCTCCATCTTTTGCTTGTGTCAGAAGAGGAAGGTGGGTGAATAAAAAAGTTCAAAGGGTGGGGAGTTGGCTACCCTCTCCAGCTGGCATTCTGAAGCTCAATATTGATGGTTCTTCAATGGGTAATCCTAGCCCTACTAGGATTGGTGGGGTGGGCAAGGATTTTTTAGGATTGGTGGTTTTTTTCTTTTTTGTTTATGAAGGAGTGCAGATTAACAACCTTATGGAAGGTTTGGTGATCCTCTACGCTTTGGAGAGGGCTTATGCTTTAGGATGGCACAAAGTTATCTGTGAGTCTGACTCACGGGTTTTGATTAACTTGCTGAATAAATAGGAGGTCTCTGATGCTAGTTGGCAGGTGGCTATGATAGTGTAATAGATTTTACAAATAAGTTATTTGATGGAGATGATGTCCTTTGTCCATATCCCAAGGGAGTGGAATAGGGTAGCAGATTGTTTGGCTAAGGGGGCCTTTGAACATTCAAATGGCTGGAAGATTGATGAGTTGGAGCAGGTTCCCCATGAGCTTTGACATGTCTTGGAGAGGGTTCTTACTGAGGATGGGAATGGTATTGGTGAAGGATAATGTTGTTTTAAGCTTGGTTTGATGGTTTCCTATAGATTCCTGGGGCCCTGGCCCTTTGATGTTTTGTAATGTTCTTTTTTGATTTTCAATAAAGTTTTTACCCTTTTTATTTTTGAAAAAAAAAAAAAAATGGAATTGTTCTAGACTAAGTGAAATTCTAATAAATTAGGGAAATCACTATTTTTTACTATTGGGACACCAATGCATTGTTATGGACATGGTCATTCCATATCCTTATCCAAATGGATCATTATTGTCTAAAACTAATTTAAGAGTAAATTATGGGTTTTAATTGTGATAAACTAATTAAAATTTGGCTTTTCATATCTATGAGTCTACTATTTCATTTTAGTCTCTAAGACAAGCCACTATATATGCCCCCTATTTTGAAGTGAATTATGAATCTTGATCAATAATTGAGCTCAAAAGAATAAAGTTATGTGAATAATTTCATATAAAAAATTTAAATCTAGAGTAATAATGATAGCATTGGATAACATGGCATTATCATACATAAAATGAGCAATACAATAATGTAAGATGCATAAAGAACCAAACATACATATTATCATGTCTAGATAGATGTTAGAAATGTGAAATAAATTGAACATTGATCATATAATAAGAATTATATATATATATAAACTTAGGGGGTTTATGATATCCATCATGGCATCAAAAAAATTTAAAGGATTCATGATGTCATTCGAAGCATCGAAAAATTGAGCAAACTGAATAAAGAAGAGCCATGGCCATGACACATACATAAAGAGTACACACAAAATCACACAAAACAAGTAAAAAGGTCAAGGGGCCATATACAAGGGTCATGTTCAAATGTCAATCACACATATAAGAACACATAATAAAGCTTAGAGCCATAATCAAGAACATTTTCAAATGTCCACAATCCAAACAAATTGAATACACATAAAACATGAAGCATGAAATCAAACATGAAACACATGCAAGATTAAGTGAATTTGATCAACATAAGAAAATTATAACATCATGATATCCAGTAACTTAGGTATCCAATAATATAATAATGTGAATGTAAGTGAGAAAATAATTGTGCAATGTAATGTACTAAAGTATGAACAATAGGAATAGTCATAGAATGATAAAACTTTTGTAAAAGGATGTCACAAGTGAACTTATTATGATGTATGCAAATTTTACAATACCTATGAATTATTTGAATATAAGAAATCAGGGCATGTTTCATTGGTAAAATTTTGATAGAATTGGACAAGAGCGCAATTTGTTATTGTCTAGATTAGAGCAGTTTTACATGTGCAAGTTTTTTGGGTCTATGACTATATCACTGCTTGCAAATGCATCTAGAAATGACATCTTATATGCTTTAAATATCACTCAAGCACAAGTGTGAATAATTTTTGATATAAAATTAGATATAGAGAAGTATTACAAATACTTAACACAAATCAATTGATGTAAATGAACTAAATATACTTAGGTCATAGATTTTAGAATTTTATTAAATATTCTATTTTTTTTGTATTTTTAAAATAAAAACATGAAAAAAAAAAGGAATTTAATAATAAATAACTCATATAAGATCCTCATAATCAATATATCTTGTATCTAGCATAGGAAGGATGACCTCTCACGAATGAAAAGTATCATGCCACTACGAAGTAATTGATCTCAACTTAAAATCTAAAAACCTATATGACTCTGAAACAAAAGTACCACATCATGGTAATTCCATGTAGTAGCTTGTGTATGCTTTTTATCATGTTGGACTCTAGGAATATTTGTAACCCATCATGTAGTGTAAGAAGAACTATGTATTGGTGTCCTTGTGGAACACTCTTAGTGCCTTATAATATTGATCTAAGATGAGCTAGAGTAGAGAGTGACTTTCTATAATTTGTGACAAGTAATTGATTAATTGGATTTTCAAGGATATGTCTCCAATTAAATTTAAAATTTGTTTCTAAACTTCTTAAGTAGGTTGAACCTTTTTAGGCTGCTCAGCTAAAATCTATTGTATAGGAACAAGAACCTTTTATTATAGGGGGTATTCATATGGAATACCATGAATTATGATAACCTCATTAGTAAAAATATATTTAAATCATATGTGTAGTACATAAGGAATTTCATGCATCTATTAAATCCATTGATGCCCTAATAACATATTGAAGACTCCTACATTGGGTACTACTAAGAACTTGGTGGCCACATGTGTTAGACCAACTTGAAGTGGTAATGTGATATTGCTAGTAGAACTATGAATATGACCATTGAATCCCTTAATTATGGTGGTAGTAGGAAATATATCTCTATATGTGTATCCAAGATGAGAGAGAAGTGTGATAGTGTACATAATTTACACTTGAACCATTATCAATAATAACAATATGTATAGGCTGGTGATCAATGTGAGTGTGAATGAAAAAAGAGTACAAGTCAAAATCATAATCGATTATATCATCTTATGAAAAATGTGATGAGTGGTTTGTATGGAGTTGAATAATGATATGTACTGATGATGTTATTTAAATGATGTTGTGCCTTTATATGATGATGTTAAGAAGCCGATGGAGGGTGTGCATCATATATGTAATGCACTACTATTTTTGGAGTTGTGTGCTTAAGAAAAAGGATCATTAGATCTATTAATTTTTATACTCTCACTAGGTTGTGATTTTTAACTGTTAGAAAAGGTACCCACATCAATTATGTTCTCATCTATAAAATCTTGAATCTTATTTCTCAAACTGATGCATTTGTTGATAGTATGCCCTAGTGCTTTATGAAAATCACAAAAAGTATTCTGATCAAATCCCTTTGTAAAATTATTACTCACATCAACGTTTTTAATGGGAGGGATCTATATTAGGTTGAATTCCAATAAATTTTGTAACACTTTTAGGGAGATTCTGATAAGTTGGTAAATTATCTCCTTCGAGGAATTGATAATACAATACACAAAGTAGATTTTAAAATTATATTTATTAGTTTGTTTTGATAACTCTTATTTTTATTTGGCCTCACCTTATATGGTGGATTACTCAAATTATTTTCATGAGAATTAAATTTTTTTTTTGGTTGCATACTTTAGTTTATTCATTGCCAAAAACTTGACCCCTCTTTCCTTAATTGTGTGACATGAATTTGTGAATGATGAAAACTTCTTAAACATAATGGATTCATGTGGAGGTGGAAGAAAACTATGTTTAAATATGTCTTTCAATTATTTATCTATATTTGTCATTTAGATAGCATGGTATTTTACCTTAAAACATATTATGTGATAGTCTCGTTTGATTCTTGTTTGAGTTGAGCAATCTAAGCATATGAAATATTTTCACTAATATTGATTGAGAAATGTGCAAAGAGAATATTAAAATGGATTGAATGCATGAAATGATTTATTTGGTAAATCATAAAACCATTTTATTCAATAACTTGGTCAATAACCTATCATTAGACAATAATTTATCTATTTAGGGTTTTACTATGTAAATCCTAAGCTAGATTAAAGGGTTGGGTCTTGTTATCACTCAAAAGTGCACCTTGGAAAGAACCTGTGCATGTTCTCACTTCTATCGATACAATGGAAAATATCCAAGCTATGGATGACCTTATGATGGAGAGAATATCCAGATGAAGGTTTGGTTCCTTTTAGTACATTCACCCACTTCTCTCTAAACTCTCTTAGATAGTGATTTCTTGACTAAGAAAAGGAGTAAAAGAACAATGCTAAAACTAAAAATGGAAAGAAAAAATGAAAGTTGAGGTGATGCACCAATGTTGGGATCAATTATGTAGATACCTTACACACTTTAGAAGCTAGATAAACTTACACATATTCACTTCATTCTCATATAATTACTCTTGCATCAGTATTTCACAAATAGGTCTTGGTAAACACTCACACTAGCTAGGAAGAAATGAACAATGGTTGAATTCACTTCCAAATTAGGTAGAAACTAGACTTAGACACTCAATATGACATAAAAAATTTATGATTTTATGCATAAAGTGGAAGTATTCAGATATAAACCTAGGAAAGAGAGTAATTCACCAAGTTTTATCAATGAATAATAAACACACACTTCATACAAGCTTGAGAATGGAGGAAATTCAGCTCTTTATTTCTTTAAAGGTGATGTAGTACAAAATTTTGGTAGATTTTGTGTAAACAAAAGGCACAATAATCTCATAATAACTAAATAATAATAAGAGAAAGAAGACAAGAAGTTCCAGATGAGTCCACATGCAAGTCCTAGTTCACTCCTGCTTTAACAAGAAGTTTCAAATGAGTCCACATATAAGTCTTAGTTTACTCCTGCTTCAACTTAAAATTAAACTCCACCTTCAACTCTAATTTTAATTCCACCTAAAATCCAATGTGGAATTTTATTTTAAACATTATTTCATGAAATATGGCATGGTAGGAGAGATGGAAACTATTATTTCATGTTTAAAAATTCAAAAGGCTCTTCATGCATCTTGAATCTTGAGTTAACTTGTGATATTGAATGCAAATTTTGATCTTATCTATTTAAATAATTTTGGTCTTTAGTCAAATAATCTTTGTATTTCATGAATATTAAATTTATACTTTATTTACCTCCACTTACATCTTGATTTGAATGGAATTATCTTGACTGCACACCTAGAGTTCAACTTCACTTATCTTGACTTGCAACTTACATGCAACTTGACTTTTTGACTTTTCTAAATTTAGCCCAAAGTGGGGTGTAGTAAGATAATTATTGCATTATGATGTTATAAGGATTATTTTTCATGAAAATAGACCTCAAATATTGACCAAAACTTGAACTCAACTTTTTCATTTTTTCATGTTTTGAACTCCACTTATCTTGACTTACAACTTTGACAAGCTTCTTGAATGCACTATGAGAGATAAAAAAATTATGTATATTCATAATTAGAATAGATAAGAATAAAAAATATGATTTTAACATAATAACCATGGTGTCATAGACCTTCAAACAAAATTTTAGCTCCAAAATCCATGTACAACTACAAAAACATCATTTTATGCTCTCTTGTTCTCAAGAAACCCTGATTTAGATTAGGGGGTCTAAAATGAGTAATAAGCCTAAAAAAACACTCATCATATGATTTTTTATAATTATAAATGGTTTATATGTGTAAATTTCTTAAAATATCCAAAATTCTTAACCAAACTCCCTAAAAAAAATTCACAAAAAGTGCTTGTTTGCTGCCCTAGGGATGACCTGGAGATGTTTTTCAATGAGATGAGCCTATTTTGAATTGGTTTTAATTTCATGATAATTTTTTTATACCTTTAAATTAATTATTCATACTCTAAAATCAATATTTTCCATTGGAGGGACCTGAAACACCCATTTCCAACTCCATTTGTGAGCAAAAAAGTGAAAAAACCTTCATTCCCTTCACAATCAGACTTGTATATTGAAATTTTATATCTCATAAGGTATATTAAGTGCCTTAAAATAATTTTAAATATTAAATTATATCAAAAATTCCCCCATTTATAATTTTAAGAGTTCTCATTCAATAAAACTCAAAATATACACTTTTTGGTGTTGACTAGCTTGCCCAATTTCATTTCTAAACGCCTGTAGGTTTGTGTTTTTCCATTTTATTAAGTTTTATGAGGAATGGATAATTAATTATTTTTTTATTAGTAACTTTAAAAATATTTATTATCATTATAATAATTTTATGTGCTCAAACAATCACTTAAACCTCTCAAAATTTGTCTTTTCTGATTGTCTCTCTTGCTTGCTTAAAACCCTAATGCTTGATCCTTTGCCTTTATTCATAATTTTACATAAAATTTTGTTTTATTAATGAGTATAAATGTCATATATTATACATAAAATCTCACAAAACCTTTGTTTTTGAACAAACAACTCAAAAAATACAAACATACTACGTAAAAAAGAGCAATAAGGGTTTAAGAAGGGTTTTAGAGCACCTATTCTTCTTAACAATTGTTCATAAATTTAATACATCTTAACCTAAAATAAATTCATGTAATATTTAGGTAATATGGGCCTAAAAATCTTCGTATAAACATTTTATCAAACTCCCCTTCATCTTCTTGTACTAAGCAGCTGGAGATTGCCTTCACTAACTTGCAAATAGTTAGTTAGAGGGATAAAAGCAACCTATATCAAAATTTGGACTTGTGAGTTATTAATAAGAATTATTTTAGCATAATTAATGTTTTATTATTATTATAATATATTTTTTTACCTTTAATCCATGAATGTATTCTTATTTAAAACCTGCACATAAGCAACTTTGACCAATGGTGATAAAATTGTCTACATCAACATCTTACTCAAGATATTTTAAAACATCCTTATCCTTAAAAATTATCATTCATATTTTATCTTCCTTAAATGGTAATAGGTATGCTATTACTCATTTTAAATGATATATTCATTCCTTTTCACATTGGGATAAATATGGATGTTTGTTATTAAAATCCTTCCATCAAAGTTTAGCCCGAGAGGCTCTTGATTAGTTTTATGGCCTCCTAAATGGTTCCTGACCAACATTTAAAAAATTATAAGATGTATTATTATAAAATTTTAATAGATACACCTTACCTAAGTTACCATTAGAATATTTACAAGTGTTAACACAAAATAAGGATGAATCCATTTAAGACTATGCTATTAGATTTAATGATATCTTACACTCCTTAAATTATTATTTCTACACTTATAGAAATATAAATTCACAAGAACTTTGATTTGTTAAAAACTTTATATTATTATGTGCATAAATATTAATGTTTCTTAACAAATAAAAAAATGAATTACCTATTTCTCCACCTAAAGGCAAATATAGCATAAATAATGCTTTCAAATCCAGCACACAAATCAAGGAGGGTCATGAGCCACTTCAAAATTATTATTCACAATAATCAATACATACCACTCAAAAAATATTAAAGGTATTTAATAAGGGAAAGGAACATACTTAAAAAATACTTCTTATAGTTAAACCATATGCCTCTATAAAAAGGCAACCACTATAGTTTGATTGGTTCTAAGATAGACCACATGATATATTACGTACACTATTAGATGAGTGGATAATATACATTCCCCCTAACTACCACCATCTACCATAAAAATTTGAAAAGGTAAAAGTAAAACCCTCTTTCACTTACCATGGTATAAATGGGCACCAAGATAATGATTGTTTTGTTCTCAATTTTTTTTTTGCATAACTAGCATATTAGGGACTCATTGTTTTTTAGAATGACACATCTATATCTATTTCCACTACTTCTTCTATAGGTTATGATAAGAGGGTTGAGGCATCCCATACTACTCCTTTTAAGGAACATGCAGCCCATCAAATCTTATGTAAGATAACTATTAGTATAAGTCCTTCTCCTAGTGTACCCTCTAGTAAAATGATATTTCCCACACTGATCCTACCAAGGAAACATTGGTTGATCATGTTCTCGATAGAGGGGCACATGGATGAGACATACTTACAAAATAGATTTGGGTACCTATACTTTCACTTATATATACATGAGATATTTATACATGTACATTAATTATAGTGATATAAGCACAATAAGAAGTTTCATTACTAAATGATCATTATAATCAAGATTTTTTATTTCCAACTAGGTTTCATTGCATACGATGATTTCTTAATTTTCACTAGATTGTGAATTTCATTAAATTAAAATATTTTATACCACTATTCAAACATATTCCAAATATTCATCAAATAAACAAATGCCAAGCACACATCCATATGAATCCAAATATACCATGTAAACATCATTACATATATATCAAAAGGTACATATTTTATATAATATAAAACATCAATCATATGTTGGGGAGTATCCCTAGGTGTATAATTATCATCACTATCTATTTTAACCACTCTAGCATATCTCGATGTAGATGCACTTGGATCCTACCAGGGCCTACATGACAAAGATAACTCATGTACTCTCTCCTAAAATGACCCTATCTAATGAAGTGTCTCATCATGATCAAAAAATATGGTGTCATACCAATCAATTAACACCAACATAATCTTAGTAGCACTATGC
Source organism: Torreya grandis (assembly GCA_037957365.1). Lineage (NCBI taxonomy): Eukaryota > Viridiplantae > Streptophyta > Pinopsida > Cupressales > Taxaceae > Torreya > Torreya grandis. Next base: position 431,337 of record JARHVA010008327.1, read on the forward strand.
TACATGATGTCTCTTCTATCAAGCTCTATATACAACTCCTCATGCTTAGTGGATACACTATGATATATAGCCACTAATCTAGCTACATGATCAAATAAGGGTGCATGGGCACCTAAAATGTCCACAAACCTCACTATAAACTCCTCTCCAATAATAACCATGGGCACACTAAATGTTAGGGCCTGCACAACAATATCTAGCATAACAAACCACTCCTGATTACTTGTAGTCGATAAAAAAACACAAATTAACCAGTTTTACTATATAAAATATTATATCAATCAAAATAAAAATGAAATAAAATTTCTATTCACAACTCCTAATATACACTTCTATAAAAACTTCAAAGGCACATATCTTGAGTGTCAATTATCCAAATTAAAAATCATAAGTTGCATTAGGATCCAAATAATGATATATTTTATATTATACCAATTTTGTCAATTCTAGGGGAAAATACAAAATCACCTAAATTGATTTATCATACCCAAGAATCATTAAAATTTATGAATATTATTAAAATAAATATTCCATTGCCTCTTTTAAAACTACTAGAGCACACCATCAAACTAAACTCAAATCTTACACACTCGTTCTATATACAACTTATCCAATTCATAGTTTTATGGTGTAGTGACTACCAGATTATATTCCCCTTACCTCAAAAGGGAGGGCACATGAGTGGTGGCATGTCATAGAGGTAGGACTTTCCTCATTTTCATAATTTTAGATTATAGTGGGGGCATGACATAAAAACACATCTTCCACACTTATTTCATACACATATTCTCCAGATACAGTGGGGGAATGTTATGAAAACATGTCCTCCACACTTATTCAATACTCAAGATTATAGTGGGGGCATGTAATATAGACATGTTTTCCACACTTACATCAGTTTTAAAATATCCATGTTTCCTTCTATTTTAGTGAATTTCAACTTATATTTCAAAAAGGGAAGAAGAAAAAACTAAATGTGGGTATGGTTGAAATACCTGTTTGATTGTGCACACATTGAATCAGATGATTGTAAAGAAATCCTTTTTGGCTTGGGAGGATGACCTAAAAATAATACAAAACTAAAGAAAATGGCTGGTTAGATAGATAGCTGAGTGGATTGCCTAATGCTAGCTAGATCCCATAAGTAAAATCTTCCTTGGGGGTTGTCAATCCACACATTTTAAACAATTAAATTTATAAGAAGAATAGAAAGTACTTGCATCAATAATCAAAAGGTACTAAAATTGAACACAATAAATGATTTCTAAATAAATAGACTATAAATGACTAATATAGCAATAAGCAAATTAATACTAATGCTAAATGGCTCAGGTCTGCTTTAGAAAATTAGGTAGGGGTCTGTGAATAGGCAAAGATAGAAAATTAGATTTGGTTGGGAGTAAGTAGGTGGGAATAGCTTACTGGAATTTCTTATCAGAATGACCATTGGTGGTTGGGATGACCATCGATGGTTAAAGTGACCATCGGTGGTCAAGCTAACCATAGATGGTTGGACAAACTATCAATAGTTGAGACAATCATCAATGGTTACTATGTATAGATATGGGTTTGTAGATGGCTGATTGATAGGATCATAAATTTGGATTTTGAGAGATGGGTTGGTGTTAGGCTAAGTGCAAAAGGTAAATAAAGAAATTAAATACTAAAAAATAAATAATTATCTTGTAGAAATCTGATTGGGTGGATGTTTGAGGTGGTTGACTCATTGGTAGTGTTTGACATGATTTTGGTAGAGTAACGGTACTTGACACTTTGGTATAGTGATGATGATAAGCTGGCCCTCTGATGTACTAGTTAGATCAATGGATGACTAATGATGATTGACCTATAGAACAAAAAAACTCTAAATGTATAAGCTTTTGATAACAATTATAGACAGACTTCATCTCCCTGATCCTCTCTTCTTATAGGCAAGGTAAGAGAGTTGCAACAAAATGTTAACTGAGCTCCCTAATTTTAACTTTTACATACACTAACTCGCATGTGGATAATGACAAGTTATTTTTAGAAAAACAAGGTGGGTGCTTTGCATATTGTTAGCTAAGGAGGTGTACCCTAAACTTTGGTAGTCAGGGTGACCATAGGTGGTCATCCTGACCATAGATGGTCAAGGATGAAGGGTCAAAGTGGGTAAAAATCTAGGTTAAGTCAGTCAGTCAAACTAACTACAATTAGGCTTGATTTATGGTCAAGGGGTTAGATTGGTCCTAAGGGGGTCCTAAGGCGGTCTAGGGGAATTTTGACATTAGAAATCATGGTGTGTATATTTTTAGTGTCTACATTTTACCCCTTTTTTATGTGACTTTAAATCAACAAGTTGTAAAACAAAAATGGATCGCTAGTCAAAGGTTTGGTTGCCTTGAGTATGGGAGGAGGTGTTCCCCATAAAACTAGGAGTTGACGAGGTAAAAAAAAGTTGGGTATGAGTTTGATAAGGTGGGAAAAGGTGATGATGAATGTGGACATCACGAAGGTGGGTTATAGGTTGGGTATTTGAGGCATAAATGAGTGTGAAAAAAGGTGACAAAAAGGTGTGATAGTTAAGATCATGTATTGACTAGGTTACCATAGTTGGTAAAAAAACTAGGGTCGATGCTAGAAGGACAAGTGACAAGTGGAACACATGACTGTATTTAGGCATGGTGGCTAGGAACACTCATGAATGCAAGTCTCCTAAGTGATGTCTATGATTCGGTGGGTATCCAAGGTAGGAAGTGTTCTTAGTGAAAACATAAATTGGTCAAGTTTCATGGGTATCCAAGGTAGGAAGTTCTCCTGAGAAGACACAAGTGGGTCAGGTAGGCATGAGGTAGTGAACATTTAAAAATGTGTCTAACATGGCAATGCTGCCACTATAGTCAAAGGACCAGAAAAAAGTCATCATAAAATGTGCATTAGTTAGGCCAAAATGGACCAATGGTGAGGTGATGAGGTTGATGAGTTGGGTGAAGAAGGTAGTCTCCATGGGTGGGTAAAGGATTTGGTTACGCTGAGAAAAAAGGGTCTACTTAGGGGTGAGAGAAAAAAGGTGAGCTTTGTGACCATCGATGGTCAAATTGTTCAAGGGTGACCGTTGATGATCACCCTGACCATCGATAGTCAGGGTGCAAACCCTAAAAGGTCATGGATCAAAAGTGAAAAGTGAGTGTTATTTTCACTCATTTTCACTTTTGACTACAGAGCTCTAGAATTTGGCATTTTTGGTGAAAATCATGATGACAATGACTACTGAGGTGGACCTACTAAGTAGGTGCAATTGAGAGGACTTAGGGGACTAATGAAGATGTAGGGAGCACTCAGGCATGGATGAGGATGGGTAGGTCTATGGTTGACACTAGGAAGGTGGTCACAGAATGAGGTAGGAGATGATTTAAAATTGGTATCTTAGCTTGATTTTGTAATTGCATTGAGGTTGGATGGTAGTAGATTAGATGGTTGGGTTTGAATGGTTATAACCTAGTTAGGGTTTTTATAAATTTGGGTAAACTTGTGCATGAATGGTAATATTAAATGGGTGGGTATGTAGGTAAGGTTGGGTAGGTAAATATTGGTGGAAAATTAAGAGGTTTTGGATATTATTTGGTTGGTTTTGAGGTAGGGTATGTTTTGGGTGTTCTGCTAATGGAACACCCATAGTGACTGTTGATAGTTGGGTTTGATCATCGATGGTTGACATCCTTAAGAAAATGGATGTTTGACCATCAACGATCACCATGACCATCAATAGTCACCTAATGAGGAATATAGTTTTTGGAAAGTGCTTAAAATGCTAACATAAATTAGATGGGATTTGTTGGGTATTGAGTAGATGGGTAGGATGGGTAGAGAAATAGGTTGATGTGTAAATTTGAAGTGTAAGGTAGGGTAGGTATAGTAAAAGGTTTAGTTGGTAGGCAAGAATGGTATAGGTGACTAAGATATGTTTTCAAATGAATTATTACAAGCTAGGAAACAAATACATATGTGTGATTGAGTGCTGCTCATCTTCATAGAGATCCACTAGGGGATGACCTTAGCTGATTGGGCCTATATACAGGAGGTTGGTTTGGGGATAATGAGGCATGATCAACATGTGCCTCAAGATACATCTATGATCATAACACTCATCAAGAGATGGGATCCATCTATGAACACCTTATTATTGATCGATGAGATGATGATCTTGCTAGAGGATATGCATAGGATCACACAACTACCTCTCTAGGGTGATCTGATCTATCATATAGAGTGAGAGGAGTGGGAGGCTCATATTGAGCTATTATACAGAGATGAAAATGACTAGGTTAGATAGAATACTGGGGGGTTTAGCTATAGCACATTATATCAAAGAGATCTAAGTGAGAGGAAACTTATGATGATTCTTATGATGGCCATCTCATGTTTTACCCTTCTTGAATCAAGTAGTGGGAGGTTTGCATAATTGCTACTAGGGGTGCTAGTTGAGTTTCTACTGGGGTAGACTGTATTCGAATGGGTACCTATACTCTTGATGCATATATATATATATATATATATATATATATATATATATAGAGAGAGAGAGAGAGAGAGAGAGAGAGAGAGAGAGAGAGAGAGTTTTGGGGATTCAAGGCCCACAATAGGTATGACATTAGTGTTGGTTTTGTTTTAAATTATTGGGCCTATGAGCACATCCAAGTACTGAGGCTAAAGGGGCTATTATGGATGGGATACATGTAGAAAGAGTTCCCAATTGGATTCATGTGATGGATATGTGATTCACCACCTCATGTGTAGAAGGAGGTGCACATGATGTGGATTGGTTTATAGGTGCACTGAGTGCACTAGTGATTGTATACATCACCTAGAGACCATATATTTAGTTTACAACATGGTATAGCTACATAAGGTAGACACTCTCCCTATAGAGTTATAGATGGATATTCGATAGGCGAGATGGGGAGGAGGAGATTATCCCCTTTGATAGGGTGCATAGATAGTTCATCTTGATTTAAGGTATTCCAAGTGCATTCTCAAGGTACAGGCATGAGGACTCAAGAATTTCATTACCAGAGCCACATCCTATGCTAACATTGCTAGATCATGAGGAGTTGTTAACCAGGTCACAAATAGATGATGCCAGATTTATAGATGGGTAAATGGCATGGTACTGGGTGTTATATGCAGCTATAAACCTTGGTGATGGTGATGATGGTATGGGGTTGATGGTTGTGGACCTAATTGAAAGACGGTGTCAAAGGGCATAGGTATAGGGGATAACCCTAATGGACATGAAAGAGTAGTGTTATTCACTACATAGGTATATGTCATAGGGCTATAGGGGTAGGTGTCTACCTTATAGGGTTAGATTTTTATGTTATAGGGGTAGCTAGCCACCATGATAGGTGAGAGAGACTAGGCTTGGGCTACACTAGTCCAAGTCACCCAAGAGTGAGATGCTTTGAGACAGGGCAAAGGGGCAGCACCAACACTAGTAGGTCCAGTAGGGACCATTGATATGTAGAGGTACATAGCCATTGTATAGGAGTTGCAGTACTATGAGGCCATAATCTTCACCCATTGCCTTGTGGAGCCCTGATGGGGTGAGTACATAGCTAGCTTGGTAGGTTGTACCAGTGTGGTGACACCAGGTCAGTGGGCCACATCTACAGTTGGATAAATAGGTGCATTTAGGGGACATATAGGTGTTTTAGGGGGTTAGGCACTAGGATCTAGTGGTGCTCTAGGAGATAGTAGTACTCCTTGGGCATAGACTAACATAGTATTTTATGATTCATATCATTTTGATTTTGGCCTATGAGCTAATACAGGGAGATGTATTTTTTGAGAGAAAGACACATGTATGCATTTATGATGTTGTTTGACTCACGAGTTATATATATATATATATATATATATATATATATATATATATATATGATCTTTACTTTTTGCTCATGTTCATGGTCTATGATTTGATGTTTAATGCTTTTGATGTGATATTTATATGGATTATGGATTTATGCTTATGTTATGGGTGCTAGACATGGATGTAAACTCACCTAACTAGGCATGTGATGGTTTTTATTTATGGGTATGTTTTATGCCATGCTTGTTGATGATATGCTAAATTTTATTGAGTATATGCTTCATTATGTAGATTTAGACATGTGATGGAAAATGGTTGGTTGTTTTATTGCTCATAGATGCTATGGTTTTATTATGCTTGTTATGGGTATGAGTATGATTATGTTGTTGCTTATGACACATGTGCATCTACTTTGTTGTTAATTTATTTTAAGATAAAACACATGAGGTAGGTTAATTAACAACACTAGATGGGAGAATAAAGAATATAATTAAGAGAAAAATGTCAAAGTGAAAATCTCAACTAATAATGAAGGATAAAAGGAGGGTATGATGTTTCTTCTTTGATAAGGACTAGAATAAAACCAAATTTGGATTGGCTTAATGAACATAATCCCTTTAAATGCTTTGCATTAGCGCTTGTTAGTTGGTAAAAAAGGTGTCTTGACCACCTAATGTTAAGTAAACTCAAAATCCCTTGCTTATAATATATAAAGGGGAGATGGATGAAAATGGAACCTTCTTGTGAGACTAGCATGCCTCTTCTGTAGGTTTTTAAGGAGTTATCATAAACAAGTCTATGTCATACAAAGTGTAGACTGATCGATGCAAGAAGTCTACTTGTGAAAATCGATTGCAATTTTCACCTTATTGTGTTGTGTGAGAGCCGATTATGGCTTTCAAAATTAGTTTGATTTTGTTATGATTTTGATAATGGGTATTTTGATATGTTACTGTATATGGGGAAGCTGATAGATGTGGGAAGCTTCCAAAAAATTGATATGCTTTTGAAAAATGCCTTACTCATCCATCCTTCAAGGGAGTGGTCTAAATTTATGTGCTTTGTTTAATGATTTTGATATCTATCCTTCAAGGGAGTAGTCCACCTTACATTGAGCAACTTCAAATATGTTTTCAATAGCTATCCTTCAAGGGAGCAGTTTGTGAATGCTAGGAATGACACATGATGGCCATTGGTTTGGATTTTTGCTTTTTATTGCTTTCTTTGATTTTGCTTGACATATACTTGCTTAGGCTAGCTTAAGGGTTTACCTTTATGAAGGTAAAAATAAAAGCACAAGAAGGTTGATTAGGTTTAAATAGGTGTAGGTGACAACAATCATGGTAATTCATCTTGGGAGAGGGGCAGAAAGTACCATGAGGATCATGCCATGGGTAGCGTTGTGGTACCCATTTTTTAAGATTAAGCTATGACTGTGATGGATAATCACATGACCTAGGTTTAATCAATTGTCCTTAAGATAGGGAGATGGATGTGGTTGAAATCAAGGGATGAGCTTAAGTTTAAAAAAATGTAAATTTGATCCTTTTTAACAAAAGAACAAATGTAGATACGAAGCATTGAAGGGCTCAATTTTTGGGTGGCCTTCAAGAGAAGATAATCGATCAGTTCCTGATCCATACTTTTGGGTTATGATATAGGGTCCAAGCCAATTGAAAGTAAACTTTCCCCACTTATTTTTTTCCATATTAGTGACATGTTGATTTTACTTTAGGATGAGGTCTTTGATATTGAATTCTCATACTCTAAGGTGTTTGTTATAGGCATGTTTGACGTGCTCTTGATACACATGGAGATGGGTAAGGGAGACCAAGCAATGTTCTTCAAGTGTCTCAAACTGAGCTAAATGGTGCTAATGATAATCATCCTAAAAAATTAGATCCTACAAAGATATGCAAAGAGATGGGATTTGGACCTCAAGAGGCAAGACTGCCTCTGTTCTAAACACAAGAGAGAAAGGGGTAGCACCCGTAGGGGTTATAATGCTAGTATGATATGTACATAAGGTGAAATGGATGTGTGAATGCCAATCTAAACCTGATACATTGACCATTTTAGTTAGTAACTTATTAAGAGTTTTATTAGAGGCTTCGACCTATCCATTCACTTGAGGGTGATAGGGCAAAGAGAAGCTTAAATTAATATAAAAAGCATCATAAATACCTTGGACTTGCTTATTATTAAAGTATTTACCATTTTCGGTGATAATCTTGTGAGGAACACTAAAATGGAAAATGATATGATGGTTGATAAATTTAACAATCTTCTCTACTTTGGTTGAGACTAGAGGAATAGATTCTACCCATTTGGTAAAATATTTGATTGCAGTGATGATAGAATGGTGTCTCTGAGAAGAATGAGGGTTAATTTCACCAATAAGGTATAGACCCCATTGTGAGATGGGATAAAAATTGGTGTAAATGCAAAGACTATGGCTAGGTGCGTGATGCAAATTAGTATGTTGTTGACACTTAACACACTTTTTCACATAATCACAATAGCCTTGGTTAAGGGTAGGATAGTAATAGCTGAGGTGAAGGATGCATTTAGCTATAAGGCCACTAAAGTTTCCCCCATAGATACCCTCATGCTTTTCCTTGATAGCATGAGAGGCTTTATGACTATGTAGGCAATGGAAGAGAAGGCCATCAAAGCTATGCTTATAAATAATTCCCCCCATAATGGTATAATGTGAGTTAATCTAGATAAATGCTCTTTGATCATTCCTATAAAGGTCAGAAGGAATGATGGCAAGGTTGATATAGTCAAAGGTTTGTTGATACCAAATGTCAGGTTGGGTCTCATCTACATTGAAAATGGTGGGAGAAACGGGTTTGACATAGGAAGGTTGGGTGAGTATGTGGATAAAAACATATAGTTTAGATTTAGAGGGTGAAAATGGAATCTAAGAGGCAAGATAAGCCAATGTGTCAGTGAAATTTTTATAAGATCGTGGGGTTGACTAGATGTGGTAGTGTTCAAATGACACTAAGATTTTGTCAACTAGTTATTTTTACTATTGTAAAACATCATTCTTACATTGGTAAGAGCCATTGATTTGATTGACCACAAGTTGAGAATAACCAAAAATATTGATTTTTTTGACTCCCAAGGCTAACATAGTTTGGAGGCCTGTGACTAGGGCTTCGTACTCAGCCATATTATTGGTACATTCAAAGTCAAGCTTTAAGGATAAAGGAAGAGGTTCACCATCAAAGGGGATAAGGATGATACTTGATCCCCCACCATGTTGAAATTTTGATTCATCAAATAATATGGTGACTTGATAGGTGATGTCTGCCTGAGAGAGGGTCATAATGGACTCATTAGGGAACTCAAGAAGATGAGGTTGGTTGTCTGCTAGTGGCACTTTAGCCAATTGGTCAAAAATGACCTACCCCTTAATTAAATTTTGCTAAAGGAACTTAAGGTGAAACTTTGATAAGATCATGAGCCACTTGGGCATACATTAATTTTAGTATGGCTTGGAGTGCATGTACTTGAGTGGGTTGATATTGGTAATGATATAGGTTTTAAGGTTAAAAAGGTAGTGGTGAAGTTTGGTAGCCACAAAGACTAAAGCTAAGCAAAGATTCTCAGTATGGGTTTACCAAGCCTCATACTCTATAAGTATGTGGTTGATGTTGTAAATGGGATTCTCTTTGTGTTTCTCATCCCTATGACCAAGCATTACTCCTAGGGATTGGTTGGTGGTGGAGATATATAGGGAGAAAGGTTTATCATCCTTGGGAGGGGTGAGGACAGGTGGAGACAAAAGGTACTTTTAAAGTTAATCAAAGGCCTTTTGATAGTCATTATTCCACTTAAAATATGAATCCTTCTTCAAAGGTGGTGGAAGGGTTGACATTGGTCTGAAAGTTAGGAGATAAAGTGGTGAATGGATTGGAGCTTCCCCTATAAACTACAGAGTTAATTGAGGTTGATTGGAGGAAGCATGTCAAAGATTGCTTTGATCTTGGTCGAATCAACTTCAATATCATGAAGAGAGATAATAAATCCAAGAAGCTTGCCTGATAGGACCGCAAAGATATATTTTTTAGGGTTAAGGTAGACATGGTAATGGATAAGTCACTTTAAGATGATTTTGAGAATAGAAAGATGATCTTAAGAATGGCTAAATGATCCTTTCAAAGTTTGGATTTTCTAAGAAGGTCATCCACATAGTCCTCTACAATCTTATGGATAAGGTCATGGAAGATGTAAGTTATGGCACTTTGGTATGTTTCACTAGCATTATTTAATATGAAGGGCATGACTCTATAACATAAGGTTCCCCATGGGGTGGTAAAGGTAGTCCTGTTCTGATCTTTGGGGGTAATTAGGATCTAATTTTAACCCGAGAATCCATCTATGAGAGATAACATCTCATGTCTAGCTATAAGATCAACTAGCTGATCGATGCTCGGTAGAGGAAAGCCATCTTTAGGGAAAAAAGGTTGAGGTCATGAAAGTATGACATTTGAGACCCATTAGAGATAGTCAATAGGTTGAATGAAATTGAAAGATAAAAGATGCTGAAGCTCTTCTTTGATGAGAAAGGCTATACAAGAATGCATGCATCAAAGTTTCTATTTTATGGGATTGGCATCATGGTTGGTGACTATGTTATGGGTAGCAATGGCAGGGTCAATTCTAGGCATGCTATTATAATACCAAGTGAATGTTATATTATAGTCTTGGAGGAAAGAGGGGACATCCTAAATTTTCTCAACATTTAACAATTAGTTTATTTTGACAATGCAAGGGTTTTCTGGAGTACCCAAGTTGATATCCATGGTGGATTCATTCAACAAGGTTGAAGTCTCAAGAGGAAGGGATTTATAAATGGAAGAATCCAGAGCACTAAGGTAGGTGAGAATGGAATCATCATCCAGCACTGAATAGTGTTAATTGTAGGGGAGTCATCTCCATCATCTTAGGATGAGTCAAAGGGATGGTTATGGTTTCCCCTTCTATTTGATAAGTCAAGGGTCTAAGGTTGATCATGTTGACAAAAAAAAAAGTTAGGTGGGATGATGTCATCATCCTCACATGTAAGTAGAGGAGAGGTTGGTGAGGAAGAGGTGTCTTCCTCAATAATGGTGGTAGGAGGTGCTTTGGATTTCTTCTTGTTGGTTAGGATGAAATTGAGGACATATTTCTCATGAGGCTTTCTAGTCTCAATAGAAATCAACTCATGTGGACCATGCTCATATTGCCCAAGGCCAAATCCTTTCCAAGTACACCAATGGAGGTATGTCTTGGAAAATCTTGATTTATTTAGGTGTGAGAATCTAGTGGTAAATGGTCAGGGTGAAAGAAAGGTGCTAGAAGTGCCAAGGGGTTTGTCGAGTCCCCCATAGATGAAATGAGTTTGATAATGGGGAGGTCCAAAAGGAATAATGGTTCTGACATTGGGGTCATACCCAAGTTGGTGGTCAAGTTTCCCATATTCCTGGGGAGTAGGGAAAACATCAAGGGAAAATAGGTGATAATCCCCTAGTGAAAAACATTAGAATGTGGATTCCAAGTGGTCTAAGGTAGGGATTTGGTTGAAAGGGATGAATAAACTAGTAAATGTTTTACTGGTGGAAGAGGATACGATATCTACTTTCATGGTTGAAGGTTGGTCTTTGGCTATTGAGGTTGTGCTAGATAGAGGTAAGAGGACATTGTTGGGGTAGTAGGTCATGTTACATGCCGAGAAAGGACTTGAGTTAGCTTGGATAGTGATGACTTGGACTTTGTGCTCACTATTAATGCAATGATGAAGGGTAGAAGGGATGCAACCCATGAACTGGATCCAAGGTCATCCTAGTAAGACATTGTATTAGAATTCACATTCCAATACATATAAGTATTCAGGGAGTATGTGGGGTCCTAAACGGATATGAAGGACATAGTCCCCAAGGTAGTGACCATAGTGTCATTGAAGGATTAAAGGATGATCAAGGATTCAAACATGATATCATTTGGTAGGTTGAGTTGGTTATAGTCATGGGAGGAGATAATGTTAATACTAGCTCCCCCATCAATCATGACCCATTTGATGCAAGTTTGGTTGATGGAAGTAGTAATAAAGAGAGGGGGATCTAGGTCATCAGGATAGATAAAAGGTATTTTTTAATCCTTAAAGGTGACAAGGCTAAAAATTTGGAGAGTGCCCAAAAAGGCTATTAGAGGTTAAGGGTCTTCAGGTTGAACCTTTACCAATTGTAATTCCTCTATCATTACTTGGTGATGATGAAGTGAAGTGGTAATCAACTCATATAATCTCATCTTCATTGGGGTCTAGTGGAGTTGCTTGAGCACCACTCTCTTAATCCATTCAGAAGGGTTGTATTGGGAGGTACCCAAGATAGATATCTTGGGTTTGGTTGAAGGTGAAGGTGTTTGATTTTGGTTTGGTTGGGAAGTAGAAGATTGGTATGTCCACAAAATAGACACTTTGGCCTTCCACTTTTCCTTCTACTGAGCATGTGATCATTTGACCACATGGATAGTATGGACAAAAGGAAGAGTTGGGGTAGGAGATTGGTCGGGCTCTTCACCACCCTAAGGCAAGAGTGGAGGAGTAGGTAAACATTGGGTAGAGGGTGTTATTATTGGTTGAATTGGTATAGGGATTGTTGAAAGTTCATCTATTTATAGATCATCCTCATCATAGATCTGGTGTATAATGGTTTGGAGAGCTTTGTAGTTCTCCATGTCATACCCTAGTGTCCTATGATAAGAGCACATGTGGTAATCATTATATTAGATGAGTTTTGAATTGAGAAGGTTAAACGGCTTGATAGGGGGTAAGGTCAAGCAATATTCTTGTAGTAACTTTTGAAAAATGGCGGAGTAGGATTTGGCTAAAGGTGGAGAGGCTTTAGGGGTTTTGGTCTTGGTTGGTAAGGTAGAAGTCCTTTTAGGAGTGGGTTTGGTGATGGAAGGTTTTGGTAAGGTAGTATGTTTGGTTTGTGGTTTTGATTTTGGTAAGGCAGTGGATGAGAAAGTGGAGGTAGGAGGTTTTAGGATAGGTATCTTGGTTATTGACAGTTTTAGGAAAATAGTTGTGTTTAAAAGCAAGTGCTTTGGTGTAACCAATACTAATGGTTGGGTCTTAGTTGGGATAACTAACTTTCTAATCAGAGTGGAGGGATGAGGCCCAAAAATAAAGGACAAGGTAGAAGGAGGTAGGAGTTTGGATCTCTGGCCTTTTGGTATTTCTACTCCTTTGGTTGATTTGAGTTGGAACTTGGTTATTGGGTTCGGTGAGGTAAGCTCCACCTTCACAGATGGGTGATTAAGACTTTGTGTAGGGAAGGTGCCAAGGTTTTTGGTTGGTTTGGTCAGTTTGGTTGGAGAAGGTGATTTGGTTACTTGGGGTTTAGGTGCCTTGGATGGCTGAGGAATTATTGGGTTGGTAGAGGCCTTCATCAGTTTGGTTGGTAGGATAGGTGTTTGGATAATAGGAATGGTGGGTTGGTCTGATAAAGGTGTGGTTGGAGGTTCTTGCTTGGTGATATAAGGTTACCCTAATTGCTGCTAGAAGGTGTCTCATTCCATGTCAGGGTTGGAGACAAATTCTAATTTCTACACTAACCTAGAGAATGGTTTGTAGGTTGGTCTTATTCCATGGATAGTGGACCTGAAAGATAAGCTCATAGGTTGAGACAGAGGGATGATAACCTCATACTTTTCCTCAATCAAAGGATGCAAGGTTTGAAAGGGTGGATCCTCTATGGGAGGTGCAGACATGGGGGCTTCCTCTTAGGGAATGATTTTCAAAGGGGCAATAACTTACTTGGTGGTTGAGGGAGAAGGTAAAATGGGTGTTTGTTTTGGTATGCCAGTCAAAGGAGGGATTGATGAATCCATTAACTCAATAAGTGGGGGAGGATAAAGGAATGATTTCTCAATTTTAATCTCCAAAAGAGGAGAAGGTAACTCTACTAACTCAATAAGTAGAGGAGAGGAAAATATAGGTTGGTTAGTAGGTTCTTCAATAATGAGCACGCCAAGGACAATGTTAATAGTATGGGCATCGTGAGAACATGCAACAATGTTGCTCTCATTTTTGGTAGGCATATGATTTGGGAAAAGATACCTAAATATGTCAAGGGATTGGTTTTGAGGTGCATTGGGGTTATCCAACACAAGTTCCCCCTTGTCAATGAGGGATTGGATAATGCTCTTGAAGGTGTTACACCAACTAACGTCATGACCTATTACTCAGTGGAAGGCACATAGATCATTCTCATTATACAAATTAGGTGTGGGATGAGAAGAATCAAATTATTGAGGTGATTTGATAGGAGGAATCTATATGATATTATCTTTCAATAGCTTCTCCAAGATCAAAGCATAATATTCTCTGAGTGGACTAAATTGCTTATGGGTGTTTCGATTTTGGTTCCTCACGTTTTGATTTAAGGAACCAAAGGAATTTGGTTGGTTGGTAGATGATGGAGAAGTGGATTTAAGGGTAACCATGTCCATAGTTCCCTTGCCTTTGGTACTAGTGTTTTTTTGGTTTCTCAGTTTGGAGGAGGAAGCCTCATTGGTTTTTTAAGTAGAGTTCTTGTTTTTCAATTTTAGCTTTCCTTCATCAATGGATCTATTTTATAACTTACATGCCATTGTAAAAGCTTAATTAAAATTTATGAATATTTGAACATGTAGTGTAGAGGAGATGTGCTTGGCACATGCCTGAGAAAAAAGTTCTATCAGTTTAGGTTGGGGCAAAGAGAAGGAGATTTTATTGATCAAGCTCCTCCAATGAGCTACAAAATCAGAAATAGATTCATCATCAAACTATTAGATAGAGTATAGATCAGTGATGGAGAATTTCTTGGAGATGTTTATCAAAAAGTGATCCAAGAAGGTTTGATCCAACTAGGTCAATGAGAAGAGGGAATGTTTGGTTATGGCACTATAACAATCTAATGATAGTCCTGATAAGGACATGGGAAAAGTGCGGAGAAGGAGCGTATCATCATAGGAAATCAAATAACATGAGTGCCTGAATGCCCTAAGGTACTGTTGTGGATCATCCTTACTCTAAAACTTGGAGAACTTGTGAAGTTCCCATTGAGGAGGATATGGCTTGATAGGCACATATGGGTGGATGGGCTCATTACAGATTTGATCATATGATAGAATGTTGTGAGCTCTAGATATGGATGACTCTAAGGTAGTCATATTATCCATGAGCATCTTCATTAGATTTATTTGGGGTTGTGTACCTAAAGGTGATAAGGTGTATACTGTGGTTGGGGTTGAGTGACATATTGATAATTTTCTAGAGATTAAGAAGTTGCCACATATGGGTAAGTGGCCATAGGTGGTTGGGTTAAAGCCAGATATGAATATGTGGTCACTAATGGTTAGGTAGAGGGTATGTATTTTTGAGTAGGTGTTGGTGGTTGAGTCAAAGGTAAGGGATAAGTGGTAACCCTGATAGTGACAAGTGGTAAGGTATAAGGTATTAGTGTTACTAAATTTGGAAGTAGGGCGGGGGTAACCAAAGGAATGGTAGTGATGGTGGTAGTGGGTACTCTGATAGTAATTGGAGTATGGGTAGGTAAAGGTTGGGTAGTAGTTATGTTGGAAGAATTATTAGTTAGGATAGGAGGTGTTTGGGTGCTAGAAGGTTGAGCTAGTTAGTTCTGCATGGTTGTGTCAAATGGGTTGCCAGCTAAGGTAGATGCCTAAGTAGCTAATGGTTGGGTGGTGATAGTGGAAACACAAGATTTGCCTAAACACCCCTATAACATGCCATAGGGTGGATCAATAGGTGGTGCCAAAATGGGTGTATGGTGGGATACTGTGCTAAGATAATGTTACAAGGATACTAGGTTATCATCCAAAAAAGAAGCAAAGTCTCGATCACCTTGGAGAACTATCTGAGGCACACTAGAAGCATTAGAATGATGAGGAGAAATCTCAACATCTGAGATATAATCCATAAATGAAGAGGTAGAGAAGACTATATAATCTATAGATGGGTCCTAACTTGCCAAGTCTCTTCATTATTGATGAGTAAGAACCATACAAGTAGGGTGAAAGGAAAACAAAAATAGTCTTACAACTCAAACAGAGAGAAAACATGAAAATTATCAAGGAAATCCAACATATGCAAGATTATGTTAAAGTCATGTGGTTAATTTTAATCTCACTTTTGGCTTATGCCTTAAGTTATAAGAATGTCTTATAGAAGTTGGCTTGTAGATCAGGTACTATAGAAGCAATATATGGTTGGTTTTGGGTTATTTAGGTGATTAAAAGGATATATATTGGGAATTAATATGTGGCTTGGTATTGGAGCCTACCCCTCACTTCACACACTGTAGCGATAAGGGTGTCAAGTGCTTAGCTAATATATACTAATTTTGAGAGTTTATAATCAACCAGAGAGCTGAGTTGGTTCTCCCCTTGGTAATAAAATCCAAGTAGGGTCATTGAGGAAGGGTAAGGTGACCGCTAGGTGTTAAAATCCTAGTTAGGATTTCTCTCAAGTTTGTTTGATGTTTAATTGATGAAGGTGGTTTGGTTTAGTGTGTGTAACAAAAAGTGATGCTATGATAAAATTATTGTGCTTTAATTCAAAGTGAGATAAAATTAGAAGCAAGCAATGGATGCACTTTATTTTAAACCCAAAAGAAATTTTAGTTCTATTAATGAGCATAGATAGGGAGAAGAGCATACAAATGCAAAAAAAGAAACCCAAAGTAAAGACTCAAGGTCCCATTGGTTGTGTCAAAATGTTTCAATGAATTTTAGCTTATATTTTGAATAGGAAAGAAGAGGGAACTAAATGTGGGTATGTTTAAAAAGCATATTTTATTGTGTTCACATTGAATTAGATGATTATGAGGAAATCCTCTTTGGCTTGGGAGGATGACTTATAAATAAGACAACACTAAATCAAACGGTTGGTTAGATAAATAGTTGAGTGGATTGCCTAGTGCTAGATAGACCCCAAAACCAAGAGCTTCCTTGGGGGATATTAATCCACACATTTTAAACAATTAAGTTTATAAATAAAATAGAAAGTACTTGCATTAATAATCAAAAGGTACTGAAATTGAACACAAGAAATGTTTGCTAAAAAATAGACTAGAAATGACTAATATAGCAATAAAAAAATTAATACTAATGCTAAATGGCTTGGGTCTACTTAAAAAAATTAGGTAGGTTTCTGTGAATAGGTAGGGACACAAAAAATTAGATTTGGTTGGGATGATCGTCTATAGTTAAGGTGACCGTTAGTGGTTGGGTAGATCGTCGATAGTTGAGATAATTGGTAGTGATTAGTGTATAGATCTAGGTTGGTAAATGGCTAATTGATGAGATCAAAAAGTTGGATTTTGAGAGATGGGTTGGTGTTGATCTGAGTGTGAAAGGCAAATAAAGTAATTGAATATTGGAAAATAAATACTTATCTTACAAAAAGTTGATTGGGCAGGTGTTTGAGGTGGTTAGCTCATTGGTGGAGTCTGATGTGATTTTGGTAGAGTAATGGTACTTAATGCTTTTATGGAGTGGTGATGACAAGTTGGCCCTCTGATGTGATGGATAGATTGCTAGATTATTGATGATGATTGAACTACAAAACAAAGGAACTCTAGATACACAGGCTCTTGATAGAAATTAAAGATGGACTTCACCTCCTTGATCCTCTCTTCTTATAAGCAAGGCAAGAGAGTTGTAACAAGACATTAATTGAGCTCCCTAATTTTAACTCATGTATGCACTATCTTGCACGTGAATGAGGATAAGTTATTTTTAGAAAAGCAAGGTGAGTGGTTTGCATGTTGTTGGTTAAGGAGGTGTACCCTAACCATTGATGGTCAGGTTGACCATCAATGGTCATCCTGACTGTCAGTGATCAAAGATGAAGGGTCAAAGTGGCTAAAAAGCTAGTTCAAGTCAGTTAATCAAATTGACTATGATTAGGCTTGGTTTGTGATCAAGGGGTCAGATTGGTCCTAAGTGGATCCTAGGGTGGTCTAAGGGAATTTCAACATTTGAAATCAAGGTGTGTGGATTTTTCATGTCTACACCTTCATGGTATATGATTCATATATATATTTGGGCCAACATTTGGTACATTATTACTATCACGACTCATATTATATAACAATGGTGATTATGCTAAGAAAAATACATTGATCTCAACATAACACTTTTATTCACACTAAATATGGTAGGGGGTATGAACAAGATTTTATTCCTTTTATATATCCAAACATTGATTTATCTTCTAAATTCACCATATTACTATAGACTGCTACTATATCATGAACTTTTATAACATTATGGACTATTACCATACCCAAGATGGAATTTTATAGGCTTTCATTGAGCCTTATCCATCTACAATTACTAGTTCTATTTATAGATTAGAGTGATTAAGTCATCCAATCTCACTATATTTAGTAGATAGGGATAGTTTAAGGGGGTCCTTAACTTGCTTTTGATGTAATTTTTTTGGAGGTTCAACATCTAGATTTTATAAATCATTGTTAATAAGTTAATCTTCTTAAAACCCTTATATGAACCTGATGGAGAGAATATCATTAGAGATGCATCCAAAAGTGGTCAAATGGACTGGAAAGTGACTTGGACATGATTATAAATCTCTCATGATCCTCACCATCCACTTTTGTCATATTATCACTTATATAGATAGGCCTAATTCTCTATCTTTTATAGGATTTAAAGTGTGTTATAGGTACAGAGGAGAATCGATAGGTGAGAACCATTATGAAAATTTCGTAGGAACTTGTTATAACTCACCATACTCATATCTCACCTTATTTAAGCATAAAATTGCCTCTACTAGACCATTTATTGCAAGCAGTCTGAATAAGACAGTGAGAAGGTAAAGTGATTATCAAAGATTGAAAGTGAGAAATGTGTTTTGAGTTTCATGGAGATTTATATGATATATCAAAGGAAAAATAAGGTATTGGACATGTGTCTAACACATCTTCAATAAATATTTTATGAGAAACTGCAAGCCACTTAAGTGACAAGTGTGGAGATAGAACTAGAAGGCCAGTGAGTAGTTACAAGCAAGTGAACAAGTGTAACAAAGAATGATATTAGTTGAAGGCATAGATGATTATCAACGATTATATCTCCATCTTCTCATGATAGGACATATGTGTCAACATCATCCATAATAAGTTATAGATATATGGATTACTCATCATCATGAGGTGTTGGGGTTTTTTGGTTAATTCCAGTTTTGGCACTGAAGTTTAGCCCAATAAGCTAGCACGCTGGCCCTTTCACACAAGATTTAGGTCTTGCACACTCACTCGAAGCATAAAAAAAAGATCGATTCCCATAGGTTTTATTTCAAAATGTTAATAATTATTCATATCCTTCTCTTTATGAAAATTAAATAGAGATTATATAAATGCAAAGATAGACTACCTTGATCCTTTGAGTTGTAGGTTTGATTAATATCACTATGTAGAATATTGTCATCTTATATTAGCATTAGTTACTTAGAAAAGAAAAGAAAGATAAGTCAGAAATCATATTTAAGTCTAATCACCTAACTCACACACCATAATTCATCATAAAACATATGAATTTGATCAAACCTACTATCTCATATATTAAGCTTAATCATCAAAAAGGTAAAATTTTGTAACAAATTCGTCCCAAAAATCCATCCCCATAGTAATTTTATATAGGGGTATTTATACTTGTTTTGCCCTGACCAAGTGTTTATAATCATTAATGGCATCAATAATTGGCCAACGAATTCTCAACAAATTGAGATTCATGATGCTCAACAATTAGTTTTTACTAAAGACCCAGGCCTCTATGCCCCCTATATCCTCACTATATGTTAGGTTTTTGCTTCCATGTGTTCCTCTCCTTATGGGTTGGTGAAAAAATTCCTATTAATAGGGTCGGTATGACCCTTATGAACCATTATTTTAACTTATCCCACTTCTCATACTCTCCCCTATTCTTTGGCTTTTAGTTTGTGTCTTATGTCTTCTAGTTCTTTGTGACTCATTCCCCTCTGATTGGGTCCTCTCATGTTAGTTCCTCCACATCATTGTCCTCTTTCATGCCATAGGTTCCATGCCATGGTGCTTATCAGGTACGTGCCATGGTACTTTAGCATCATGTCAGTTTCATGCCAAAATTGGACAACACTTAACCAAAATTTTGGGGCCAACATGAGGTCAGTTTCAAAAAAGAACATGAAGAGTCTCTATGCCAACTTGAATAGTATGCCATGCTTCAGATGGACACTTGTCTAAGAAGACCTTCATAGCCTACTATCCACTTCATTCTCTAGCATTGAAAGTAGTTTCCAAGTCTTGACACTTAGCCTTGTGACCCTTCCCCTTCTCTTCTTGTCTCTCCTCTCCTATTCTCTATGTATGCAAGCCTTTTTGGATTTGTAATGGATTCACAATTGATATGGTGAAGCCCTGCTAGTTTTTACATCTCATTTGCCTTTGAATAAAGTTTTTTTAAAGTTGATTTATTCTATGTAATCTCTTACCTAAGTGTGTCAAGTAGTGTACTTGGATGTTTAGTGATGAATATGTTCTCCTTGATTCCATTCTACTCTTGCATGTTTTGTGTGAGTGATATCTTTTCTAATAGGTCTCACAAAGTGTATGTGTTTGTTAAGTGTGACTAGTATTATACCTTATTTTCATCCACCTTTGGATATACATAGCAATCTACCTCTATGAGAAACACTTATGTTATAAGGACATAGATTTAAGGTCAATTTTAGTAGTCTCCTTTTTTAGTGCATATGCAAGTGTGTTGTGTGGACTCATCTTTTATGAATCACTTTCATTTATTTAGGTTGTTTTATGTTTCCTTATTACCTTTTCATCCCCAATAGTGATTAGCCTAGTGTAGTGAGTGAGTTTAAAGATAGATCAAGGGAGCTATCCCTTTCAAACCTAGAGATCTATCTCTTATAGTAGATTTCATATGAGGAGAGGTAGTTTCATGTTATCCCAATTTTGAGAAGGTTTCCTCAACTTTTCTAGGGTGAAAATTTGGGATATAACAGGCCCTTTCTATTTATTTGGACGGGAACCTAATGATAGAGAGGGATCAATAGGCTATATTGGGCCCTATATCTAGATGGGATTGAGCATATAAATAGTCCCTCATATTTGTCTAGAAATTATCAATTGGAATACTAAGTACTCAATAGAGATAGAACTAGTTATGAGCATCTAGGATTGATTGAGTATATAGATAGTCCCTTAGATTTGAGCAAGTATTATCAATTGGGCCCTCTCCTTCCCATCTCCTTCCCTTTCCTATCCTTTCATTTCCTTTATCTAGATGGGTATGGGGATCCTACCAATTTGGATTGATGAATATCGACCTGACTAGATATGAGGATATATATAGTTGATCAAGCCTACTAATTAATTGGGATAGATACAGATAGATGTCTTTGATTAGGATTAAGACAGATAGAATAGATATTATCAATTTGGATTGACCAACTATGAGGATATATATAGTTGATTACAAAACACAAAAGATAAGATAAGATGATAACATTCTAGATTGGGATAGGATAGAGTGGATTTAACTCACTATAAGGATGAGACTATATGGAATACTGAGGCGAAGAATTGACCACTTGGATATCTATATCCCTATACCAGTAGTGACTTACTTCTCCATATATAATATTATATTCTATTATATACATGATATCTCTATCTCTAATTTAATTTTTTATCTCCCCATCCAATCCATATAGAGTATTTATTTATCCGACCCAACCATGACCATCTATCTGACCATGCCTATTTATCTGACCTTATGTACATCACTATCCAAGTTATGCCAACTTGAACTACATGGGTAGGGTATATATATAGCTTACCAACTACAATATTATATAAGGGATAGTGCCTTCACAACCTATTTATAGATGGTTGGGCCATATCTATAGACAAGAGGTGACTAGGGTTATGGTAGGCTCTTCCTCCTCCCCCTCTGCCCCTTAGGCCCTTCAGGTAAGCACCTCCATTATTGGGTTTAATGTGCATGGTTAATTAACCCATAGTTCCTTCAAGTCTAGTTTGATAGTGTTCCTTAGATCTTATCCTAGGGCAGAGAACCTAACCAACTATTAACCTAGTGCCATTTCAGGGCTGTAATTAATAAATATTGATTAGGGTCTAGGGTTAAGTCTTGGAATTAGGGGATCAATAAATTTTTGGATCTCTTCTCTGGTGATCTCCATTAATTTCATAGAGTGAACCCTAGATCACATATCATTGATATATGGGGCACATAGTCTTAAAACAATTCCCTAATAAGGGAGGTAAATGTCATTGATCACCTTTCCT
Organism: Torreya grandis; assembly: GCA_037957365.1. Lineage (NCBI taxonomy): Eukaryota > Viridiplantae > Streptophyta > Pinopsida > Cupressales > Taxaceae > Torreya > Torreya grandis. The sequence continues at coordinate 453,570 of JARHVA010008327.1, forward strand.
TTTATTATACCCATATATAAATAGGGGAGACCTACACTCTTTATGGCTAATATAATATAATATTGTCAATAGGGACCTCTTCCTCCCCTTTCATTTCCTTTCCTTTATCTATATGGGGATGGGGATGGGGAGCCTACCAATTCAAACACAACAAATGAGACTGGATGATTGTCCCTAGTCACCACTTTCTCTAAATAGGTTAGAATTCTCTCTCTCCTTTTAAGATATGCCTAGGGTATTCTATTAGGTTTGAAGTATTAAATATATGGTTAGGTAAGATATATACCATTAGGATTATATATGGGTATTCAAGATCAATATATGTCTTGGGTATTTTATTGGGTAAAGAATACTCAAGTAGGTATGGAAACAAGGATAGGTAGGTAGGGCATACTCGAGTACAAGTAGGTAGATAGGGCATACTCAAGTAAGTAGGGAAAGAAATATAGGTAGGTAGGGCATACTCAATTACAAGAAGGTAGGTAGGGCATAATCAAGATCAAGGTATGGTTTAGGTATTTAGGTAGGGTACACTCAAGTTCAAAATATAGCTTAGATATTCAACTAGGTAGGCCATACTTAATGGTATTTAAAAAATATTACATACATAACATGATTCAAAAATTCATTTCTCATTCTATCTATTGGGAAGCAATATTCACTTACCAATAATAGAAGCTAAGTAGGTAAGGCATATCTAAGTAGGTAGGGAAGAATATATGCAATATATAGATCAGGAAGCAATCTTCCCTTGATATCTAAGAATCTATACAAGAAAGGGAATGTAGGTATGCCAATAACAAAGCTATATATCAGGAAGGAAGCTTCCCTTACCTTATCAAGTAGGGCATAGCTAAGTAGGTAGGGTAAGATCAAAGCTATCTATTAGAAAGTAAGATTCTCTTTATAGTCATGCCTTAATCCAAAAGCAAATCAAAGCTAGATACCAGGAAGGCAATCTTCCCTTTATAGTTGTGCCTTAATCCTTGATATTCATCAAGAAGGAAATATTCCCTTGATATGTTATTAGGTGAAGCAAAGTTAGATATCAAAAATGCAAGACTCCCTTGCCTTAATCCTTGATATAGATGAAATAGGTAGGGAAATATTTCATTACCTTAATAGGTAGGAAAAGTTTGAGATTGGGGTAGGGAATTTGGAATGGTGCCCCTATATATCTATGATAGGTCCCCATTCCTATGCTATCCTTTAGTATACTATATTAGGACCATAAAATACTCAAATTATAGCAAGGTCTCACTTTGGCCTTTATCCATTGGCCCATGCCCAAAATATAAGTGGGCCCTCCTCGATACACTAGATTAAGACATATGCCCTTCATTTTATTTATATACCAAGTTGGGTATATATTGGGTTGGGGGCATAAATCAAGCTGGTCTAAGAAACACACTCTACCATTTATCAGATTAAAACACACTCTACTCAATTGGTGATCACCTATCAAAATCCAGTCTACTATGGATATATATTAGATGTATAGTAACCTATGGGGTTGGGATTAAAATTTTAAACTAGTCTCCAATTGCCCATATCTATATAGATATAAATTTGGATTCTCAACTCAGGGATTGGGATTCTTAGATGCTCAAATATTAATCTATATATGTAATTACTATAATTTCATCCCACCTTTTGCTTGATTTATTACCTATTTATTCTAGTCCAGGGCTCTTGGTACAGACACTCTTCATGGTTTGGGTATGGATCACCATATATATATTTAAATCCCATCATACAATTAGACAATATCTCTGAGTTTCTTATTTAAGTGAAATAAGATGCATGAAAGAAGATTTTATTTGGGTCTTAATTGAGAGATTAATATTTAAAATTAGAAAATAAGCCAATCAGGCATAAGCAAGAAGCTATTGCACCCACCATCAAGGTATTAGATGGAGTTATTAAAGATGAGGAGGGATGAGGAGGGAGTTAGTAGAGATGATGAGGCATGAGGATGGAGTGAGTAGATATGATGAGGAATGGTAAGGGTCAATGAAGGAGTGATTAGGTAAGATGAGGGATGGTGAGGGTTAATGAGGGAGTGATTAGGGATGAGGAATGAGTGATTAGGGGTGATGAGGAATGATGAAGTGGTAATTAGGGATGATAAGGTATGGTGAGGGTCATTGAGGGAGTGATTAGGGATGATTAATGAGTGATTATGGGTGATGAAATAGTGATTATAGATGATGATGAAGTGATTAGGGATGATAAGAGATGGTGAGGGTTAATGAGGGAGTGATTAGGGATGATGAGGGAGTGATTAAGGATGATGAGGGACAATGAGGGTTAATGAAGGAGTTATTAAGGATGATGGAGTGATTAGAGATGATGAGGGATAATGAGGGTCAATGAGGGAGAGATTAAGGACAATGAGGAATGAGGAGAGAGTGATTAAGGGTAATGAGGGATGAGGAGGAAGTGATTGGGGATGAGGGAGGGATGACGAGCAAGTGAAATTAACACAAAGTGGTCATTTGATGTGTGTAGGTCATCAATGTGACCTATGCTACCCAAATCACACTACTTTGGATTGAGTTCAAAGTGAGTGGTTTGTAAACTTCAATTTTGACAAATTCAAGACTCTTATAAATTCTAATAAGTAATCTAAAAGGCATTAAAACCTAAAAATTTACTATATGTTTACCAAAAATGGACATCAATTATAAAATTTATGCTGTGAATTTATTAGGTTCGATACTGAGACCTTGAAAATGCCTAATCATTGACCAGATTAGATTTTGAAAAAATATCTTCCACATCATAAGGCATTCAACTATGAGACCAAATCTATTAGATAAAGAGTGACCCTAATTTCTTATATTTACCAAAATAATTTAAATTATAAGAAATAGATATATAAACTTATACTTAACACTATAAATGTAAACTTAACATTTATATTAGTAAACCATATATAAGTAGACCATCTACCACTTCCAATATATCTTTTGTATTTTTTTGTTACAATGTGAAGATAATGAATACACATTCCTTTCACTATATATAATGTGTATGTGGTATAATGCGTAAAAATTTCTTTCACTATACAGAATGCATACGTGTTATAGTGTTTAGGATCAGTATTTCCAAATCTAGTTTTAAATAACACATGTGTTATAGACATTATGTATACATGTAATATCTATAATGTGTACACATTACAATAAATATTCATATAATTATCCCCAAACTCTGTGCACTTACCCTACATTTCTAGATCAAAATTAATACCATACAACTCTAAATATTGTAATTTTATATGCATTAATTTTATATGTATTGTTAGATCCCATGCTTAGAGAATGGAGTGTAAAGATAAGACTGATGGTAACCATAAAAAATATAATGGCACAAAAAAACATCTGGAGCTAAAACATTGCTCACTTTTTTCCTTGTATATGCATTCATCTCTAAATTTTATATATTTTTATATACTTTGCTAAGATCCCACTCTTGGAATGACCACCTCTTTGAATTCATCTCAGAAATTTATATGACCACATCCTTAAATTCATCTAAAAAATTTATATGGTTTTATATGCTTTGTAAATTTTAAATTTTACATGATTTTATATGTTTTGATCTCAAAAAAATTATATGGTTTTATATGTTTTTCTCTCAAAAAAATTATGTTACATCCTGATTCCTTGTTAAGTAAACTATCTGACTAGTTGTGGATATTTATAGTTGACACATCTAATTTGGTTATATTTTTGACTAAGCTTTGAGATATATACTATTTGGGCATTAGGATATTGCTTAGGCTACATGTTTGTTTTGCTATAAGGTAGTTGTTGTGCATGATATTACATTACAAACATGTTTATTTGTCATTTCAGCTATATCTTATGATATATGTATATCATGATTATTATGGTTTAACTACCTGTTTTATTGTGAGGTTGATGCAGGATAACTCATCCCTCGGAGTGTGTCAGAGGTAGAACATCATCAGAGACAGTGACAGAGATAGAGATGTTGGAGGATGACAAAGATCTAGTGAGAACCCTGCACACATCACAATAGTTAGCACAATAGAATGCATAAAAATAGTTTTCACATGGTGTGTTTATTTTTATTTGCTTTGAAAATTTGATTTCTATGGTTTGTCAGCATAGTTTTATAACTTAATAAATTGGTATATTTTACCTTTTTAAGCTAGTGGAAATATTAATAGCAAAATTATTAAATCATTATAATGAATCATTGGTGCTAAGTAATGATTTATTATTAAATAATTAGAAATTAAAATGTGTAAAATATTATAAAGAGATTAAAGAAAAATTAAAAAGATTATATATTTAAAAATATATATAATCAAGAAAAAAATGGTAAAATAAATAGAAAAGGTGAGATTTAATTAAATTTCATGATTTTTGAGAAAGGGAATAAAAAGGATAAAACTAATTAAAAAGAGGGAAAATATTAAATAAGAAGAAAAAAAAGATTAAATCAAAGAAAAAAAATTGGGAATAAAGGAGAAATGAAGTGCCATGCTTGGGGGCAGCTTGGAGGAGGTAATGCTTAAAAGAAGGAAGCATGAGAACAAAAGAATTTAGTTAGATCAAGCTCTTTTAACATGAAACAAGTAGGCATGTCATTTAAATTCAATTGATGAATATGTGACAATATATGTATGTTTATTAAAATAGAAGAATCTGGTACATTTAAGTGGTCTTAGAACTCTACATGTGAATTGGGTTGATTGATAAACTATGAAATAAATAAAAACATTGAACTTTATATGAACTCCATATATATATATATATATATATATAACCAATTTCACTAGGTTATAGTGAACCATGTCTGAGTGCAACGAACTTATCCCAATTTGAATAGAAACTGATTTCCTAAATTTTCTTTTGAAATGAATTTCCTTATATACAAATAGATCTTGTAACTCAGTTTGGAATAAAGTTCATATGCTTAGCAGTTTTTAGCTTAATACATATTAATATATAATAAAATTGTTGTATTATGGAATAGTGTCTTATAAGCAACTATTATTCATCTCTAATGATAAAATAGAAAATCGCTATCCAAAGCAATGATACTGCCTAGGGCTTGGTATAGATATATTAACAATTCTTCCACCTTGAATTAACACCGAACATGTTAATCCCTGGTATAATGTTGTTAATTAGAGTTAAAAACAATGACTTATATTGGAAGTCATGACTTACTAAAGTATAGAGCGAGTAACGATATTTTTAATTTGTGAAAAAAAAATACTCGGCCAAGCAAATGGGAACATAACTTGAGTTTGAAGTTTTGATATAGTTAACGAGAAAAGTGACTTAAAAAAGGTGGTTTTAAAACATATTAATGAAAAGTGCAGCGATTCACAATCATATTAATACAGTGAACTTAGTAAAGGCAATGCTTAATTTCTATCTAAAAGGTAGCATGTTTCAATGCAACAGCTCTGTAGGCAACGCTTTAATTTAGAGTAATAGTTATGTATTAAAAAAATAAACATCTACCCTTTAGTTTATAATTATAGCAATGATGTACTTTTTGAGAGTCATATTAAAAAAATAGTAGCTTACAATAGTGACTTCTATAAAATGCAACAATATGAGTAATTATTATAAGAACAATATGAACATGTAATCTTTTATACATCTATGCAATGATTTAGTAGATATGCAATTACATACATAAATCGCTACTTGAAGTCACTTCAATTAGTTATTACCTAAAGCGGTTATAATTATACAGTGATACAAAAACTTACAAAGCGATTTTAGTTAGTTAGATATGCAATTATATAACAATTAGCTAAATATATTACATTTCATCATATGTAATACAAGTTTAATTGGCTCATCATATAGAACATGAAATTAATCGATTAATTATGCAATAAGTTTAATAGTGATATAAACTAGGATCTACACAATTCTAAGCTAAACCGAATAAACTAATATATAATCAAAATATTAGCATTGTAATAAATAAACCAAGATATAGTGTATTGATTGATTTTAAAAATGTTATTGTTAATTTTTTATAGCGTACTAATTATTAAATCTTCTGTTGGTATAGCATATTTTTTATCAAACATGTTAGTTATAGTGTATTGGTTATAGCATATTATTTATTAAACCTAAATGAATCATTGTAATTTTTGGAGAGTGCTTATTTAACATGTTGTTGGCATCATCATACATGCATTCTCAATAATATGATATATAACAGTCAAATGTATAATTGGAAAATGTATTAGATAATTGAATCACTTATATTTATTTGGGATGCTAAAGCATTAATGTCCAACTATATGTAAATGAACTTTATCTAGTGGGATCTATAAATTGCTCTTATATTTCTAAATAGACTAGTGGGGTGTTACACATAGTGATAGTTATATAGATTTATTATTAGTTATAAATTGAATTGTTGTCTATCATATTGTTTAGATTCTTTGGTTTGAACCTACCATAAATGAAGGGAATAATAATAAATTATACCAATAACAATGGCAAATAATATAGACTTAATGATATAATATTTGAGGCATTTAAAAGCTTTGTGATTTATGTATCATTGAATATTTTAGAATATTCCATTTTTAATTATGTGACATTCATTACACTTGATACCTATATTTAGGTTTGCATATTTAGTGGTATCCTTACCGGACCCAATGTGTTGGAGTCTTTAGTATATGTAAGTGTTATTTACAACAAGTTGACAGAATCAACTTTTAACAAGTCCATAGGATAATGTGCATAAACATCTATAAGGAAATGTGTGGCGAACTGATATGAGTATAAATAGTCTAATGTCTATGATAATCTATACATTAATATATTGTAAGTATTAATATCTTTAATAACTAGTCAACATATTTTCTGAATAGAAAGTTATAATGATTAAGTCATTGATCGGAGTTCTAATGAGTGTTGAATTTTGCAAACCTTATTTATATATTAGTAAGTAGTTTTAGGTGAAACATATATATATATATATATATATATATATATATATATATATATATATATATATATATATATATATATATATATATATATGAGGGTATTCATATAAATTATTTGTATATAGGTGTATTGGCTCATATGCCTTAGCTTGTACCTATATGGGTGGTTATATTGAGTCTTAAGGTGTCCAAAGGACCAAAACTATAACTATAGGAAATCAGTCTCTTAAAACAAAATTAAGTTATTTAAATAAGAGATTATAGTAGAACTTAGTTATGAGTTATTTGACTCTCAAGAATAGTATGATTGAGCTAGTAAAATATAGCTACATACAATAATGAATACTTGTTGAAGTACGTATTATGAGAGTGTTATAATGTATAAATGCTTGGTTATATCTAACTTATAATGATGTATCATGATGTGTGCTTATAAGTTATGTTGTTTTAAATGCTAGTATGTAGTTTTAACTTAGGGTATACCCAGGTAGTATAATCTCGTACTTGTTGATTGTTATTTATGTGGGTCACTGATTCTTAAAATTGTAAGTTTGGTTATGCATTTTTATGTAGTTGAAAACTATGATAGTATGAGATATCATAGAGTATTATAGTATAAATAGATGTTAAACTCGAATGACACATACTGTAATTATTATGTTTAGACTCATCTCTACGTTTGACTGATTTAAGATATGCATACTAGTTATTATTATGAATAGTGTGTTTTGTGATAGTTGGTAAGACCTTGTGTATGCTTGCACACAATATTTGAGAGTATAGTGTACGCTACTATAGCTTATTATGCATTTCATGGAAATTGTGACTTGCTTTGTTATGCCTAGTTGTTTGAATATAAACTTGTGTTTCTATGTAGTTATGACTACTTTATTATGATTGATTGTGGAAGTTAGTAAAATACTAGATTATGATGATATAGGTTATCATAGGGTGTAGTATGTTTGAAAATAAATTGTGGTAGTTGAAATCTATAGTTAAATATGTATTTTATCTGGGTGGTATAAATTAGAGTCATTATTTCTAGTATGGGATAGAAAATAATATAAGATTCATTCATACATTGATGGAATAAATATATGTTTGGGTTACTCTTATGTTTAGCATGTTATATGATATTTTTATTAGTAGGATGTAATTAAATGAATCTTGTGGTTGAATTATATTTAACCAATCTGCATTGCTGATACAGAGTAAGGAGTGAGATGGACTTCACTAGCTTACTAGTATCACAATGACAAATGAAGATAGTCTGATCAAGTGGTATGTATAAATTTGAATGATTTATAGATCGTTATTATTTATTATTTATAAAACTTTGGGCCAAAGTATGTTTAGTGAGATATTATCATGTTATGAGTATTATTTACATGTTTGTGTGATATCTTGAAATTGAATGGTTTTTAATGATACACTGCATATTTAATTTAGAACTCATACAACACATGGGTACCTACTTGTCTCTCTAGATTCTCACACCATCACTATATACTCATCCTTGAAGGGAGGGCCATTTCCTGATGGTATTAGTGTGGGGGATCATTGATCCATAATTGGTGTAGAAAAGTGCTTAGATGATGCTCTCCCTCCCCACAATAGTACTATTTATCAAGATGACACTTGAGATTGTCACAAATACTTGAGTTTGAGAACTATGCTCTGAGAGAGCCATGTGTTTACATGTACATAGTATTATATTATAATTATTATTGAATATTTCCATAAGAGTTGTAATTATTTGTTATTATATATTGACGACAGTGGTTGTAGGATGGTATTAGTTATGGTTGAGTTAAAATAGTTACTTTCTATATTTGTATTATGATGTGCTCTCATGATATTGGAGATCATTAATATGTGATGTAATATGCTTATTTTTTATTATCACACTTTGAGTATTTTATATGGTCTCTGTAGATTCTTGTGATGCAATCTATTTTTGGTATATGTGTTTAATTTTAAAAAAATCATGTATTTCTAGTTGACTCCAATGGGGTTGTTACAATTTATATGGTTTTTTATATGCTTTACAAATTTTATATAATTTTAAATTTTATATGATTTTATATACTTTGCTCTCAAAATTTTATATAGTTTTATATACTTTACAAATTTAAATTTCTTTATGTAATTTTATATCTTTTACTAAGATACCACTCTTGGGTAAGATTGATGGTAACCATATAAAATATAATGGCATCAAAAAAATTTAGAGACAAGATATTACTCAAATTTTACCTCGCATATACATTCATCTCTAAATTTTATATGGTTTTATATACTTTGTTAAGATCCCATAAAAAATATAATGGCATAAAAAAAATTCTAGACAAGACATCATTCAAGATTTACTCCACATATATATTCATATCTAAATTTTATATGGTTTCATATACTTTGTCAAGATCCCACTCTTAAAATATTCATTTGATTCGATAACAAATCATACATATCGAGTTAGTAAAATTTGAATCTCATTTGACCAAGATTTTGAAAACCTAAAAAATGGGCTCTCTCAGGGTTTCCAATGATTTGAATTGCATCCCTTATTGATCAATGGTGACACTAAGCACATGGAAACTAATGATTTGGAGGGGAGTTTGTACTATTACAACTCTCAAAATGAAAATCTCCTATATGAGGAGCCTGTGAATCCATTAGAGGGGTGCTTGAGTATTTACCCTATTGATATATAGGGTAATAATTTTGCCTATCACAATAAGGCTATATTTCCCAGTTTGCTGATTGATCCCAACATCACACCTTCCTAATTGGCTGTCCACAATGCTATAAAGGAGAATGCATGCTTTATGCTAGATATTATGCACCATAGCACATGACTAGCTCTTCCAACTATTGATGTTGTAGAGAGGAATAGTTTCCAGGTTATGATAAAATCTCTACCATGTAATACTCTTTATCTTTGGGAGTTATTTATTTATTTATTTTTATTTTTTTATTTTTTTAAGTTTTGGATTTAAAAGGGAAATTAGAGCAATTGATTGGGATACTTAAGACTATGCAAAGTCTAGTTTACAAAGGAAAAGAGCACCAAGATTTTTTTCCTTTATTTCATTATCAGATTTAGAGGGACTCCACCATTGTCATGGCATCATGATTGAGGTGGGGTGTTGTTGGAAAAAAACAAGCTTCTTCCATGAAACCATCTTTCAAGGAGGCAGTTAAAATAGCTTTCCCAGATGCGACAGTCAAAAATACTTCCCCCATCCCTCATCTGGAGAAAAGTTGTCCCCCTCCTCAAGTCTACATTGTTGATCAGCTAAAGGAGGTCCATTTTGTGGAGATCTTAAATGAGGAGGTGAATTTTTATTTTAATAATCTACTGAGATGTAATCATTTGCAGATTTAATGGTATTTGGTCATCCTTGTTAGCTTTATATAAATGGGTTCATGAGACATGGACAAGCTAGTGTGAAATCTCTCTATGTTCTAAGGGATTTTTTGTTGTTTATTTATGTGAACAAAAAGATTACAAAAAATGACTCTCAAAAGGCCCTTGGTTTTGAGGCACTACGGGCTTGTTCATCATGCCTTGGGTTTTTAAATTTTAACCCTCTCACTCTCTTAGTCACTAAGATGCCAGTTTAGGTTCATCTACCTAATTTGCCTTTGATTTTTTGGCATGTTTATAGAGATATAACTAATTCTTTGGGGACATTCTTGAAAAATGATAATGAGCAAGGTGATACATGTTTATGCACTTATGACCATTTTTGTGTTGAGCTAGATTTAAGTAAAGAGGTTCCTAATAAAATAATTTTAAAGTATGGTAAAACTCCACATACTCAAATTATTGACTATGATAATATTGCTTTTAAATGCCATAATTGCAAATTACCAGGCCATTTTTATTTTCTATCTTTAGGGACATTCATAATCACTGAAAAATAAGGGAGAAAAGTCCAAAACAAACAAATAGAGTGCATCAGATCCATCACTAGTGGTAGAAGATGTTTGTGAGGATCCAAAAATACAAGTTGACATAGAATTGAGAGATAAAAAGAGAGGAGAAAAATCTGCTTTAGCTAATGAAAAATTTTACATGGAAGAGATGACAGAAATTGTTCAAATCTCCCCTTTGAAGCAACCAGTGGAGGGAATGAAAAGAGGACATGTGTTTAAAAGTTCAGATTCAAACAAGGACTTGCATGAAAATAAAACTTCAGAAACATAGAGCTCAGATAAATAATTAGTTATGGTGAATGTTGAACAAGAAATGTGGCAGGTGGTTAAAAATAAAAAAAGTAAAAAAGGCAAAATAACTAATCTGTTAGACTATTATCCCACAAATTGATGTTGGTTGCTAGTTTTTGGTTATTAGGTAGGATTGCTATCATTCTAATCCTCAGTTGTCTATTTATAGCTTTATGCCTTTTGACTAGTCTTTGTTTCAGACCTTCTATAGCTGATTCTTGTAATTTTCTATTTTTATGGCTGAGGGCCTTATATAACCCCGTATCTATCAAAAAACAAAGATCCCACTATTAAAATGATCACCTCCTTGGATTCATCTCAAAATTATATATGATTTTATATACTTTATAAATTTTATATACTTTGAATATGATTTTATATATTTTATTAAAATCCCCTTCTTAGAATAATTAACTCTTTGAATTGATTTCTAACTTTTATATGATTTTATATCCTTTATAATCTTATATGTTTTGTGCTAAGATCAAACTTTTAGAATGACCACCTCCTTAAATTCATCTTTAATTTTTTCTTAAAATTTTATCTCTAAATTTCTTCCTCCTTTGGATTTTATCTTTAAATTTCTTCCTTGAATTTCATCTCTAGATTCTTTTATTTTTTCCCTTAAATTTCATTTCTAAATTTCCTCCTTAAAGTTCATCTCTAAATTTTATATGATTTTATATGCTTTATAAATTATATATAATTAAAAATAATATATGATTTTAAATTTTATATAATTTTAAACCTCAAATATATATATGATTTTATATGCTTTACAAATTATATATAATTTTATATGCTTTGTTAAAATTCTACTTTTAAAATGATCACCTTCTTAAATTCATTTTTTAATTTCTTCTTTGAATTTATCTTTTGGAATGACCACCTCCTTTAAATTCATTTTTAAATTTCTTTTTTGAATTTATTTCTTAGAATGACACCTCTTTAAATTCACCTCTACATTTCTTCTTTGAATTTTAAATTTGATATAATTTTTTACATAATATACATATAAATTTATTTCTAATTTTTCCCCTTTTTAAATTCATTTCAAAATTTTATATATTTTACTATATGCCAAACATATATAATCATCTTTAAATTTTATATGATTCTATTATATAATTTACTATCCTCAACATATACATTCATCTTTAAGTTTTATATGATTCATTTTTTTAATATGATTTTATATATATTTTTTACATCTCATGTATATGGATTTTTTTTTTAAAAAAAAAATATGCATTCGTTTTTAATTTTATATATTTTAGAGATCTTAAACATATGCATGCATCTTTAAATTTTATATAATTCTATTATATAATTTTATATACTTTGCTACATCTACAGGCATATGCATTTATCTTTAAATTTTATATGTTTTTTTTTAAATGATTTTATATTTTATTTTACATCCCATATATATGGATTCATCTCTAATTTTTTAGATATACATTCATTTTTAAATTTTATATAGTTTTATATAATTTATAATTTTATATGATTTTAAAGTATCATTCATTTCTAAATTTTATATGATTTATAATTTTATATATTTTAAATATTTTTGTATATATATTCATTTCTAAATTTTATATACTTTAATTCATCTCTAAATTTTATATAATTTAAATTATGTCTAAATTTTATATAATTTTATTTCTAAATTGTATATAATTTTATATATTTTCTTAAATTATATATATACTTTTCCATATCCAATATATGTTGTCAATCAGACTCGTACTCTTGTGAAGGTAGTTTCAAGCCTTCACAGTCTATTGAAACATGGAAACAATCCTATGCTATGGGTAACCTAATTAGTAGATTGAATCTCTAGATTGTAAGGGCTAGCTCCCTTTGGTATATCAATTAGAATCTCTACTATATGCTACAAACTACTAGGGAAAATGAAAGAAAGAAAATTGAAGGGAAATCCTACCTAATGATGGTGATACACCTAAATTTTGATTGATCCACTAAATTTGAGCTTCTAAAAACACTGATCAGATAATAAACAAACTGCATTTTCAACCCCAATAGACCCTTCTGTATTAATATTTCATAAAAAGGTTCTATCTTTTGATCAAAGCTCGAAGGAAATGATGTAATAGCCCTGATTCAAAGCACTAACCAGCCACTTATATCCACTGTAATTTCAACCAAAAGATATTAAACACATAACATAACCTGCATAATCTCATCATCTAGTAACTAGGTAAGAATCACGATTTGACAAGGAAGAAAATTTTATTACATATGCAAATCACTGACATAAATACACTATACCAACACCTGGGAGTTTGAAAACTATCCTATTAATCTAAAAAGGTTACATAGCACACATTTTTGATAGAGTATGGTCTTGCCAAAAAGAGGATACAATTCAAGGCTAAAAATCCAACTTATATAGAAAAATTATACAACAACAAAGAGATTGGCATTGAAAATAGAAGAGGAGGTCAACTCAGTCTAATATTGTGCTATCACAACCTTCAAATAAAATATATTTTTGTCTTATGCTGTGGAAAATATCTTTGGCATTGAAAATGATGGGGAGCCCAAGTTTGAGTCAAAACTTTCATCATGCATAATGTTACACCAATCTCCAAAGATAGAACTCCACTTGCATTTCTGGAACATTAAAAGCCTTCAAAAAGATAAATAAGAGCATATGCATGAAATTCCATGTTGGCATAGAAGGGATGAGGTGGACCCAAGTTTAAAAGGTCAAACTCTTGCATGGAAAGCCACACCATAATCTTCAAATAAATATGCCTCTTTGACTGAACTCGAAGCTGATTTGGATCTTGATATATGAGATGACTCAGTGATAAGCCTAGCTTCAACAAACAGTCAATTGAAGCTTTGAACAATCAACTATAGATAGCCTTTGCTTGAATGGAAAGGACCTTGATGTGTGAGAGGTGCATTCAGATTGAACTCCTTGTTATTTCTTGACCTTTTGCTCTTGAGCTCTTCACTTCTATGCATGTGTTTCCTTGGGCTATTTTTTTTCCTTTTTTTCATGAACTTATTTATTTTGGCTCTTCTCTTCCATCTATTTCCTTCAGAGTGGTCAATTCTTGTTTATTTGCTTCAGACAAAAAGTTTGAAGGAATTATTTCTATTTCTTTTTTTTGCCTTGAATAATTCCTTTGGGTTTTTAACAATGGACTATTCCTTTGGACAAAATGTCTGAAGGAATTCTTTTCCTCAAACATTTGTAAAGTCCTTTCTTTCAGGTAAAAACTTGAGACTTTTCCCCCTTTGCCTTGATGAATTCTTTCAGATAAAAAGTTTTAATGAATTCTATCTTCAAAATTCTTTACAAATCACTCTTCAGCTTTTCAAAACTGCTCTTCGGCACTCTAAAAATGATCCTTCAGATTTTTTGGTACAACCTTTCCCAAAAGGAAAGAGCCCTTCAAGTTCTTGAAATGAACCTTCCTGAAGGAATTCTACCCTTCAAATTTTGTGGCACAAAATTTCTTGAAGGGAAAGAGCCCTTTGGGATTTCTAAAGTATCCCTCAACATTTATGTCAAGTGACTTTCCTAAAGGGAAAGTGACCCCTCAGCCTTTTCAAATCAACTCCTCAAAAATTGCAAAGTGAACTTTCTTGAAGGGAAAGTGACCCATCAAAAAAATTGTAAAGGTCCTTTTGCCCTTTCCAAGTGTCCCTCTGGAACTCAAAAGTATCCCTTCAGATTTATTTAAAGTGTCCCTTCAAAACTTTGAAGGAACCCTTCCCAAAGGAATCCTATCCTTAAATTTTTTTGAAAAAGAACTTTCACGAAGGGATTCTACCCTTCGGATTTTTAAAATGATCCTTACGAAAGGTAAGAGACCTTCAAAACTTTGTAAATGCACCTTTTGGCAAAAGTGAAATAGACCCTCCTCTTTGTAAAGTGCCTTTTAGGATTTTGTAATAGACCCTTTAAAAAAATTGTAATGATCCTTTCTTCAAAAAAATTGCCTCGCCCTTTTGAAATTGTCCCTTTGGATTTTTGATAATGCCCTTCAAGATTTTGTAAATGGTCCTTCAGCAAAATGTAAGTACCCTTCAAAACATTGTAAAATAGACCAATGTTGAAGAAAAAGAGCTTTTCAAACAAAGTGAAATGGTCCGAGCATCTTGTTTATTTCCTTTAGACAAAAATTCTTAAGGAAATCTTAAAGTGGCCCTTCCTAAAAAAATGACCCTTCGAGCTTTTGTTCTGCACCTTTCAGAGAAATTGAATAGTCCACTTGCCCTTCTAATGAATACCCTTCGAGAAAATGAAAGTGTCCTTTAGGAAAGTGTAAAATGGTTCTCAAAAAAGTTGTTTCAAACAAAAAGTTTGAAATAATTCTGATACTTAGACAAAACCTAAAGTCTTCCTTCCATGAAAGTTGGAACTATTTCTTGTGCTTTGTAAAAACATGAAGTATTATGACTATCCCTTTAGAAGTACTCTAAGAAAAAGCAAATTGATAATGACATGAAAAGCTTTGAATGATAAGGGTGGCAATTTTGACCTGTGGAGTCAAAATTGTCAACATTTTGGTGATTTTATTGGGAAGCATGCCTAATATGCTTAAGAACTCAGACCATATACATAACATTTGAGCTCATAAAACAAAGATAAATTTGGTTTAGGATTGTAAGTACATCCTCTGATTTGAAAAAGACAACCTTCATCCTTGAAAATAAGGAGGGAAACACACAAAGTAGGGAAAACTAACTAAAAAGCAAATGTGCAAACAAGCACTTATTTGGAATAAAACAAAATGAAACTACTATGCTTGAACAACACTTGGAGGAAAATAGACAAACTATGTACAAGGAGCTTTGTTCTTCAATAGCAATGTTTCAGATGTATCCTATTGACTGGGATTGGAAGCTCCTGACCATCCATCTTGGCAAATTGGAAGGCATTATGGGATTTGTAGCTAGAGATTATGTATGGGCCACTCCAAAAGGAATCAAACTGTGTGTGTGTTCCTAGTTTATCTCTATCCTCATCCCACTTGAGGACCAAATCTCCTTCTTTGAAACTTTGTGAAGAATCTCCTTTATCAAAAGCTCTCTTCACTTGTGCTTGATGAATCTCCATGGCTACCATGGAATGATTTATTATCTCTTCTATCTTCATAAGCTCAGCATACCTAATCTCTATAGGCTCATTCTCTAACAACTCAAGCTGATGCATTAGTTCCAAAGTAGGAAATTCAAGAGAAATGGGTAACCTTGATTCCTTACCATATACCAACTTGTATGGAGAGTTGGCTATTGATCTTTTGTAGGTGACCATATCAGCCCATAAAGCTGACTTCAACTTGAGATGTCATGATCTTTGATTATCTTCAATAGTTCTTCTTATGATCTTCAATAGGTTCTTATTTATTGACTCAACAAGGCCATTGCTTTGTGGATAATAGTTTGATGAAGTGCTAAGATAAATTCCATGTTAGACAACCCATTGGTTGATCCTAGTCCCCAAAAAATCTATTGCATTATAAGAAATAATAGTTGAAAGAACTCTAAATCTAGAAAGCAAACCTTCATAGAAATCTAGAACATTGGTTTCATTTGCTTCTTTCAATGCCACTACTTCTGTCCAACGTGTGAAATAATATGTAGCAATTAGAATCCACTTATGTCTTGAAATTGAAGGAGGATTTATGAGACCAATGAAGTCCAATCCCTATTAGACAAAGGGTTGACCCACCACAATTGGTTGAAGAGTTAAAGCTGCAAGTTTCACTTTTCCTACAAACATAACACATTGTTTGCACTTCCTAACCCATGCATGGCAATCGCCAAATATACTAGGTCGATAGTACCCACCTCTCATGATCTTAAGGGCTATAGTTCTTGTGAAAAAATGTCCTCCACCATGTCCATCATGGAATTATCCAAGAAATCTCTAGGTTTGGCTTGGATCTATACATCTTAGCAACATGCCATTGATATATTTCTTGAACAAAACACCATCAATAAGTAAGAATGGAATTGATTTCAACTTGAAATATCTTCTTTTTAAATCACTTAGATGAGAGGGATAAATACCATCTTGGAGATAGCTTACCAAGTCATGAAACTAGCTGCAACCTCTTTATCATTTGAGACCAAAACAACCTCATTAATCTCTTGCAAGTCTTGAGCTAGATGCTCAAAAAGTCTTTTGCCTCTAATCAACTTTGTGACCTTAATTTTCATGTCATACTCCATTACCTTGGTTATCCAACTAGCTCTCTTCTCATTTATATCTTTGTTCAAAAGGAACTCCTTGATGCTTGTATGAGGAACCATTAAGTGTATTTTATTGTTAGACAACAAGTATCTAAAATTTTTAAGAGACCTTATAATTGAAAGTAAATGTTTTTCAAAAAAAAGAGTACCTTGTTTCATATTCTTCCAAGCCTTGACTAAATAAAGTTATTGGCTACTCTAAAGCCTCATGATTTTGTTGCATAAGAATGTTTGAAATGGTGTCCATGTTAGCATAAGTATACAAAATTAAATATTTTGTGAAATCTAGATTTACAAGTGTAGGAGCACTAGCTATGACATTCTTAATATCTTAAAAAAAATTTACTCCTTTGGACCAACTGAAGCTCTGATTCTTCTTTAGCACTGTAAATGGCTTAACTAAAATGGCAAAATTAGAAATATATCTCCTTATGAAGTTGATTTTCCCAAAGAAGCTTTGCATAGTTTTTTGGTGATTAGGCAAGGAGAGTGCAAGAATAGAGTCTATCCTTTTATAATATATGCTTAAACTATGTTTTGAAACAACATGTCCAATAATCTTACCTTCATGAACTGAGAAGACACATTTTTTGGGATTCAGAGATATCCTAAATTGCCTACACCTTTCGAATACTTGCTTGAGATGAAGCATGTGATCACTTGCACTCTTTGAAAACATTGTTATATCATCCAAATAAATAAGTACAAACTTTTTAATAAGTCCTTAAAATGCCATATCCATGGTTCTCTTAAAGGTTGCTCCAACATTAAATAAATTAAACGGCATATTTCTATATGCAAATGATCCCCACTTGGTTGTGAAGGCTGTTTTAAATTGGTCATCTTCCTTGACCAAAATATAATTGAAGCCACTATATCCATACAAAAAATAAAACTTCTCTAAACCTGCAACCAATTGTAAAATTTGTTCCATTGATGGTAATAGACAGTGATCTTTAAGTGAAGCCCTATTCAAATCATGAAAGTCAACACACAATCTAATCTCACCATTATTCTTCCATACCAAAATAAGATTTGCCACCCAAGTTGAGTACTTTATTGAAAATATAATAGCTAACTCTATGAGCTTGTGAAGCTCAGCTCTCATTAAAAGCTCAAGCTTAGGATTGATTGGCCTTTGTCTGTCTTACTGATTTAGTTTTAGCCTCTAATTCAGTGGTGTGTTGAGCTAAACTTGGGTCAAATCCCTTGAGATCACTATATTACCAAGAAAATATATCGGCAAAACTTATGCATAATTCAATGAAAGCTTCTTTTTGTGAAGAAGTGCATACATTACCCAACTTTAAAATCTTACCAGCTACAATCTCTACAGTGGCATAGTGATCTTCTTTTGTTGACAAGGATGACTTCTCTTTTTTGAACTCATCATCACCATTGAAAATGTTCTCAAGTGTGACCAATTCCTTGGGTATCTTATTTGTTTTTAGTTGCACAATCTAATTACCATACTGCTACAAATGCTTTGCTTGGTTTCTTGAAGAAAACTTAGCCTCTTCTTGTAAGAATCTCACAATTTGACTATCATCTTTGAACACTTTCCAATTTTTATGATTATCTAAAATAGAAGGCCTTACAACCACTTTTAAATGTAACTAATTTTTTTCACTTTTTACATTAGTTGGGATACTAAATTGTGACCCAATGGCAGCTAACCTATCTGCATGTTTATTCTCACCTCTTGGTATTACTTGAATGTTAAAAGCTTAAAAATATTCAAGTAAGTCCCATATTATATGCTTGTAAGATTTAAGAAATAAATTTTTACATACATTCAAACCTCTTACTTGATGAACTACAAGTTCACTATCACCAAAAACTTGTAAAGTGTTGACTTTCATCTTCCTAACCCACTACAAACCGTGAACTAATACTTCATACTCAACAACATTATTTGAACAACCAAAATAAAATTTAATATAAGAGAAATAAATTTAATTTTTTGGAGAAATAAACATCATTATAGCTTTTGTTCCATGCTTATTCCTTGATCCATCAAAGTACAATTACCATAGACCTTCACTAGACTCAACATCCTTAGCCACGACTGGAATTGGTGCATCATTCTCATGAAGGCAATACAAACCAAGTAATTCTTCTTCAATTAGCTTATAAGAATCATTATCATGTAAAGTTTAAGCCCACTCATTAAGAAACAAATATATAACTCCATCCAAAGGTGATCCATTTTCTATTTTACTAGTTTCTAGTACATCATCTGAGATGATATAGTTAGTGTTCACAACACTTGGCATATATGGTTCCATATAGAAACGTGTAATAGGTTCTAAATGAGTCAGTAATTTAGAACCATACCTAATTTTAAACAACAAATAAGTTCAATCAGCTGATAAATATCCTCTAATCTTTGAGGTAAAGTCCCTTGAAAGGCAAATAGTAAAGTAAGGAGGCAAGTCTACCACAACAACATCTTATTAAATAGTAACATTGGGACAAGCATGTAACATCAAATTTATACCTTTGATGATGCCTACCATATTTTTTATTGACCCATCCAACTATAATACCCCTTTAGTATTTGGCTCATAAACAAGGTTGAGCTTGTCTATAATCTATTTAGACATGACTGTACTACTAGCTCCACTATCCACCATACAATTATGAACCAAAGTATCACCTACTATCAAAGAAAGGTAAAAATGAGGAGTTTTATTTTATTTTACCTCAATTTTTTCCACCTTTACCATCTTATTGACTTGATGTACTTGTTGCTTAGTTGGTTGATATGAATTAGTTAAGACAACACCTTCTTTCTCAATCAATTTTGAAGATAATTCGAAAGCTGAAAGATCTTGAATGAGCTTATATTTTTGTCCTAGAATGTAAAGGGAATCCCACATATTAATGATAATATTATATTTCTTTATTTGATCCACTATACTGAAATGAGATCCAATAACCTTTGGTTGCACTTTCTGAAGCATTAGCTGCTCATGAACTAAAGGTATTCACTGAACTTTGCTAACCTCTATATTCTAATTTTTATAAGCTATAGGGGAAACATATTGTTATTTTATACTCTTAGGCAAAATATTATTAGTACTTGAATCATTTGTCACCCCGTACACCTCATCAATGGTTTTTCTCTTAGCCCTAGTTATAACTACAACTTGACCACTTGAATTGTTAGTTTCAACACCCTGAGTAAAAGCAACATGATCATCCACTTGCCAATTACATTAATGTCATTAGGTTTCTATTGAACTTTTCAAGTCTCTCCTTGTGATGTCAAACTTGTATCTTGGTACTGACCTCCTTGAAAAAAAAATCTTCTTATGTCATTTGTGGCATAGTGATGTTTTATGATACCTAGGCTTGGTTTTGAGGATCATTGAGATTTGAGGACTGCCAACCTGAATCATGCATCAAGTTATTTTGAGGTGGGGTGGAAACAATATCATTTAAAGTTGAAGGATCATTAGGATTAATGGCAACATATGAATTAGTTATAATTATGGCTCCTTGTGTTTGATAAGATGGTCTATTCTCTCTGAAACCTTGATAAGGAGGCCTTTGATCTTTGAAGTGCTGATAGGTGGTCTAATTTTATTGTTAATAGGGCCTATTAATCTAAATTTTTTGCCTTTTGAGCTGGACTATTTCATTCTCAAAGGACTATAGTAAGCATTTCAACTCTTCTATCTCACTAGCTTGACTAGTAGGGGTTACAATTTGAGCTTGAGGTGCTAAAATAGGAGCTAAGGATGGGATTTGAAGAACTTGAGGGGATGTCATATAACTTATTTATAAAAATATAGGAATTGGACACCTTAAAGAAAGCTTACCAAATTATATCAAACTATTTTCTACCCTTATTACAACCTCATGAGCATATGGTAAGGTAGTACCACCCATTGACTGTATCATCACACTAATGTCAGAATTGAGGGCTTTCAAATAGTACAAAAATGCATATTAAAGGGATAGCCTTATAAATACAAGTATTTTGGTCCATATCTTTTAGAATTTGAGGTTGAAATCAGACATAAACTCATGAGGAGCCCTTGTTATGGAGGTTAATTGCTCAACTAAAGATAGGTGATCAAATTTGTCCTCAAATTGCTTGACTAAGGTTACACCCAATTCATCTCAGGTAGAAATGGAGTTTAGTGGGAAGTTTTTATACCATTACAATATTTTTCCTTTGAAGGAAGTAGCAAGCAATCTAATAGGAACATTATTCTCAATAACATTATGGATTGAACAGAGCTTAGCTACATCTTGGATATGCTCAATAGGGGTTGTTTGATTTTTTCTTGAGAAGAATGGGATTATCTTAAGGGTAGACACTAGAATGTCATCAAATTGGGCTAAATTCAATGGGGTACCTCTATTTAATGAAACAAACACTTGATTTATGATGGCCATTTGGGTAGTCTATAACCAGGAGATAAATATTACTTTTGAGGATATAGTTTTGCCCTCCTAAACCTTGATCTCTTATAATATATAAATTGAAAAGGAATACCTTTACTTGCTAACCTTGTGGTAACCTTTGGAATGAAATAATTACTTGAATGATGCTATGATATCTATAACTGGATGTTGATGATAATGAATATCTTCTTCTACTATAAAACCTCTTCAAATACTCAAAGAATTTATTTGAGGTCCCACCAGGTGTGCCAAAAACTATTTTCAATCAAACTCACATCCTTGTGAAGGTAGTTTTAGGCCTTCACAGTCTATTGAAACATGGAAATAATCTTAGGCTATGGGTAACCTAATTAGTGGATTAAATCTTTAGATTATAAGGGTTATCTCCCTTTAGTGTATCAATTAAGATATATACTATATGCTACAAATTGCTAGGGAAAAGGGAAGAAATAAACTTGAAGGGAAATCCTACCTAATGATGGTAATACTCCTAAATTTTGATTGATCCACTCAATTTGAGCTTTTAAAAACACTGATCAGATAATAAACAAACCAAATTTTTAACCCCAATTGACCTCTACACATCAGTATTTCATGAAAAGGTTCTATTTTTTTATCAAAGTTTGAGAGAAATGATAGAATAGGCCTAATTCAAGGCACTAAATAGCCACTTATATCTACTGTAACTTCAACCAAAAGATATTAAACCCATAACATAATCTACATAATCTGATCAGCTAGTAACAAGGTAAGAATCAAGACTTGACAAAGAAGAAAATTCTATCACATATGCAAATCACTCTCATAATACACTATACCATCACCTTGGAGTCTAAAAATTGTCCTTCTATCAATTTCAAAAGGTTACACAACACAAATTTTTGGTAGAGTATGGTCTTGCCAAAAAGAGGATACAATTCAAGGCTAAAAATCTAACTTATATGGAAAAAGTATACAACAACCAAGAGATTAGTGCTAAAAATAGAAGAGGAGGTCAACTCAGTCCAATCTTGTGCCATCATAGCCTTCAAATAAAATATATTTTTGTCTTATGCCTTGCATGAAAAGCTCTTTGGTGTTGAAAATGATGGAAAGCCCAAGTTTGAGTCAAAACTTTCATCATGCATAATGCTATGCCAATCTCTAAATATAGAACTCCACTTGAACTATTGAAACTTTGAAAGCCTTCAATAAGATAAACAAGAGCACATGCATGAAATTCCATTTTGGCATAGAAGGGATGATGTGGACCCAACTTTGACAAGTCAAACTCTTACATGGAAAGCCATGTCACTATCTTCAAATAAATATGCCTCTTTGACTATACTCGAAGCTGAGTTAGATTTTTAATGCATGAGATGACTAGGTGATAAGCCTAACTTCAACAAATAGTCAATTAAAGCTTTAACTAATCAACTATAGATAGTCTTTGCTTGCATGGAAAGGACCTTGATGAGTGAGAGGTGCATTCAGATTGAACTCCTTGTTATTTCTCAGCCTTCTACTCTCAGGCTCTTTACTTTTGTGCATGTGTTTCTTTGGGCTATTTGTTTTCATTTTTTTCATGGACTTATTTATTTTGGCTCTTCTCCTCTATCTATCTCCCTTGGAGTGGTCAATTCCTGTTTATTTCCTTCAGACAAAAAGTTTCAAAGAATTCTTTATGTTTCTTTCTTTCACCTTGAATAATCCCTTCAAATTTTTAACAATAGACTATTTCTTTAGACAAAATGTCTGAAGGAATTCTTATCCGCAGACCTTTATAAAGTCCTTTCTTTTGATAAAAAATTTGAGACTTTTCCCCCTTTGCCTTGATCAATTCCTTCAAACAAAATGTTTGAAATATTCTGTCTTCAAAATTCTTTATGAATTACTCTTTGGCTTTCCAAAACTGCCCTTCAGCACTCTAAAAATGATCCTTCAAATTGTTTAGCACAACCTTTCCTGAAGGGAAAGAACCCTTTGGGATTCTTGAAATGAACCTTCCTGAAGGAATTATACCCTTCAGGTTTTGTGGCATAAACTTTCCTAAAGGGAGAGAGCCCTTCGAGATTTATAAAGTGTCCCTCAACATTTTTGTCAAGTGACTTTCCCAAAGGGAAAGTGACCCCTTGACCTTTTGAAATCAACTCTTCAAAAATTGCAAAGTGAAATTTCTCAAAGGGAAAGTGATCCCTTGAAAAAATTATAAAGGCCCTTTTGCCCTTTCCAAGTGTCCCTCTAGAACTTGAAAGTATCCCTTCAAATTTCTTTAAAGTGTCCCTTTCAAACTTTGAAGGATCCCTTCCTAAAGGAATCCTACCCTCCAGGTTTTCTGAAAAAGAACTTTCTTGAAGGGATTCTACCCTTTGTGTTTTTAAAATGATCCTTTCGAAAGGTAAGAGATCTTCATAACTTTGTAAATGCACTTTTTGGCAAAAGTGAAATAGACCCTCCTCTTTGTAAAGTGCCTTTCGGGATTTTGCAATATACCCTTTAGAAAAATTGTAAGGGTCCTTTCTTCAGAAAAATTGCCTCACCCTTTTGAAATTTTCCCTTTGGATTTTTGACAATGCCCATCAAGATTTTGTAAATGGTCCTTCAGAGAAATGTAAGTTCCCTTCAGGAAAGTGTAAAATGGACCATTGTCAAAGAAAAAGAGCCTTTCAAACAAAGTGAAATGCTCCTGTCATCTTGTTTATTTCCTTCAAACAAAATGTCCTAAAGAAATATTAAAATGGCCCTTCTTGAATAAAATGACCCTTCTTGAAGAAAATGACCCTTCAAGCTTTTGTTCTACACCTTTCAGAGAAATTGAATAGTCCACTTGCCCTTCTGATGAATACCCTTCAGGAAAATGAAAGTGTCCTTCAAGAAAGTGTAAAATGGTCCTCAAAAAAGTTGTTTCGGATAAAATTTTGAAACAATTTCGATCTTTAGACAAAACATGAAGTCTTCCTTCCATAAAAGCCTAAAGTATTTCTTGTGCTTTGCGAAACCTAAAGTATTCTAACTGTTCCTTTAGAACTGCTCCGAGCAAAAATAAATTGGCAATGACATGAAAAACTTCGAATGATAAGGGTGGTAATTTTGACCTATAAGGTCAAAATTGTCAACAATATATTCATCTCTAAATTTTATATAATTCATCTTTAACTTTTATATATTTTATCAAATTTTATACATATACTTTTCCATATTCCATATACATGCATTTATCTCTAATTTTTTTCGTATGCATTCATCTCTTAATTTTATATAATTTTATATACTTTAATTCATCTCTAAATTTTATATAATTAATCTCTAAATTTTATATATTTTATTAGATTCTATACGTATACTTTTCCATATTTCATATATATGCATTCATCTCTAATTTTGTTTTTCATATACATTCATCTATAAATTTTATATAATTTTATATATTTTAATTCATCTCTAAATTTTATATGCTTTTATATAATTCAATTCATTTCTAAATTTTATATAATTCATCTATTAATTTTATATAATTTTATATAATCAAATTCATCTATAAATTTTATATAACTCAATTCATCTATAAATTTTATATAATTCATCTATAATTTATCCATAAAATTTATATAATTTTCTATAATTAAATTCATCTTTAAATTTTACATAATTCAATTCATTTATAAATTTTATATAATTCATCTACAATTTTTTTAAGATATGCATTCATTTCTAAATTTTATTTGATTTTATATTTTTTAAATAATTTTAAATACGCATTCATTTCTGAATTTTATATATTTTAATTTATTTTTAAATTTTTCATTCATCTTTAAATTTTATATAATTTAAAGATTTTCAAATTTTTAATTCATCTCTAAATTTTATGTATTCTATGCATATATTTTTTTAAATTTCATATATATATATATATATATATATATATATATATATATATATATATATATATATATATATATATATAGATATATTATAATTTTATATACTTTAATTCATCTTTAAATTTTAAATAATTTAGAGTTTTTCAAATTTTTAATTCATCTCTAAATTTTTAATTCATCTCTTTAAATATATTAAATATTTTTAAATATGCATTCATCTCTAAATTTTATATGATTTCATATACTTTAATTCATTTTATAAATTTTAATTCATTTCTAAATTTTATATATTTCATGCATATACTTTTTCAAATTTCACACACACACACACACACACACACACACACACACACATTTAAAGGGAAAAAAAACTTTATTCATTCCAAATCGAGATACAAGGCAAGAGCCACAAGCTCAATAAAAAGGAGAACCACCAACAAACCAAACAACCACTCTACATAGTTTTGTCTTCCAATAAAAATCTCTCCAAAATTCCTAGATAATTAGAAGGTAACTCGTCCCTACCACTGATATCCCAACCATCCCCTTTCTCCGAGGCCCACTTCGCCAAGCAGTCAACCACGCTATTCCATTCTCTAGGGATGTGACAGAAGGAGACAGATTCCAAGGAGATGCAAACACTTAAAATCTATCTCACCATTGAAGCTAAATGCCAACTAACACCATCTAATCTTTGGTTGTTCAACATATCCACAACAATCTAAGAGTCAGACTCACAGATAATCCTCCTCCAGCCAAGAGAGCAACCCCGCTCAACAACAATCTTAATAGCAAGGGCCTCCATCAGGTTCGTAGAGTAATGCCCTTTGTAGATAGAGAAGCAAATAACATCACCATCTTTACTTCTACCAATACCCCCAATACTAGCATGCCCAAGATTTCCATGAGAAGATCCATCAGTATTAATCTTCAGGACCCCATCTAGAGGAGGCACCCACTTCCCATCATGACAGACCCATTTCTTGACACAACGAGGCATAATACAAGCAATGCAACCCCTACTATTATCACCCAGGCTCAGATCCCGCACAATCACAACATCCCCAGGATCAATACTTTTAGACATATCACATTTAGCAAAAATAGTCTCCTGAAGTCTATCGATAATCTTCGTCCACAGTTGACCACTATCTAATCTAGAATCACAAAAAACTCTATAATTCCGTTCCAGCCAAAGGTTCCAAAGAATGAAAATAGGCCCAATGGTCTAGTCCACCTAGAGAAAAGTCATCTTCGTAGGAGGCCTACCCAGGCTCTCCCAAAACTCAGTAAGGGAGGAAGCATGAATGCAACCATGATGCCAAGCCTCCCACCATCTGTGCCAAATCTCTTGAGAAAAGGGGCAGTGAAAGAACAAGTGGGAAGAACATTCTTCACTGCACAAATAAAGAAAACAAATGGAAGGTCCCTGAAACCCCCATTTGTAAAGATTCTCCCAGGTGAGACATTTCCTCTAGGCAACCAACCATAGAAAGAAGTTACACTTGGGCCAAGAAAAGTTGTTCTAAACCTTCCTCCACCAGGGCACCTCAGCATGACCCTATAAATTCATATCAAGTACAACATAACCTTGAGCAATAGTATAATTACCTTTTGGGCTAGGACTCCAAGCCAACTTGTCCCTCTCGTTTAAAGATCTACAAAGCCTTCCCTCCAAGACCTTACACAAAGCATCACGGTCCTCATCAAAACCACCCACAGACCACTCCTGTGGATCCTTCTAGCAAAACACCTCCAATTGACCAATGTGCTTAACTATTTTAAAATGCTCCACCTTAATCCAACCAGCATCAAAGAACAACTGGCAAAGAGGCAGAAGCTGAGGGAGACTAGAGAGAATGGGAGGGTGACCATCCCAAGAATCCAGCCAAAAAAGGGCATAAGAGCCATTATTACATATCCAGAAGAGCCCATTCTGAACAAGCTAAGCTCCCTTCTTATGAGTATCCCAAATACAAGAACCTTTGCCCAACAAAGCAATCTATGGCACATCCTGGCTCTCAACCCCAAGAACATACTTGAAAGCAAGAATCTTTGCCCAATCCTGATCCTGGTTGTTACACCATCTCCAGTGAAACTTAGCCACCAAAGCTGTACCCACAAGAGCCATAGACCTAAAGCCAAGGCCCCCAGCATGCTTCGGCCTACAGATAGACTCCCACTTGACTAAACTCCACTTCAAGGAAAGAAGATTACCCGACCAAAGGAATTGCTGAGAAAGAGCATCAAAATCCCTCCCAAAGGAGGTAGGAGGAATCTGTACACAACACCTATAAATAGGGAGAGACTGCACCACATATTTTAGGAGGATCACTCTACCAGTAGAAGAGAGCCATCTGTAAGTCCAATGACTAACCTTACTCTGGAATTTATCCAAAATCCCCTACCAATAATCTCTACGCTGAGGTCCTAAAGCCAAAGGAATCCCTAGGTACATCAGGGGAAGAGTGCCAATTTAGAATCTAAGAATCATGGCAATCATATTCTGAATGAGTCGAGGAGTATTAAATAAATAAGTGGAAGATTTATCATCATTAATACTCTGACCAGAAGCTTTCAAGTAGATGTCTAAAGTTTTCCTGAAATTCACTACCTCACTAATTCTAGCCAAGCCCATCAGTCCAGTATCGTCCACAACTTGAAGATGAGAACAAGGAGGGAGATCATTGTTCCAGCTCTAGCCATGAATAAGACCCTGCCACACCTGAGATTTAATAAATCTACCAAGACCCTCCACCATGATAATGAAAAGATAAGGGGACAGAGGGTCCCCTTGCCAAAGTCCCCGAGAAGCACTAAACCAATCTGAAGATTCCCCATTGATGAGAATAGAGAAGGAGGACAAGGTCACACAACTAAGAACCCAACTCAGCCATTCCTCTTTAAAGCCAAAGGCCAGGAGGATATTCTGAAGGAACTCCCAGCCCACCCGATCATAAGCTTTAACCATGTCAAGCTTAAAAAACATTGCCTTCTCTTTAGAGGAAGCCATAGAGTGAATAACCTCCGTAGCAATCACGACACCATCCAAGATTTGTCTCCCTTCCAAAAAACCTCCTTTCTCAGCAGAAATCAAAGCACCAAGGAGAGGTTTGAGTCTCTTAGCAATCAACTTGGAGATGATCTTGTAGACAACATTGCATAAAGCAATAGCCCTGAAATTATCCATCCGATTAGCCCCCTCCGTCTTAGGTATGAGAGCCAAAAAAGTAGAATTCAAAGACTTAAGCATTTGTTTGTTCCTAAGAGATTCTTGAACCACCTCAAGGAGATTAGACTTTATTATTTCCCAAAATTCCTAGAACTCAATCGAAAACCCATCTGGGCTAGGAGCTTTACCTTTTTTCATACTAAACACAACTTTCTCTAATTCAGGTAACAAGAGTAGACCCAAAAGAGCCCCATTCATCTCATCTTAGACCAAGCAAGGAATACAATCCAAAATAGCTCTCTCCTCAGATCTAGTAGCAATATCCTCCCTAGTAAAAAGATTAGAAAAATAGTTAATAGCTTCCCTGGAAATTTCACCACAAGATGAGATTTGAGTCCCATCACTCAAGACAAGAGTGGAAATAGAGTTCCCTTGCCTACGAGCCTTAACTGAGTTATGAAAAAAATCCATGTTCCTATCCCCCTCCTAAAGCCAATCAATACGAGATTTTTGCTTCCAAAAAATCTCCTGCCAAAGCTCCCACTCTTCTAAGCCCCTAAGGTTAAAGGACTCAGCATTCAAAAGGTCAAAGGATAGTTCATGGTCACGAATCTACCGAGTGACACTATCCAG
Source organism: Torreya grandis (assembly GCA_037957365.1). NCBI lineage: Eukaryota > Viridiplantae > Streptophyta > Pinopsida > Cupressales > Taxaceae > Torreya > Torreya grandis. The sequence continues at coordinate 483,100 of JARHVA010008327.1, forward strand.
CTTGGACTAAACAACAAGATTTTGAGCATGCAGGTTCCCAAAACATTGTTTATTCCACCTATTAAGCCTATACTTCACATGTTGAAGCCATTTACTAAAAGTGTATATAGCCCTCCCATGGGCAGGAAGCCCTTCGTACCACCAATGTATCACAAGATCCCAAAGAGATTGATCCCATAACCACATCAATTGAAATTTAAAAGAAGGATTTTTAGTGACCCCATAAGAGGAAACACAGAGTTTGGTAGGCCAGTGGTCGGATGCCCTCCAATCTAAGATTTCAGAACTGGTAGTCCACATGTTGCTCATCCAATAACAGGAAACCAGAAATCTATCGAGCCATTCTGAGATAGCCTCATCACCACACCTCCTATTATTCCAAGTAAAAACTCCATTGCTTGGCTTCATGTCAACTAGGTTAAGGAAACCAATATTATCTCTGAGAAAAAGAGAAGAAGGGTCGAGCCTGGCTACCCCTCCTCATTTTTCATCCATACTAAGGATAACATTAAAGTCACTAGCCAAAATCCATGGGAGAAACAGGTCTAGAGAATGGACATAGTTGATATGAACCCAGAGAAGTGTCTTTCTTGGAAGATTAGTAGGAGCATAAATATTGGAAAAAAGACATCTTTCACCAGTTTCAAAATTGGAGGCAACCATAGAGATGGAAGACTGACTAGAAACCCACCATAAGAGGGAGAATTTCCTCAGATTCCAGAAGCAAGCCACACCCCCAAAACTGCCCAACGCCCCCACCCCCTGCTAGTAGCCTTGGGGCCAGATACACAAAGAACAATTATTCAAACCATCCACTGTAAGCTTGGTTTCCTGCATAAAGACCACATCCAAATCATGAGACTCGATTAATCTGCAAACAACCTTTTGTCTAGGGATGATGTTCAACCCCCTTACATTCCATGATAAAACTATCATTTAGGGGGGTGGGAGAAGTGGGAATCAATGGGTTTCACAGACCCAGACTCAACCAACGTATCACCCATAATCTTAACCTTCTCTTGATTAGTCTTCCTTCTGCTCCTTGATTGTTTATCTAGGGGTCCATTTTTAAAAGCTTTTTGTTGCAAGGCTAAGGCAAGAGAAGCCTTAGCACCCTTCACAGGATCCTCATATCCCTTCGTAACTTGGGGACTAGGAGCCAACCCAGCAGTACCCACTAGAATTTATGACTCCTAGATGCCACTAATATTCTGAACTTGAGAAGGCAAGTCCAACGCTGGCTAACAAACCTATTGAACTCCTGACGATAAAATCAGCTCCTCCTTCATTGCTTCCACCTCTTGAATCCCTACTTGACTCTTAACCCCAGAATAAAGCTCAACTGGAATACCATCTTCTTGGACTATGCTATCCAGAACCTCAAACCTATTAAATGTGCCCTCATTTTGTCTATCACTCCAGGATCTCTTCTTTCCTTTGCCTTTATTATAGGATTTAACCAGGATAAATCCATCCTTATCAATAGGCCCATCAGACACTAGAGATTTCCCCTTGTCCATCCTAGGAGGTCCAGAGGCAGACAAGGGGGAAGATTTCATTCTGGGACAATTGTGGTGTAGATGACCATATTCATGGCATATTCTACATCTGAATGGAAGGGTTTTGTAATCTAGCTATTAGATCCAGGAGGAAGAACCCATGCAAATTTCCATAGAGTTTGGTAATGGATTATTCAAATCAACTTTAACATAAATATGAGCAAAAGAAATTACCTTATGCTCTTGAGTTTGTGAAGATGATCCAACAGGTTTCCCAAGAAGTAAAGAGATTGAGTGGAGGATATCTTCCTTCCAAAATTCCAACGAAAGCCTCAGCAAATGAACCCACACTGGCACCCATGAAGGGATCTCTTTAGCAGAGTTGAAGCCCATATGCCAAGGCTTGATGAAGAGCCCAACCTGGTCAAAGAAATAAGGGCCACCTTCAAAAGCCCTTTTCCTGTCTAACATACTTGAAAAAATAACAAGTAAATAGTTATTAGCTACTAAAAGAATCTCCATATCTCCTTCAGGGTTCCAAACCCAACGTGCCTAGGATTCCAACATAGGAAGAGAAAGACGAAGGCCCAAAAATTTGCAAATAAGAGCATGCTTGCACCAGTAATCAACATCCTCTAAAACTTACTCAGGTTGAATAACCAAAACTGGTCTATATTCTGATCTCTCCAAACATCCATTTACTTTTTTAATTTGAAATGACCCTTTTGATGAGGAGGTACCCTCTCCAGAAAGAGGAAACTCAGTCTGATCCTTATTACTGGCATGCATCAAAGAGGATGGATCTACCATCTCAAAATCTAGGGAAGAAGCAAGACCCTAATTCTCCATGGCAATACAAGCTCAAGCACCAATCAACAGAGGGAAAGAGGCAAGGCAGTCGGCCCAAATGCCCAAACTGCCACACACCCCCCATCTAAGATGCCCATGCACCAGACAACGGTCAAAAAAATTCCCAGCCACAGCAAGGAGGGGATCAAACCCCTGTCCAACCCCCTCCAGACCCCTACGAACACAAAAATCCCCCCCCCTCTGAGCACCAAACGACCACTGACATGCTCCTATGGCAGACAAAGCAAGCTAGGGCACATAGGCCCTAGCTCGCACCAGCACTCCGTGAAACACCATCATCTCAATATAATTTTATATATTTTACCATATATATATATATATATATATTATATTATATTTTCCTACAAATTCTATGCTATTCCTCTCTAAATTTTAATTTTATATGATTTTCTATACTTTAATTCATCTCTAAATTTTATATAATTTTATATACTTTTTAAGATTCTATACATATAAATTCATCTATAAATACACATATATTCATATTTAAAATTTATATGATTTTATATACTTTAATTCATTTCAAAATTTTATATAATTTACCATATTTTATATATTCATCTTTAAATTTTATATAATTTTACATACTTTAATTCATATCTCTCTCTCTATATATATAATATAATAATAATATTTTATATACTTTAATTTATTTCTAAATTTTATATAATTTACCATATTCTATATATATACTAACTTTTCCATAGATATACTTTCCCACAAATTTTATGCATATGCATTTATTTCCAAATTTTTATTTTATATATTTAAATTCATCTTTAAAGTTTATATAAATTCATCTTTAAATACATATATATATATTCATCTCTAAATTTTATATAATTTTATATACTTTAAATTTTATATAATTTTTTTGGTATACTTTATCATATTCCATATATACACTATACTTTCCCAAAGATTCTATGCATTGCTTTCTAAATTTTAATTTTATATATTTTAATTCATTTTTGAAATTTATATCATTTTTATATATTTTCCAAAATTTTATACATATAAATTTATATCTAAATTATATATATTTAATAATTCCATGTATTAAATTCATCTTTAAATTTTATATGATTCTAATAATCTCTCTTTAAATTTTATATTATTCTAATTTATTTCCTCTTTAAATTCATCTCTATATTCATCTTTGTTTAAAACTATTTCTAGATTTTATATAATTTTAATTTATTTTTCCTCTTTAAATTAATTTATGAATTTATTTCTAAATTTTAATTTGTTTTTCTTCTTTAAATTCATCTCTAAATTTTAAAGGATTCTAATTTAGTTTCCCTCTTTAAATTTATTTCTATATTCATCTCTAAACTTTATATGATTCTAAATTTATTTTTCCTCTTTAAATTCATCTCTATATTCATCTCTAAATTTTATATAATTCTAATTTACTTTTCCTCTTTAAATTCATCTTTATATTTATCTTTCCTTAAATTCATTTCTAAAGTTTATACGATTTTAATTTATTTTTCTTCTTCAAATTCATTTCTATATTCATCTCTAAATTTAATAGGATTCTAATTTATTTTCCCTCTTTAAATTCATTTTTATATTCATCTCTTTAAATTCATCTTTAAATTTTATACGATTTTAATTTTTTCATCTCTCTTTAAATTCATTTCTAAATTTTATATAATTCTAATTTATTTTTTCTCTTTAAATTCATCTCTATATTCATTTCTCTTTAAATTCATCTCTATATTCATCATTAAATTTTATATATTTCTAATTTATTTTTCTTCTTTAAATTCATCTGTACATTTATCTCTCTTTAAATTCATCTCTACATTTATCTCTCTTTAAATTTTCTATGATTTTAATTTACTTTTCCTCTTTAAATTAACTTCTAAATTCATCTCTAAATTTTATATGATTTAAATTTATTTTTCTTCTTTAAATTCATTTCTTGAAGTTGACTAATTTATTAGTGGCAGGATTTGGGAAAAGGATGGGAAACATATTTTCACTATATTTTTGACAAGGAATAGGACCTATTACGATAATATTTTTTTGATTGGCTGATAGTTCTGAAAATACATATCACCTATTTTTCCTTAATTTCAAGATAAATATGATCTAGAGGAGCTAATTCAAAGCCTTGATGTAAAATAAGAACAACTCCTACATTTAAAGTTCCTTTCTTACCATCAATAGGAACTTGTTTTATTTGCTTATCATAGGAGATCTTAACGATTGATTCAAATACAATATCTACATCTAAATGAATTTATAGGAATACATCTAAGCCATCTTTTATAAATACATCTAAGTGACTTCTTCATAATCAACAATCTTTTTGTAAATGTTTATAACCAATTGGGTCTGGAGAACAAATTGATTATAAAAATATTAACTTAACTAATCGATTTATTAGAGAATAAGGGAAAATATTATCTCCTCAAATTAATTGATTAACTTTGAAACAACTCCAGTACTATTAAACAAGTTCTATTCTATCTCGAGCAAATAAATTTTAATTTAAATTCATCTCTATATTTTATATGATTATAATTTATTTTTCCTCTTTAAATTCATTTCTAAATTCATCTTTAAATTTTATATAATTCTAATTTATTTTTCTTTAAATTTCTAAATTTTATATGATTTTATATACTTTTAATTCATTTTTAAAAAAATAATTTTTTTATTTAAATTCATCTCTAAATTTTATATAATTATATATTTTTTTTAATTTTTAAATTCATTTCTAAATTCATCTCTAAATTTTATATGATTTTTTTTCTTTAAATCCATCTCTAAATTTTATATACTTTTAATTTATTTTAAAAAAAAAATCATCTCTATATTTATTTATAAATTTTATATATTATAAATTATTTTTCTTTTTTAAATTCATTTCTAAATTTTAAATTATTCTAATTTAAATTCATCTCTAAATTTTATATAATAATTTATTTTTCATTTCTAAATTTTATATGATTCTAATTTATTTTGAGTTTAAATTCATCTCTAAATTTTATATGATTTTAATCTATTTTTCTTCTTTAAATTTAGCTCTAAATTTTATGTAATTTTATATATTTTTAATTCATTTTTAAGAATTAAATTTTAATTTTAATGATTTTGTATATTTTAATTCAATTTTAAATTTTAAATTTAAATTCATTTCTAAATTTTATATAATTTTAAATACTTTTAATTTATTTTTAAAAATTAAATTTTACTTTTAATGATTTCATATACTTTACTTTAATTCTAAATCTCTAAATTTTATGTGAAGTTCATCTCTAAATTTTATATGATTTTATATATTTTTAATTCATTTTAATAGAAATTAATTTTTTATTAAAATGATTTTATATAAATTCATTTCTAAATTTTATATACTTTTAATAATTTTTATATATTTTTAATTTAATTTTAAAAATTAAATTTTAATTTTAATGATTTTATATATTTTAATTCAATTATAAATTTTAAATTTATGTACAAATTTTTATAAAATTTATTTCTAAATTTTATATGATTTTATACATTTTTAATTCATTTTTATAAAAAATAAATTTTAATTTTAATAATTTTATATAAATTCATTTCTAAATTTTATGTAATTTTATATACTTTTAATAAATTTTATATGATTTTATATATTTTTAATTTATTTTTAAGAATAAAATTTTAATTATATATATATATATATATATATATATATATATATATATATATATATATATATATATATATATATACGAGGTTTTTATTAGGGCCCCCAGCGTAAAAAGAAAAGTTTTACAAAACCAGTTCGTAGACACACGCAAAAAAAGTAAAACCATTAGAGAGCCATCAACAACCAGTCAAACAAGGACCCTGAAAAAAACACGGGTTTACAAGGAGCATTGCCCATGGTAAAAACCAACTAAAACGAAGAATCCTACCTTCAAAGGTAGGCGGAACAAGAAAAGTTGAACAAAATGCATTGGCCACAAGCATGCTGAAAGACCAAGAACCCAAAAAGACTATGATCCCTGCTAACAAGGGTCATTTTCAAATGAGCCATTTCTTTTTTTCCCTTTTTTACCTTTTTTATTACACACAATAGTTTAATCTCCACCTCCCCCAATGTGCCTTTTAAGGGAGGCGTTTGACATCACTATAATTTCCAAAATGGAGGATTGCAATTTCAAAGATGCAGCGCAGGCCAAAGGAATGTTCTTCACAACAAAGGTTTTTGAATTTGATTCATGCCCATGCTCAGATTGAACCCTTAATTCTTCCAACTGATCCAGGGCTGATTTCTACCCATGCTCTAATTGTTTCCTTGAATATATAGCTAGAACCAAGAGAGGAGTTGGGCTACTTTCATCTCTTTCAATTATAGGTTGCAAAACAATATATCAGGGCCATCATCTTTCCACCAAGAGTTTATCTTAATAGTTTTTAGAGCCAAACATTCATTTACCAAGTGTCTAATTTGGAAGCTTCTGTGGCCTTTGAAGGGAAGACCTTCCTAGTCAATGAGCTACATCTAGATTTTGTACCTAACTTTAAGGTCTACATGAGCAGGAAATTCTTTAGTAATATCCACATTCAATAAAACTTTGGCATAGGTTGAGTGAAACCCTTTCAGGGTTTTTGGGTCAACACTCCAAAATTCTCCAATGGATTTCGCTATGCTTGCTAAAACATCATGCTCCCAAAATTACAGAGGAAGATTCAAGGGCCTAATCCAAATGGGTTTCAAATTAAAAAAAATTGTATATGGGTTAAAATTAGAGTGCCATGTCTGTGCCATAAGCACATGATCTCGCCATTCCCACTGAAATTCATTACTAAAAACAACAAGCTTGTCTTCAATATTATTAAAAAACACAATAAAAATACCTTTTGCACACGGACAAATTTGAAACGTTCCAGTAACCATATCTTGCCATTGTTTCAATACTCAATCATTGAGTTGCTGCATTTTTGGCCAAAACCCAGTGAACCGACAGATCATTCTAAGGGTGGACAGTTGTTCTTCCTTGCACTCGATGGTTGTCAGCGCCTCATCTTTTGGCGCTCTTCAAAGATAAGGTTGTGGCAAGATTTAGCCGACGCTAAATTCTGGTGGAGAAACTTCCTGAATACCAAATCCGTAAAGGAAGGACGTAGGTCCTCTTCAGCCAAGGTCTCCCCTGCAGCATCAACGGATTTAATAGCATCGAAGCCATCCGATCCAGCAACCTTTGCAGAGTTGAGATGTTGCGGCTTTAGGAGAGTAACCTACCGACGCCTCTGCATGAAGCTGAGTTGCCCCTGGAGTTGATACAGACCCTATGCCTGCTACTACTGTGCCAGTCTCTGCTACCACCACCACTCCATACAACTGCGACTTAGAATCGCTAAAGCAATTAGGGTTTGCTGAAATTTTCTTCGCCATTCAAGCAAGTCCCCCTGATTAATGATTCAATGATTTTATATATTTTAATTCACTTTAAATTTGAAATTTATCTCTAAATTTTATATAAAATTTATTTTTAAATTTTATATGATTTTATGTATTTTCAATTTATTTTTATAAAAATTGAATTTTAATTTTAATAATTTTATATAAATTCATTTCTGAATTTTATGTAATTTTATATACTTTTAATTCATTCTTAAAAATTAAATTATAATTTTAATAATTTTATATACTTTAATTTAATTCTAAATTTTATGTGATATTAATTTAACTCTAAATTTTATGCGAATTTATATACTTTTAATTTTAAATTTTTATGTAATTGTATATATTATTTTTAAGAATTACGTTTTAATTTAAATGATTTTATACACTTTAGTTTCGCTCTAAATTTTATAAAATTTAAATGATTTTATATGTGCTCTCTCTAAGGACGAGCACGGGTGTCGTTAGAAAAAAATAATACTTGAATTAATTTTATTTCGAAGAATAATTTATTTTAGAAACTTGTTAAAAAAAAAAAGTTATATTTTAAAAAATGATAAAATTCTGACATGTGTATAAATAATAATTGATTTATAAATATATATTTGTGTAATTTTTAAAATATAAATACAATTATCAAAATTTATATGTAATGTTTAAATTTATATATGATTTTTTTTTAAAAATATATCGAGATATATCATTTTTGATGTGCCTATATTAATACTAGATTTGTGATATAAGTGGAATTGATATCTCTAGAATGATATATCTTGACGTCTTTTACATAGATTTGTTTAAGATATATATACTAGTATATTATATATTTGTGTATTTAATATTATAGGTTTTGAATATATATAAATTTATAACATTGATTTAAAATTAAAATATTTAAATATTTAAATGCTATAATTAAATATTCAAAGAAGATAAGATTTAAATTCAATTATTTGTATATAATAATATATAATACTACGATTCTAAAGACAAGATTTAAATTCAATTGTTTTTATATAATAATCTATAATACTACAATTTTAAGAGAATAGGGTCCCTTCTAAAGTACAAAATAAATAAATATAGAGCTATATCCTAAATGTCTTTGTCCTCATCCTCTTCATCATTTGTGTCCTCATGCCCAGGGTATTGATCATTGTAATTAGGACCCTCATCCAACTCATCCTCCTCCTTGATATCAACATCATCAACGACGAAAAATGGTCTTTCGATTTGTAAATACATAATGATAAAATCATGTGCATTAATTTGTAATTCACAACTAATTAAATAATACATATCCTATTGACACAAAGAGATTATGATGGGCCCACTTGTTGAAAGTAGATTATCTCATCCCATGGTTTGTAATCCCACATATACTTCCTTTGTTTCCCACTAGTTATAACACACTCCCTAAAAAAATAGTTATATGATAAAATTAGGTGTATTAATAATTTATATAAACAAAAAATACTACATGATAACTTATATAAAACTTAAAAAATTATTAGTAAGATCATTTTTGTTTCGTTGCCCCAAGCAATGAGTCACTTACATCCATTTTTTGCACTCTTGCTTGGTAACCCTTTAGCTAGTTATGTTTTTCCTCTGCATTAATTAAAATATTTAATTACTAAAATATAATTTAAATTTAATTTTTAACATCTTTTTAACTTGGTTAACTAACCTGCAGTGCTTTCATTGTCCTCTGTTAACGATTTGTCACACAAATCATTCTAAACGTTTCTATCTATTTTGGGAGGTCCACGATTTCTCCTCTATGTATCAGTGTTTCCAAAGTATTAAACTTCAAAATTATAGATATGAAAAATTATATAACATTTATATTAAAAATATATTTCATTTGCACAACATAATTACCCTCATATGCCTCTTTATTCTTCTAAACCCCTCTAAAACAAATTGTAAAATTAAACTATTATGTAATCAACACTTTTGAACTCACCCTGATCTACAAAGACTAGCTTTGTGTATTTCTCAACCGATATTTTATACCACTCTAGATGGAAATATGAATAAAAAAAATTTCGAGCTCATTCAACTATTTCTTAAAATGCCTAAAACCCCAAAATATTCAATGTTAAATAAATTGTACTTTTATAAATCACTATAAATGAATAGATAAATAAATCGAGAACAACAAAAACTAATTAAAGTATAAATTGAACTAAAAAAATAAAAATAATCAAATAAAAAAATTAAAAACTTAGTTTTCCCAAGCATCCATTAATATATTCATGTTATCATCATGATACGTCTCCATCTGAGTGAGCTTGATGTTCATTTTCTATAAGCCTATTGAGTCAAGATGAGAGTGTCTATAATTGTCTAACACTAGTGAGGCCAACCCTGCATCGTCACCATCTCCCCTTAATCCTTTGGGGAGTATGTCATCGATGCTATGTGGGACAAATCTTATCATTTGAGTGTTGGATTTATTTTTTGCTGATCAGCATGAGAGGGTCTCATGCATGACGTGGATCTATAATAAAATTCTAGGATGTTATAACTCAATTAAGCAAAATCAATTTAAATAAAAAATAATAAATTTATACCTTTATGTCGAGTCTATGGTGCCTTCAACTTCCCTCTAATCGATATGGGAAATGGACCTAATATAATTAATTTTTATTATATTTATTTAATGACAAGACATATTTTTTAACTACAAATAAATTATAGAGTTATACCTCTATGGCAAGTCCTTGGAAATAGATGAAGGACATGTACTCTTCCAAGCTCCCTCATCTACTCGTTAGTCTATATGGTAAGTATACCCTTTGTATACTAGTTGTATTCAAATTGTTCAATGAAAATAAGTAATTTTTAAATAAAAAATAAACTTTAAATCTATACCTTTGTGTTGGGTCCATAGAGGTCAAGGCTCATCCATTTGCACAAATGTTATGGTCTCAATCATCTCGTGCTTGCAGGTCCCTATAACTAGTAGACCTATCATTATCAAGTTGTATAATTATAATTTTTCAATGAGAATAAATAATTTTATTTTAAAAATAAACTATAAATTTATACCTCTATGCCGATTCCCTAGAAGTTGAGGCACGTCCACCCATTTGAATATGAGAGACTATGTCATATGCCTCCTATAAGGCCCTTTATTAATAGATATGTCATTATCAAGTTGTATAATTAGGATTTTTCAATAATAAAAAGTATTTTTAGAATAAATTGTAAAATTATACCACTGTGGTGGGAATGTAGAGGTCGGGGGATGTCCACTCATGGAAGAGAATTAGGGTGGTTCATAATCCTTATCGATTTTAATGATATCATCAATTTCTCCCCAAACTACACAAGTACAAATTATACATAAACTAAACAAATAAAGACTTAGACTTTATAGTGTTGATTAATTTAATACTTGCTCTGATGGGTGTCATTGTTGCATGAGAGACATTAAGTACATCTCCATATTTCCATAATTACTACTTATATGATTCAACATAATTCTCAATCTTGGGTTTTCTTGGCTGATATGATTTAGCTCTTGCTGTAGCATCACCAACTTTATGGAAACAAATTTCCCTATTTTAGCATCATTTGCATTTTCCTAGTCCTAGAGTTAATATATGATAAATGGTCACAAAATCACCTTACTTTTAGGATCTATATCCTCCAAATCATGAGTGTCAAGTGACATAACTTCATTATCCATAATAGAGCGATCACTCTTTGTCTTGATAAGCATCATTACAAGTTGTAGACTAGTTTGTAATTAATTTCAAATTGACACTATGAGATTCCTGCACATAATTTAGCTTGTCCTTTGAACCTACATCCTTGCCATATCTGTCCATTCTAGAGAAGAGGGATGGATTCCCACTCTACATTGAGACCTCAGTCGATAATTTATAAATCAAGAAATGCATCATCGATGAGGGTGTTATACTGAACATCATACTTTTTTAGGTGTTCAACGAGTTAGGTATTAGTCATAGGAAGATTTAATGACTCTCACCATAATTGTGTTGGTTTCAATAATTACACGACTGTGCCAGTGGGTAATGTGAAGATTCAAGTCAAGTTAAGACCCAAGATAATCATGATTGAGTTCTCTGTGTTATATTTTTATGTCTCATACATCATGATCCTTGGGCATCCCTAGACTGTTGTCATGCAAGCCATTGCATTGGCAATGTTTTGTATGGTTGAATTTGTGTATAAAGGCGCATTTCATACCTTGGAGGTTGACCTAAATACTTGGGTATGTCTAGATGCCAATATAAATCCATCTGATGAGGCTTTGGTTGTCTCCTCATAGGGGCCTACAGATAGTCCAAGGCACCCATTGATGAATCTTATTTTCTCAAGGATGAATAGTTTGATCCTATTGACTATCAATTGACATTCACTCCTCCTTTGTTAGTTGTGTGATCTTCATCACCCCCTTCCTCTTTTGGGCATCAAGGTCACTCTTCACTCTTAGGAGACATCTTTCAAGATGCCTCCATGGCTGATGATCCTTTTCCCTTATCCTAACTTCTCCATCATGGCATCAAAACTCTTAATGTCTCCCCTACCGAGGCCTCCAAAGTTATTGATTCAAATCTTGAGTGCCATTTCATCCACATCACAACATGTAATTTAATCAAGGAGAGTAAATCTTACAAGAAGTTCATGATTATGTGTTACAAACACTACCATCCTCTCACTTGTCTAGGTTTATATATCTTGTTATGTGACAATGGCCCTACCCCTAGTGTTCCCTTAGTTCAGTCATGACTGTTAAGCTAAAGGAATTGGATACTTTGTTTTATTTCTCCCCTATTTTCACCCCTCTTGCCTCTTTCAAGCCCTAACTAGAGCATTTTTGGCCCTTCAAAGAGTAGGTCATGTCTAAGCAAGTTAATTCATAGCTTGCTTTTGAGGCAGGTCATAAATTAGAGCCAACCAATAACCTTCCTTTGAGGTAGGTCATGGCCTGGACTATTGGTGGCTTGGTAAGCCCTAGAGTTTGTAGTAACACCCTCCCTAGGGCACCACTCGATGGACCATCACTCTTATTACATTGATTTCAAACCTTGTGGGTCTCTTAGGCTATTTTGGCCCATTCACTCCTCTTTGGATGCATTTTAGGATAGGCATAGAGTCTTTTGCTTCTTTTAGTTAGTAGTGTCACTACTTTCTCACAATCGATCCCCTATTGACTCCAAAATCTCTTTCGACATGGTCTCTATAGTTTTTTTGGCTGTTGTTTACAATATCCAAGAATTGCTCTAGCCTATTGTGTCTACTATTCATTTTTCACATGCCTCCTACCACCCCTCTTCACCTCTCACCATGACTGGCATTGGCCTCCTTCCTAAGATTACAGTTTTATTGTGTTATTTATCTACCTCATGCAACTTTATCATCTCACTTTGTGTCAAGATATTCCTCATGTGGTTGTGTCTTGCATCCTTGACCCCCATCATGGTACACCATTATATGGTGATTCACATTGATGGTGATAGTTGAAGTAACCCAAGACCTAAAACTGTATCCTAGACTATTGATGACCCATGGGGTCATGAGCTTACTACAACTAGTTTCTTCCTTACCATTGAGATGAATAACATTGTTGAGTATCACACGATCATTGGAGCCTTGACCGATGCCCATGTACTATGTGTGTCCTATGTGAATTTATTCTCTGACTCACTCATAATTGTGTTTGAGCTCACAATAATCTAGAATTTTCTTAGCATTGATTTTTACCCCTCTTTGAGGTAGCACATGATTTATTATCCTCTTTGAAGTACTTCTAGATCTTCCACATCCCTCATTCAAAGAACACTAGAGTGAACTCTTTGGTGAATGCCATCTTAGATTTCCTAGTTTGATGTTATTTTTTCCCCTTATTATGTTGCATTTGGATCTATATCATGTTGAGCTCATACTTGTACCCATTGGATTGTGTCATTGAATTTTCATTTGTTGTTATTCCTATTAGGTGAGTGTTGACCAAATTTGATCCTACAAGTCAAATAGGGACTTCTATAGGTAAAAAAATAGTTTTTAGATGTTTTAAGGGTTTAGTATTATGTCATATGATTTATTATATATATTCTATGTCATTTAATGGTATATTAGCCTTGGTCTTAGTCTAATTAGTCAATATGTCATTTTGAGTCATTTAATAGCCATTTAGGGGTCATAAATGAAAGTGGCATAGTTTTAAAGGTATAATAGTGTCATATTTTATTTTAAAACATCCAATAATTCATATTCCTTATCAATAATGTCAGTTCATCTAAAACTTGTAGGTTATGTAATTGAAAATTAGGAAAACAACTAAAAAAGGAAGAGTTTGGCACTTGTATGACCCATGAGGGAAGGTGATAGGTGGGAAAAGGTCATAAAATGTATATTAATATTCATCAGACTCAATTACATGTTTTAAATACTTTGTAAGTGCCAAATTTGAGCTAAAATCATTCTATTCCTTCTTGGCCTTTCTAGACACACAGAAGTGGTCAGCAGGTTTGTGCTTGGTAAGAACAGTTGAAGAGGTTTCAAGTCAAACGCCTTTGGTATGTGGTAATAAACTCATAGAGATACATTTAAATAAAAATATTTTTAATATTGGTTAACCATGCTTTATGAACCATCTCTAACAAGTTGATTGTGTTTTTATGCTCATTATTTCTTGCACCCTATAGGTTTTACTCTATTGTGGATAGGTCCATACAATCTAATTGGTGATGTTGAATCTAGAGGATGTTGGATATCTTCTAAAATTATATTAATTATGTGTTTCATGTTTCATGGTGTTTTGATGAGTAAGTCATCTCATATTGCAAGAAGGTGTCACCATGTGAGGTCTCAGTCAAAGTTTTCCTTGTTTGCAGAATGTTAGTTCTCTACAAAGGTCTAATGTAGATTGAATATGATGTCCCACATGTATTAATTCCATAATGTTTCCATACTTACATGATTGGTCTCATAACATCATGCTTATATCAAACTCTCAATCCATTATCATACTCAGTCAGCCCTTGACCCACTTTTACTTGTAGTCATGGTGAAGCAAGTGTATGAAACCTGTATGGAATGTTCATAGAGATGTGATGAAAGTTTTAAGGCCTTAGTGTATCCTTTATCAAAATGAGGTAGTAATTTAAGCTTCTATATGGTGAAATAAAGGACTATTGCAGTCATGTGCAGCATTTACATATAGTCTCCCATTGGAATGTGTACCTTTAGGTACTTGAAAGGTTTTCAAACATTGAAAAGTGGTGTGGAAACCTTACTCAATATTTTTATATCATAATATATTGTTTGATCCCTTTGAAAGAGCATGGAGTTTTTCATAAGGTCAAATTCATGATATCACTACTCATACTATTTCACACATACTGCCTACATACAACTCAACATGCACCTATAGGTGCCCTCATAGGACTCATCATGTTGAGATGGATTTTTTAAGCTGAGCTAGGTTCTTGAATATGAAAAGAGTCTATTTTGTAATGTTTGATATTTTTATAAAACTCATTAAATGCCAAACATAATGCATACTTCCCAAGTTTGTACCCACTACCTGTATATGAAAATGACCACCTACAGGTGGCACTAGTATAAAATTGAGAATGCTGATTAGAGAAGTTTTGGCATGCTTGGGAGCTTCCATGAGGTTTGTGGGATTGATTTTTAGTATTAAAAATATGCTTGAAGATTGAAGTTAATAGGTGAGGGTGGGAACCATGCTCAAAGAAACAATGACTATATTCAAGGACACTTTCCCTAAAAGAGTAAAATAGAGGACCTCACCATTTTGTGGATGACATACAACAAGGTTTCCAATGCCTTTTATGCATCTTGATGACCTTATCTTGAATCCTCTACATAGGAGGGAATCCATGAAAATTTTAGAGGGAATATGGTTATTAGAAGGCCTAAATTCAAACTTTTATGCACTATTTATAGGCAGTAAAACCTATAGGTTTTGAGCTCTAAAGAAGGTATCCAGCACCAAAGGTTGCAAATGAAAACATATCTCCATGACCAAATCATCTTATTAGGTGAAAAGGTAATATCAAAGAGCATTTGTGATCTAGGTATCATCTAAAGAGGTTATAACACTCTGTTTTTGAGTCTCATGCACACCTATAGGTGTCTCACCTAAGATGTTGGTATTTAGTAGACTGTGAAGTCTTGCATATGCATATCATGAGCTTAGATATAGAAACATATGAACATAGAGACACTTGTTAGCTCACAATGTTTTTTTTAACCCTAGATGGTTCCCAATATTCTTATGACATAGGTGTCAAAGAAGAAAGCCACCTATAGGACCCCACACAGTCAACTAGAGTTGACTGTGAGGGGCAAAGAGTAAAATTTGGGCTTCTTGATGATGATGAAGCATAGAAATGAAACTAATGGGTCCAAAAAATTGTAAAATGATTCAAAGGGATTATATGTAAGTTGATAAACATATTTCTCAAGATAAATCATGTAAAACAACCTACAAGGTTCATTGTTAAGGAAGACAGGCAAGGTAACACAATCAGACCTGATAGAACAAAACTATCAGAGTTGTTGCCAGAATTCAGATAATGCGAGTGCAATGGAGATGTGATCACATGAGTTGAAGCAAGTGCACACCAGATAGATGCTAAAGCAATTTGAAAATAACACAAGAAGATAAATTGCACAAGACAAAATAGAGAAAACAAAAATCTGATTAACATGAGATGGCCAAAGTGAGGACTACAAATAGGAGAGTACGCAAGTAACTCCTCCACAAAAGGTGGACAAGGCACCCCAAGAATAGACTGTAACTCCTCCATGAAAGGTGGTGACAAGGTGCTAAGAATAGAGAAGTAACTCCCATCAAGGGAGTTACTTATGACACCTATGACACATCTATGACACACACCTCTACATAAGCTAGCCTATCCCACAAATGTAGGAAAACTCCATGTATGCACAAGAAATACAATTTTCCTAATTAATAAATAGGGAAAAAAAACCTACACTAATACCCCTCCATAAGTGCAGCTTAGGTGGGCAGTGTGGAAATATAAAATGGGTCCCGACAACTAGGCCTGATGAGGTACCCATGTACAAATGCAATCTCCCATAAGATAGAGAAAAGGAGAAAACCTGTAGGAAAAAACTCTCCCCAAAAGAGAGACATAAAAGAAAGAAGAGGCTAGTGGCCCCCCCTAAAGATGATGCTGTTGCAGATGTAGACTGCACCCCAAGAAGAGCTCATAGATGAATGAACTTGCTCTCAGTGAAAGGTTTGGTGAAGATGTCTGCAACCTGCTCTGAAGACTAGCAAAATATCAAGTCAATGACCTAACTATGAATAAGCTCTTGAATGAAATGCATGTGAATCTCTATGTGCTTGGTCTACTGGTGCTGAACTGGATTCCTACAAATCTGAATGGTACTCTGGTTGTCACAATAAATGATGGTGGGTTGCTTGATAGGAATGCCAAACTTAGAAAGAATCCCTTGAAGCCAAATAGCCTCAATAGCTGCATTAACAGATTCCCTGTACTCTGCCTCTGTGGATGAATAGCAATATCATTCTGATTGTTGCTAGACAAATTGTTAGGACCTGAGCCTAGAGAGAAACTGTAACTAGAAGTGGACTTGCGAGTATGTGAATCGCCAGCCTAGTCTGAATCTGTATATCCAACCAAGTCAACCTCTATGCAAAATCTGTAATAAATCTAGTATCTATGTGAACCTTGTATGTAATGCAAGATCCTCTTAGCTGCTTTCCAATGTAGCTCATGAGGTTCCTACATGAATCTGGAGACAAGACCCACTGTATATGATATGTTGGGCCTGGTGTGAGTCAAGTAGATGAGACTACCAACAAGTTGTCGATACCGAGTGGCATCAACCAATGGTGAAAAATAATCAGCCTCAAGCTTGATTCCTGATAGAAAGGGAGTCAGAGATGGCTTGCAATCAGCCATGTGAAACTGAGCCAATAAGTCAAGAGCATACTTAAGATGTGCAAGAGAAATCCTTGAATCTGACTGTGAGATCTCAATGCCAAGGAAGTAGTGCAACAAACCCAAGTCTATCATGTCAAATCTATCCTGAAGAGATGCCTTCACTATTGTAGTAGCCGATGAAGAACTCCTGGTGATCAAAAGGTCATCAACATATAAAACCAAAATAAAGAGTGAATCATCAATGCCTACCACCTGTGAGAAACCCTTGGTGACCAATCACACCTTGTACTTATCAATCGACCCATTTGCTACAAACTTGGTTTGATATAACCACCTACATCAAACCATCTTTCTTCCCTTAGGAAGTGAAGTCAAATCCCAAGTGTGATTTTTGATTAAAGAAGAATATTCTTCCTCCATAGCACTATCTCACTCAGGTACCCCCAATGCCTCTCGAAAAGTCTGTGAATCTGAAACTGAAGCAAAGAAGGCATGTGGATCTCTCTAAAAATCCCCCCTCATACGTCTATCATTTGCGGGATCTCCTACCCAAGTGCCAACACTCTCAAGTGTCTGTCTAGCCCAAAGTGGCCTAGAAGTGGGCAAGTCAGGTGCTAACTCCTCATCCTCTGACTGACTAGAGGTGGATGACTTTACATCACTGTCCTCACCATCTAAACTCAAAGAAGAAGAAGATGTCTCTGGCTCAAGAACCTATTGTGGTTGATCTGAATCTGATGAGGAATCATCATGAAGAAGTAGATCTGATGAGGGAGAAGAAGTGTCAAGTGTTGAGTCTCTAGGACTCTCCTGAAAATGGACACTTCTCTCGATAAACAACTCATGAGTAACTGGATCTAGAAGGCGATATCCCTTAATACCATCCATATATCCTACAAAGATGCAAGACTTGGACTGTCATTCCATAGCTTTGTGTTTCTTTTTCAGAATGCGGGCCATGGCTGGGGATCTAAAAACCCTAAGGTGCTCAACATCAGGTTTCCTTTTATGCCAAGCTTCAAAGGGTGTTATCCCTTTCAAAGCTTTGTGAGGAACCCTCTTTTGAATGTAGCAAGCACAATTGATGGCTTCAACCCAGTACTGTGGTGCTAAGGATTTGGAGTGAATCATACAACTACCCATCTCTTTCAAGAACCTATTCTTGCATTCTGCAACCCCATTCTGTGAAGGACTGTAAGTGACAGTGTGCTGCAAATCAATCCCCTTTATGGTATAAAACTACTCAAACCTGATGCTGACATACTCCCCTCCATTATCAGTTCAAAGAACCTTGATGGATTTCTCACTCTGTTTCTCAACAAGAGCCTTGAAGTCTATAAAATTTTCAAACACTTCAGACTTTTGTTTGAGAAAATATATCCAAGTGTAACTAGAGAAATCATCAATGAAAGTGAGGATGTACTTGGCCCTTATGAAAGATGGTTTGGGAAAGGGTCCCGATACATCACTGTGGACTAACTCCAAAGGTTGTGAAGCCCTCCAAGTTTTGCCTTTGTCAAATTTTGCTTTGGGATGCTTCCCAAGGGAACACCCCTCACAAAGTCCTTTTGAGAATTGGACACGAGGCAAGCCAATGACCATGTCATTTTTGCAAAGTTGCTCAAGGTAGTGGTAGTTAAGGTGGCCAACCCACTCATGCCATAATTTTCTAACTCCATCTGAATGAGTTAGCAATGCTATTGGAGAAGAATCTGATGCAAAATATGAGAAGGTGTATAATCTGGCTTGGTGATCTGCCCTACCCACTGCCAGTGTAGTATCACTATGCAACTCCCTGATAGCCATTGAATCTAGTGAAAACTCAACTCTCATGCCTCGACTAATGTGAGTGATTTGGTACACTGATAGGAGATTGGTTGAAAGAGAAGAAACACTTAGAACATTATTGAATGTTCTTCCTTCCATTTCAACTGATCCTCTCCCTACAACAGAAATTGAAGTGTCATCACCCAAACTAATTGAAGCCATGCTACAAGGTTCTAAAGATGAAAACTCAACTAGTGAAGAGCCCATGTGGTTGGAAGCACCCGAGTCAATGACCCATGAAGATGTAGAAGCTGTTGTAGCTACAAGGGCCTTGCCTTTTTATTTCTCCTTACCCTTACCTTTTGCCTTGGTAGAATCTTGGGTAGATGAATTCTGCTTGATGGACTCAAGAACACCTATGTTGTTCTTCTCTAGAAGATGAGTTAGGTGATCTATTTGTTTCTTCATGAATTTGTGTTCATCATGCCCTGTCTTTTTACAATAGGCACACTTAACCTTCTCCTTCTTAGGTTTAGCATTGGAAGAGGAAGTCTCAGTGTTGTTTTTGGCAGGATTGGTGTTTTCTTTCTTCTTCTCTTGGTCCTTGTTCTTTTTCTTCTTCTCCTTTGTTGAAGTCTTATCCTTACCA
Organism: Torreya grandis; assembly: GCA_037957365.1. Lineage (NCBI taxonomy): Eukaryota > Viridiplantae > Streptophyta > Pinopsida > Cupressales > Taxaceae > Torreya > Torreya grandis. The sequence goes on from JARHVA010008327.1 coordinate 503,245, forward strand.
TTTCTAGCTATCAAGGCTTGGGGTTGAGTAGACTTCATTGTGCCCATTTGAATTAGCTTATCTTGCTCCCTAGTCAAGTCAGCAATGAATGCATCCAAAGAAGGCATTTTCCATGTAGTGCTAAGGGCACTTTTTGTGGCATGGAAAGTGGAGACAAAGACTGAATAGCTTGGACCTAACTTTGCGAGAATAGAAAGCATGAGTAGATCATCTTTCTTCTCTATCCCGCATTATTTCAATTGCAATCTAAGGGCCTTAAACTTAGTGAAGAAGTCTTGTAGGGTGTCAAAGTTGCTAGGATTTAGACTTATGAGTTCATTTTTGAGCTCATGACCTCTCATCTTATCAAGCTTCCCAAATAACTTTTATAAGGTGTCCCATATGTCATTGAGAGTATAGAAGGATTATAAATGGAAAAAAAGTTCTGGAGACACAGACAAGCTTAGTAATCCATAGGCTTCATCACTATGGTTGTACCACTTGACCTTTTCAGCATCAGTGTTGGGTTCTACTTCAGTACCCATGGTGATCCTATACAACCCTTTGCTTCTAAGAATGATTGACATTTTAACCTTCCATTCATGATATTTGAAGGGTTTTAGGGGTTTAATTTAAAAATAATCTATTTTTAGCTGAATTTAGGTGAAATTGTGTTAATTGCAAGTTGTGAATTTATGCAGAAAGGAGAATGAAAGCAAAGATTTGCAAGTTGTGAAAAGCAATCACACCCCTCCAAAATATTGAGCACCCCCATTTATGAAATTTCACACTAAAAATATGTTAGAATCAGCTGAGAATTCATCTTAGAGCAATCAGTGCAAGACTAAAGCAAACAGGACGTCAGACTCAGCTGAAATGCAACCCGAGAGACCCAAATTTTTGGCAATTTATAAACTAGTGAATTTTTGACAAATAACAAGCCTACGCTATGGAGAATTGAATTAAAAAAACTTTTGAAAAAAATGGCACCCAAATTTGAGCTACTGTTTGCAAGATATTAAAGGTTCAATTTTCTCGTAAACTAGTGCTTTTGCAAAAAAAGGCACTAAATCATCAAAAAAAATGCCTTTTATGAGAGAGAAAGTGGCCTTCCAACCACTTGTTGGATTTAGAATAGAATGAGTAATCCAAAGGAGGTTTGTGTGAGGGGCAATTGGCCTCTTTCCAACCTGAGCCTCACCCTTCGTCTTCGACAGGTCGAAGATACAAGTTATAAATGAAAACCCCCAAATTACAAAACTGTCTAAAAAAATTAAATATTTAGTCAAATTGATTGATTTTTGTTTTAAAAATCAATTTTTAACTAAAAATAATGAAGCATAGATAGAATTGAACTACTGGCCAAGCATCTAAGGGTCCACATGGGACGCCAAGAATGAAAAAAGCGCCATTTTCCAAACAAGACTGCTGGTAGAAAAGACAAAAAAAATAGACTTGCTGAAAACACCATATAGCCTGCTTGACGCCTTGCTAGGTAGAGAAATAAGAAAATAAACAATAGACTTTTGCACAGACCTAAAGTTTGGCGTGGAGTGCTGAAGGATAACAACAAACTTGCGCGCCATACGGCCTAGTCAGCTATTGGAAAGGAGGCTGCTGTTGAAGCTTGGCGTGGCAGAGGCTGAGTGCTGACCCTGAACTAAATGCTGAGTGCTGCTCCTCCCTCTGCTGCTTGCACACAACAATGGCACCCAAGCTAACTGCTGAACCAACCCCTGAAGTGAAGACAACCAAGACACCCAAAGGCCAAGGATTCCAAGATGCAAGAAATGATACCAGAAATGATATTGAATTTTTTTTTTTTAAATTTTAGATCAGATCTATAAAAATAAAAAAATAAAGAGAACTTCACTCCTCTTGATTTCAAAATGAACTAAAAGCATAACCAGACACGATTACCATTCTTGCTCTGATACCATATCGGAGTTGTTGCCAAAATCTAGATAATGCGAGTGCAATGGAGACAATGATCACACGAGTTGAAGCAAGTGCACACCACATAGATGCTAAAGAAATTTGAAAATAACACAAGAAGATAAATTGCACAAGACAAAATAGAGAAAACCAAAAATCTGATTAACATGAGATGGCCAAAGTGAGGACTACAAATAGGAGAGTGCGTAACTCCTCCATAAAAGGTGGACAAGGCATCCCAAGAATAGATTGTAACTCCTCCATGAAAGGTGGTGACAAGGTGCTAAGAATAGAGAAGTAACTCCCATCAAGGGAGTTACTTATGACATCTATGACACATCTATGACACCACACCTCCACATAAGCTAGCGTATCCAACAAATGTAGGAAAACTACATGTATGCACAAGAAATACAATTTCCCTAATTAATAAATAGGGAAAAATAAAAACCTACACTAATAAAAACATGGTTGAAAATGAAGACATGGATGATTGAAAAGGTTTTTAAGTATATAAAACACTTGTAAAATGATAATAATCACCCCATGATGCACCAATAACACATAAACAAGGGAGGAGAGGACTCTAATCAAGCATACATAGTTCACACTAAAACACTGTGCACAACACCCTTTTACACAATCTGTCTTGGTTTTGTATAATTTGGGGGGTCTATTGACCTGGTGAAGGGATAAAAATTAGTAAAGAGAAACTTTATAAATTTAATAATCTATTAAAACATTCTTTTGTTCTTATTAAATAGGGGAAGTACCCTTTATTTTGTCTCAAATAGAGGGTACTTCCCTTTATGCACAAATTGGTAGTTTTGGAGAATGGAGATAAAGGGATGATCCAGGAGATGATTGAGAATTGAGGGGAGGTTTTTAAATATGTATAACACCTAGGAAAACATAAGATACTAAGAAATAAAAGGGTGAAACTCAACAGGTGGTTCCAAACCCACAAGAGTTGCAGTCAGGCCTAGTAAGCTAGGGTTTAGGCATAGACGCCAAATGAAGAGTCACTTCCAATTATAACATGAGATGAGTATTCCAATGGTTTGTTTCAAGTTTTTGAGGTAATTTTAGACATTTTAAATTTTTAACCTTGTAGAGGGAGCACCAAGAAGGCCACTTTTAGCTCAATACAATTTCAAGCCTGTAGGGAATGGAGAAGCAAGCTCGATAGGCTAGTTTTGAATGCTCATATCTTCTCTAAGGATATGCATGGAGGTCAAGGGAGTTTATAGAGGTTATAAATGGTCCTAATATTTTATTTATGGGATTTGGTTTTCAATTATAATTTCATGTCTTTATGACCAAATCTTAAGGGCAAAATGGCCTAAACCCCTTGCAAACCCTTGAAAATGACCTAATTGGAAAAATGAGGTTGGATGGATATCCAAATGGGATAGAGTGACCATTAAAGTTCTTGAATATTTTATAATACTCTCTGAATATCCTCTCCATACTTTTGGACTGTACATAATTGTATGGATGGAGTATAAAATAGGGTATTTTTGGACTATTTTGTGCATTATATAGGTTCTAGGAGGTTTCAAGAGATGAAATCAAATTTAGAAGAAATATTGACACTTAATATAACTCCCTATGTCCATTTCATGCCTTTAAAAAACTCCTAAGGTGTGCCTACTAGAGCTCTCATCTTAGTCAGTCAAAACTGACATACTGAACATGATAGTGAGAAGGGTGAAAAGCTTCAATTAAACTATTTTTAAGGTGTAAATGATGCCTATAAGGTCCATGGAGGGTATTTAAAAGTTTCATACACTCCATTTTATGTATTTTTATGGAAAATTTAAGCCATTTTGGAAGCCAAGTGTGCAAGGTGTAGGAAAGAGGAGTTTTCTTTGACTGTAGATGGTGATAACTCACTTTTAGAGGAATTCAAATGATCAAGACTAAAAACTAATGCATGTATAGGAATGTATAAAACCATTCCCTCTGATTCCAATCATGAGACATATCCCTAACTAGTTTTGGAGATGTTCAAACAAGGCTCAATCATGAAGGCAGTTTCCTTGTGTAAAATGAGAACTTCTACGCCACATTTCAAGATTTTCATGACTTGGGGTGACACTTGTGCTTCATTAATTTTCATGATAAGTTTCATGTTCCCTTATCATGTATATGTAACTTCATTTTCTCAGTTTGACAAGTGTCCTTGTGACCTCTCTCTCTCTCTCTCTCTCTCTCTCTCTCTCTCTCTCCTCTCATCTCTCTCTCTCTCTCTCTCTCTCTCTCTCTCTCTCTCTCTCTCTCTCTCTCTCTCTCTCTCTCTCTCTCAAGTTCTATAAAAACTAGCCATTTTGGCCTTTGTAAATTATGCTCCACTTGAGTATGGTGAATCCATGATCATTTTCATACCATGTATCAATATAGACTACTATTTTTTACCTCTTATATGACTGTTCATAGTGTGTTTACTTTAATGATAGATCTTGTTTAGTGATAACTATGGTTTCCTTAGCATTATTGTCTCATTCTCCCCATCTATTTGTAGCTTGAAAGCTTCTTATTGAAGTTCATGTGAATTTTTTTATGATGTGTCAAGGTTAGTTGATGTAATCTATTCAAATAGTGTCATTTTAGGCCTCTTGTCTAGCCCCTCTTAGCCTAAACATTCATCACAACCTCATAATAAAATATTGATGTGACAAGATTCAGATTAGAGAAATGCATGTTTAGTTAGTCTCTTGGTCTCATGTGTGACATGCATATGATTGGTTATCGTCAATAAATTTGGTGTATCACCTCCTTTTGGATAGTTTGCTTTCAGTTTTTTCTCCCTTTCCCCTCACAAACATAGGTGTAGTAGTGATCTACAAGTGGTACATCAAGGGACCTAGCCCTGTCTAAAGATTCAACTTATTCTTAGGCTACCCACAACCTAGAGGTATTTAAATTGTGCCACTTAGATGAGGAGAGATAATACATCTCCTCAAAGGGTGAAAATCCAAGTGACAATAGTGAGTGCAGGTGATGTTATCTATTTTCTTTTTTGTCTCTTTCTTCATTTTTGTTGTAGATGTCGAGTACTTCACAATACTCCTTGTTTTTTTTGAACACCAACCTACTTATACCTAAAGGGAATATGTAATAATAATTAATATATCATATACCCTTACTAAATTTTATAGATAAATATCATATTTGAAATTAAATTTATATTAAGAACAATTACCATAAAATTTATGTCTTTCTCTACACTAGCTGGGGAAATCCAAATGTTGGTAACTTTTGAGAAATACCAAAAATAAATAAAATCAAACATATATGGCACATTTTATTTAATTAAAATAAGTCCAAAAAATATTACTAAAATAATTTTCTCCACGATAGTTACGGAGTAGAAATATAAAGTTTGGGCAAAAACCATTGCCAAAACTACACAGTAACACTACTTAAATAGAGCACAAATTCATAACACTAATAGGTTGATTACACAACACTAGAAAAATATTGAAATAATATGAAAAATAAATACAAAATACACTTAATATTTTGTTGTATCAACCCACAAATCTTAAAATGCTTTCTATACTCTCCACTCACACCAACTATCTGCATAAAATATTGAACTACCTAAAATTTGTACTCCTTGAAGATCTGTAACAACTCATGTATAGAATTTTATCTATGTATCACAGGGGTTTCATCTTAAAATCCTTGGGATCCTTGGGTTTTTAGTCCAAATACCACCTTCATCGAAGATTTTTTATTCTAGGATGATATGAAAAACACTGCATGCACATTGTTCCACAAGAGAAAAATCATTAGTTTGGCAAAAGATCCTTCAAAATGATATTATGGAATATAAATAACCAAGAAAAGCTAAAAGGGGATGCCAAAAATCCATATCCTTTATTTATAAATATAAAAATATAATTAAAAAAAATCCATTAGTTATCATTTTTCTCCACTTTATATAATTTACTTTTATTTTATTTTTCCTGCTTTTGTCATATACCCGAATTTTCCCAAATCTATCAGCGTTTTTGGAGGATAAGAATGAAAAATTGATTATTAATTTGTTTTAAAACCCACATCATTATCCTTCTCATTAAAATATCATTTCCCTATTTGGGTACTAATAAATCATTCAAAAATATATTTTTTATTAATTACTTATCCCTTATTATCAAAATTAATAAATAATGAATATTTCAGGTCCAAATAATTAATATTTAAATGAAAATATTTTTCTAACTCCTTACTTATTCCATGAAAATATTGGAATGACTAATTTTTTTCTATAAAATTAAATTAATTAAAAATGGGACATGACAAGTTTGCCTTCCCAAAATTGTTTGTCCTCAAAATAATTGCATCCCAAGTGTGATTAGGAAATCACCATGCCAATGTGATGATTCACACCATTTTGTTCATAAAGATCTAAATCCTATACTAGTGAGATGATTTATCTTCTACCAAGGAACACTGTGCAAACTAAAATACTCAAGTATCTCCATGCCAATCAAACTATTTTGTCCATGTAATTTGAAATCTATATATGTCAAGTGAGGGGTAAGTACATAGAGTTGGGGGACAATTCTATGGACATTTTACATAACATGATTGGATTAATAAATAACATGATCGTATTATTTAAATTATGGCTTGGTAATTACCGAGCCATAACATGATCATGTTAATATATAACGTGATTGTGTTAATAGATAATACAATTGCATTATTGTAAAAAAAACATGATCATGTTACTATTATATTGCACATTTGAACAAACTGAGTGAATGTTGGTTAACAGATAACATGATTGCATTCTTGTTATTTTGCACATAAAAGCATGTGGGAGTTGCACGTGAAGGCAACTGTGGCCAGAAGCTTATATTTACTACTCTAAATGTTAAATATAAGTTTATAACAATATAAATGTAAACTTATACTTAAAATTTATTTTTAGTAAATATAATAAATTAAGGTCACTCAATATCTAATAGAGTTGGTCTCACAGTTGCATGCCTTACAATGTGGAAAATAGTTTTTCAAAATCCAATTAGGGCAATACTTAGGCATTTTCAGGGTCTAAATATTAAACCTCCGGGATTTTAGGACAAAATTTTTATAATTGATGTCCATTTTTGGTAAACATATAGTCATTTTTTTAGGATTTTATGCCTTTTGGATTGATTCTTGGCATTTCTATGAGTCTTAAGTTTGTCAAAAATTAAGTTTTCAAACCACTCACTTTGAAAATTGATGCAAAGTGGTGTGATTGGGGTAGCATAGGTCACATTGATGACTTGCACACATAAAATGACCACTTTGTGTTAATTTTACTTGTTTATCACCCCTCCCTCATCCTTGATTACTTCTTACTCATGCCCTCATCACCCCTAATCACTCTCTCATCATTATTCATTGTCCCTAATCACTCCCTCATTGAATTTCACTATCCCTAGTCATTTTTAATCACTCCTTCATCATCCTTAATTACTCCCTCATTAACCCTCACTATCCCTCATCATTTCTAATCATTCCCTATATTTCCCTCATCATGGATAATAAATTAGGGTCACTTATCATTTGATAGATTTGGTCTCATAGCTACATGTCATACGACATGGAAAATAGCTTTTCAAAATCCAATCCAGTCAGTATTTAGACATTTTTAGGGTTCTAGGTATTAAACCTAGGGATTTTAGTACATAACGTTTATAATTGGTGTCCATTTTTGGTAAACATATAGTCATTTTTTATGTTTTTGTGCCTTCCAAATTGATTCTTGGCATTTATAGGAGTCTTAGGTTTGTCAAAATTGAAGTTTGAAAAATACTCACTTTGAACTTGATCTAAAGTAGTGTGACCGGGGTATTGTAGGTCATATTGATGACATGTACACATCAAATGACCACTTTTGTGCTAATATGACTAAAATAATACAAGATGTTATAGAATATAAAATTGAACGTAAAGAGTTTGACCATCTTTTAGTTTTATACATTTTATTTAGTGTGAA